>VZSZ01007757.1:962447-979698 GCA_013398815.1 Ibidorhyncha struthersii
TTAGTTCATTTATTAGTCCAAATGACCCCAGAAGAGTTAAGCTAGTCCAAACCCAGGACTTCTTGCCAATTAAATTACTACTTTGTTACTCACAGTCAATGAGCATAAGAGTTATGCGTCATTTAAAGCATGGCAATAGTTTAACAGAACCTGTTTCCTTCTATACTGTCCCATCTTGGCTTTCAGAGGAATGACTCCACCATGCATCACAGGACAGGGAATGACCATAAACATGGCAGAAGAGAAGATGATGATATTACAGGCTTTAGCAAGGACATTTGAGGTTTAATCCTTGAAAGCAGATTAAATTATGGGGCATGAGAACTACTCAAGGAGAGTATCTTTGAGAATAAATCTAAGATTGAAATGTTTGTAATATCTTGCTGAGATTCACCCAAGGCACAATCAAACATAACAACAACATACTATTGCCTGTTGCAAAAGAGTATGTAAATTATATGCCAAGTGCAATATACTGTATTAACAGGTGTTCTTGGGTTGTAGTTATAATCCTGTATCTGAAGCAATGAGAGATAAGAAGGAATGACCTGAGAGACTTCTAAAAAAGCTTTTCCAAAACTGTATTATTTCTGGGCAGGTCTTGGTAACAATTCGTGTCAGATGATCTGATCCAACCAGAATTACAGGGTTATGAGCATGATGCAAAACATAATTTGCAAGCAAGGTATGAATGCTTAACAAAATATGTGTGATAAGACTGGGTAGCAGTAGTGTTAAAATGTGCTTCCTTTTGAACCAAGTGGTAAACACTCATTATGCCTGACCTGATCTTTACAGTCTGATCACTGATCTTTCTAGTGTATCACTACGCACACCTGTGCAGCAGGACACATGATGCTGCATAGGCATGACAATATGTTGTAATGAGGCACTCTTTGTGAAAGTTTTCAAGTACAGTGAAGGTGAAATTGCTCCTAAATGCAGTTGAGAGCTGCTATTACATGATGCTTTGGCATGGTATGCAAGGGGTTGCCAGCAAATACACAACAGGTTTTCTTCTGCTTCCCACCACGACAAGAAAAACTGTTGCTTTCTTTCTCTTTTGTCTTCCTTTGTCTTCCTTTGCGTGCAACATGTTTTCTGCAGACAAGCAAAACTGAGGAATGGGATTTCCCTTTTCAAATGTTATTCTTTATTTTTCTTTCTGTTACTGATTTTTGGTAGGAACCCCAAAAAATCACACTGGAAACATTACTAGAAAGGGAAGAATTAAACCCTCTGAGTGCTAATAGTTCCTTCTTTAATCTTTGTTTTACACAGTTGTTTGTGATCATTGGCCTTCTATCCCATTATAGATCCATTTCTGGAACATCTTTCCCTGTCTAGAGGGGTATGTTGGAGACACACAGCACCCTCCTGAAAAGAATGCAGTCCATACACATAATAAAATTCTTCTATTAGGCCCATTTGTAACTTCAGTTATAGTGAATGATACCATATTTGCTCTGAAGGAAAAAGTTTGATTATCCCTTGTGTTTTGCAAGGAAAAGCTTTGTAAACTTCTTTTGATTACAGGCTGCTAAATATTACCTAAAATTGAATTTTGTTCTTCTTGATCATACAAAAATTTGTTTTCTGTTTATTGAAAATTTCTGTATTATTTGCTTAACTAAAGACTTGAATGCTTCTTCTTGTGTGGGTGAGGCAGAGGAAAAGAAGAATTTTGCACCCTTTGAAATATGGGAGTTGTGTGTCATTGCACGCCATCATTAAAATGAGCCCTGCACCCGTACAAGGCCAGGTTCAAGTCCTTGGAGTGAAATCCTAAGTGTCAAATCTTATGGTAGAGCCCTTGTCAAATCCAGCAAAGCTGGAATTTTATCCCGAGGCTGTACCATCTCCTTCATGATCATGACCATTACAGCTGTAAGACTCAAGGAGGCATGTGCTTTTTACTCCCCCTTATTTTGAATGATGGAGTATAATTACAGTCCCTGTGTTCCAGATTCTTTTTTTTTTTTTTTTTTGGCAAAAGTGTTAAGACTTCAAAGCAGAGAAGCTTCATGGGCAGGGCTTTCTACCACAAAACTGCCAAAGAAAATGCCACTTTTTGAAAAGCCGGTTTCTGAAAAGGCATTATATGATTTTAATATTTTATTCTGCATGTTGTTGTTAAAGCTCTAATCCTCCTACAAATTCCCCAGAGAATTGTTCTTGTGGGGTGGAGGGGGGTCATTCTGGAATGATTTTTAAAATACAGATGTATATGAAGGAGTATTTAAACTTGCGTTACCCAAGCAGGAATGGGAGTTAATTTGAAACAGTGTGGCATTTCAAAGCATGGAATGAGGTAAGTTTTCAGCAACGAGCTTACTCTTCACCCGATAAGTTGCCACATAGACAGTCTTTCCAGATCAGAAAATTATAGCACACCCAGGATCTAGTTAAAAACTCTTCTTCATGTGGAACCTGATCCTGCACATCTTTCTCAAGTTGGTCATCGCCGATCTAGGTCATTATGAAGAATAAAGCCAGGCCCATGGTTTTCAATGTTAAAAGAGCTAATGCAGCAGTATGAGCTGCAAGTGGTTTCTGACTCCTTTCATTTCTGTGAGAAGGCAGTACCCTGTCTGGCCCTTTGATGGGACATGCAATAAGCACTCTGGACATTTCATGCATATTCCCGTACAGCTGAGAGGACTTTAGAAGTCCTTGTGCAGATGGTGGAGAGCAGCCTTCCCTGCTCAGGTCCCACGGGCCCCTTTGACCAACTTAGGAGCTGAGAGTGTTATGCAGCTTTCTACCTGTGCCAACAAAGAGTGATATGCACTAACTGCTTTCTTTTGATGCCTTTTCATTCTTCTTAAGCAATACGTAGCTTGATTAGTTTTTTTCTTGTACAGTTGTTTATGCTGAGATTCAGTGGGGCATGCATTCCCCAGTTCCCACAGCATAGATCTACAGGAATTTCTTTCTTGGGGAGTTGTTCAGACTTGGGCCAGTGTAAACAGGATAAGAATCTCCCTGGATGACAGTAGTGGATTTAGTCTGGTTTTATGTTTCTAGAGCAGAGGAGCAGGGATTTTCTTGGAAGAAAAGTCCTATTTCAAAAACTTCAACAGCAGTTAAGCTTTAATAATACACTCCCTTTCTTTGCTTTGCTATGAATACCGGCCAGAAGAAAGGAAAGGATTTCCTTCTTCTGAATCCCAAATGCATTAATCTCTGAAGTGACTGATCAGGACAAAGTTTAAGTGTCAGATAATGATATCTGGAGTAGATTTTAGTACAATGGCTCAATATTACCTGTTGTTGAGGAAAAGGGGAGGTGTTTGGTTTTGTTTTTATACATTGCATCTGCAAAATCCTGCTTCCTAAAACTTTGCAGTTCTACTGTGACAAGGAGTGGATTTTTTTTTACTTGCTTCTGTCGACATCTTGCAACTTCTATTGCTTTGTAATTTTTTTATAAAACCATTTAGGTTAGAAGGGACCTCAGGAAGTCTCTCATCCAACCTCCTGCCCAAAGCAGGATTAGTGATGAGATCAGGCCAGGTTGCTCAGGGCTTTATCCAGTCAGGTCCTGAAATCCTCCAAGGATGGAGGTTGCACAACCTCTCTCGGCAATCTAAGCCACTGCCTGACTTTCCCAGTGGGGAGTTTTTCCCCTTCTGTCCCAGTTTCAATTTGTGGCCATTGTCTCTCTGCTGTGCACCTTCTTCCTTATCTCTTCTCAAAGGTGCTGGATGTCTGCTGTCAGGTCCCCGAAGCCATCCCTTCTCGAGGCAGAACAAGCTTTGGTCCCTCAGCATCTCCTCACAGACCTGTGTGCCAGCTCCTGGCCCTCCCCTGGACTTGTCCTACGTGACTGTCCTCATTCTTGGCCTGGGGCTGGAACTGGATGCCATATTCTAGGCACAGTTTCATGAATGCCAAGTAAAAGAAAATAATCGCTGCCCTTGACCTGCTGCCCGTGATGCTGCTGGTACAGCCTGGGATGATGCTAGCCTAGCCTGGCATGCTACTAGCCTTCCTGGCTGCCAGGCAGGCTGTGGCTGGTACCCAGGTAGCTGGTCACCACCACCCCCGGGTCCTTCTCAACAGCGCTGCTCCCCAGCCAGGCAGTCCCCAGCCAGCGCTGAAGCCTGGGGTTGTTCCTCAGAGTATTCATCCCTGGCGCAGAAGGAAGCCCTTGAGCTTTCTGGAGACCATTTCTTTAAGGAGTTAAGAGCTCAGTGATCCTTTCTGAGCACAAGAAACCTGTGGCCTAATAACGGCAATGAATTCCTTCCCGCGGTCCTTCCTATCCTTGGGAACAGAAAGGTGGTGATGATGCTTCTGTTAAACACGTGTGCCCTGGTAACGATCTCCATGGGAGACAGAGATGCACAACAGGGGTTTCTACTGCACACTGTGTTTCTTGAATCCTATTAGGGAAAGCAAAGCAAAGTGTTCTATTCTCAAAGCTTCTATTTCTAAAATGATCATTAGTTGTTAAAGCCAGCATTACTTTCCAGAAATACCATGGTGCTATTAATAAGGCAAAAAATATGGCAAAAAAATGCGCTTCTAATTACTTATGTAGAGATGAACTCTTAATTCTGTAACTGGCATCTACGCTTTATTTTGAAGGAGCGGGAGGGCTGCCTGGAAAGGAATGAAGAAGAATGTAAGTCTGGATTCTGACCTCCATTACGCCAGCTAGTATGCAGGGCAGCTTGGATCCAAATCAGTTTTAGGAAGGACTTTAAGCTTGTTAAATCTGTACAAAATGAATTACTGTAACAAAGGAAGAAAGCAAGCCTTGTAGCGATAGGACAATAAGGGTTTTATTCCTGTTTTTTTCATAGAATTTCCCTGGTGATCTTGACATTTTTAGGCTGTGTGACTTGGTCAAGACTGAGTGCTTGTGTGTAGGCACCAGACATCCGTATGTAGAGAGGCTTCTAGTAAGTAGTCTGGTTTTGAGACAGTTTGATTGTCAAACCTCCCAGTTCTCAACAGGACAGAGGATGTTGTGCTCCGCTTGGCCTCATAATTTATCTGATATGCTGCAGTCTGACCGGATCTCCCTGAGTAAGCCGCTGGTGCATATACAACCACATCTATGCTTTGTGCTTTCTTGCAGCAAGAAGGACTGATTCAATGTGTGGTTCTGCCTTAAAGCCAGACAAATAGGATTTGGGCCTCCAGTCCTGTTCACTGTTTTCAGAATTGTTTTTTCAAGTTTCCGAATCAGTGGGAACAGCTGATGTCTTGGATGATCCCAACTGAGTGTCAGCAATGCGAGAGAAAAATAAGAGGTGACACTTCACCGTTTTCTCAAAGAAGTCAGCCTCACATCTACTACTTTTTTTTTATGTCCCCTGCTATCAGAGGAAATCTGAGCAGGATTTGAAGAGGAAGACCTTTATAAGGGAGATCTTATCACATGTATTGAAGCAACCTGGGAAGCATTGCATATTTTTAATAGCTTTATGCTGACAATGATGGGAAGCAAGCTGAAGACAATGGCAACTTTACAGAAGGACGTAGCCTGTTATGTATTCTGATATTTATTTCCCTCAGTCATGTGCTGGGATCTCTTGTCTAGTAGTGGCAACCACGTGAAGGGTTAGCTACTCGGGCTCTGTCTTCCACGCCGGACATCTTTGTCATTGCTCCAGGAGGCAAAGAAGAGTTGCTTTTTCTGGGAAAATTAGGCCAACCCATTTGGGTACCAAATATGGCTTTGGAAAACTACTACGGGATGAATAGCTTTTAGGCTTACACCAAAAGAAACTGCTGATCAGTTTTGAAGGTTGTGATACAGCATTGGGAAGGATATGAAGAATAATTACTCTAGGGCCACTGTTTCATCATGTCAGATGTTATGGCACCAATCCTTGGAACTGAGATCAAGGTGAAAAATGATGGTGTTGGGAAAAGTGAGCTCTTCTGTTTTCAGCCACATGGCACAGTGTGGCCACTGTGGCCACACTGTGCCATGGTTTTGGGTTGTACCGTGGTAAATTTCTTTGTAGACCTTTCTACTCCATCCATCTGGTTTTCTTTTTAAAGGGAGATAATTCTTGCTCGCAATCCTTAGAGAAGCTGAAAGATAAATTAGCTGGTGATTTTCAGCACTTAGAATTACTAATACTTTTCTGCTGTAACTGTTATGTGCTGCTATTATGTACTGGCACTTCTCAGTAGAAGATAGCAATGCAAACACGTATTTTAACAAGTCTCTGCTGCAGCACCATTGATTGTAGCCAGCTATTGTTCTGCTGAGTCCTGCCTTAGACAGGGAGTGAGAAGTTTCCTGGGATTTAGGTCCAGACCTTTTTGACGGGAAGCCAGGGAACAATTAGAAGGCAGTTGAATCTCTCCCCCTGCCCCCCCCACACTTTTTTAAAATGAAAACTGTGGAGAAAAGGAAGTCAAAAGAGTTTCCCTTGGTTTACTCAGCTGCTGCACAAGGGACTGGCTATATATAAAATAGTTATGTTCTTTACTTTGGAGACTGAGTTTTTTCTGGAGTGCGGTGGAATCAAACCACTCTAAAGAGAGAAGTTGCTCAACTTCTTGCTCGAAAGATGGTGGCATTTGTGAGTCGAAGCAAGGCAGGAACAAAAGCTTGCTGCTGCCCCACCTGCCAGAAGGACGGGCTTGCATCTGTCCATCACCTATTGGAAACCATGCGACTGGCAGCTCCCCCCAAGCAGATGGCTGATATTTATGCTGTTTTGCCTTTGTGTTTCTTGTTTCCTTTCAGGACTGGCGGATACAAGGCCCTAGCATTGATTTTTCTGTGCAGCTAAAAAGAGAAGAAAGCTGCTGTGCTTTTGAAGCTTTAGACTGTCAGTTTTCTTATTCCCTGTAGGTCTTCCAAAGGTCTCTCATCTCTTTTTCATCTATGCAGATGCCTCTGTCTTCTCTAGATCCTTCTGGGTGACTCCTTTTAGGAAGGAAAAGAAAACTGAAAATCTGGTCCCATGGAAGGATTTTGCTATAAAGCTCCATTTCTGTGCTTAATTCTGTATGGGCTTAATTGGCATCTGTGTTTAATTGTGCTTACACATAGTTGTGCATGGAAGCAATCAGAGCTCCCTAGCGATTTGCACCGATGAAGCTGTGTTTGCGTAGTTACGTCACTCCACAATGTTTAGATGCAGAAAAACTTCCAATTCCTATGGGGAATATCTTTAGGGCTGAGAGATAAGGCGTCCCCTATTGCCTTTAGTCCTCAGTAAGACTGTTCCTTTCTATTCCCATCCAGTCCTGCAAGCTGAATTATTAGAGACTTCTTGCAGCAATTAACAAATCTTGCTTTTCATTTGTGATCCTGTGAGCAAACAGTATCCATGTAATATTAACAGTGCTTTTAATTCCAGATCTTGTTGTTCAGAAGGTTCACTGCACAAGCAGCATTATGGGTTTTTGATCACAAATGCTATGAGAAAACAATTGAAGTGCAAACAAAACAGATCTTCACAAAACCATTACCTTTTTTTTTTTTTTTTTTTTTTTGAAACAGAGCAAGCACTGGGAATATACACCGTCAAATGGGTTTCCAAAAATAAATACAATTCAAAGAAAATTGCATGTAATAGTGGGATGTACGTCTCTTGTTTGGATAAGAAACATTTAGCCAACTGTATGTATCTCTCATTTAATCTTAACTTTTTTAGTAGGCCTAAGTGCAGTAGTTACCATGAGATGATATAAGGACCAACGTAGGATGTTCACTAAAGTTTGGAGGAGAAAAAATATGAGTACTAGTTTAGCGGATACAAGTAACTATTCTAGGCAGTTTTTGTCACCTCAGCTTGACTTAGGGTAATGGGAAATAAGACAACTGAGAAACCTAAGTGGTAGGACAGGAAAAACAAGCCTTAGTGTTTTGCAGGCAACAACTGAAGAGAAGCAGCTTGATCAACAAACTAGCCAGTAGATGCAATTTTTACCATACTTAGATTAAGATTGTGTTATCCTGTCTCTTTGCCTTATATAATTAAATCATTTAATGTTAGTGATGACACTGTTAGGGTCTGGCATAAAAGAAGAGCCTGGCACCAAGATGGTGTTCCCGCAACAACAAGCCCCTGTTCATGCAGAGGTTCCCATCTACAGAGGTTGTGAAAATCTCTTTGACTGTTAGTCCCTGAATTGAAGTTAAGAAAGGTTTTCAGCCCTCATTGGTAAATTCCCTACTAGAGTTCTTCATAAACCTTTTTCTTTTATCTCTAGATATTTAAGATTTCTTCTTTTGTTAATTTTTGGTTCTTCTTAGACAATATGCATTTTCCATAAGAAGTCTGTATTGCATCATTCTTTGCTTACTCATTGTATTGCATCTTTAATTCTTTTAAGTCAAATTCTTTTTAACTATTCCCATTAAAACCTAGTTCTTCTAGGGGAGGGCTCCTTGAACTTTCTTAACTTCCAGTTGTTTTCTGAGGTCGACGATTGTATGCACAACTGCCAACTTCTAATACAGTTAATTTCTATTTGCATTAGCTTTACTGAAGCAACAGAAGAGAGTCTTGGACTAAGGACTGCATTGGGCTCATATAGACTGGGGTAAAACTATACTGAGGAGGCCTAAAGAAAACATGCATTGCATTTACAGTAATCTTGCAGTAGGACACAGCAGCAATTTCTGCTGCATAGTCTCCGCTTGCAGCGTAAATTGAGGATTTGTACTTTTGATATTGACAGTAAAACCCCTCCCTCTCCCACAAGATGAGTTGGGTCAGCGCACCGGGTTGCAGTGTTTGTTGGCTCTGTCCCGTGGGACATAACAACTTTGAGTGCTGAAGCCAGGAGGCTTCTGTAGATTTTTTAGCTGGTCTAATTCGGGCCTGCCTCCACTTGAAACTTAAGCTGGTGTCCGGTGGAATTAACACTGGAATACAATGAGCTTTATACCTGCATTGTATGGAAACAAGAACCAGACAACTCCCACTAGCTTTGCATCCCATCTGCTCCCAAATAAAACGAACAAAATATCATTAATGCTGAAACCCCATGGACTTTTGTGCTTGGTACATCTATGCAATCAAGCCCAAAGGTTTTTAATATGAGTAAAGGTTGTTTTTCCAGCATCTGTACTAAAACCACTGTATGTCTTTTTCTTCATTCTTCATATCCCTCTGAGGCTTCACAGTGTGTTCAGCTGAGAGTCAGCTGTTGGCTGAAGTAACTGACCTTATTTGTTTAAGGGAAAAATCCTCACTGGCCTATGCAAGCACAAAAAATTTGTAGGTTTCTTGTTAACCTCCTTGTATTGAGAGTGATAAGAGTTGTCCATCAAATCTTGTCCTTTATTTGTAAGAAGGTGCTATGTTACCTTTCATGACCTTTTACAGTGTGTACTAGGTATACATGAACCAAACCATATGTATGTTTAAGGTACTCTGGTCTTTATAATATGACAAATAATAAAAAGGGCTTTAGGGAAAATACTTATCATATGTCTGGCTGTAAAACATACATAAGGCCAACACAGTAATTGACTTAGAACACTATAAAGCGAAATATCTTTTCTCATAGAGAAAAGAGCCTCGATTCACACATGAGCTGCACCAAGTAGAACTGATGAATATAGCACAATAGTCCTAACAGATTCACTACAAGCCCCATCCTGAATAAGGAGAAAAAGAAACAAAGAGTAAGGGGGCAGGGAAATGGATTTCCTTCTTGCTCTTGGGAAGAGTTAGAAAAATAGAGTGCTGAGCAATATAGGAAAAAAAAAAAAAAGGAAAAATAGTCACATATTATTCACGCTTCACTCGTGTTTGGTACATTCACACAGGCATATTAAGCATGAAAAGAACTCTGAAATGTAAATAAGAGGCATTCATTGTGTGGTTTTACTTTATTTTTTAAGGAGGAAGGGAATAGAACGAATGGACTCCCCACTCTGCTGTTTCTCAGAAGGAATCCCTTCTGAAGCCATTCTGATGAAAGCATAATTAATCTTGTTTTCATTAATGGGTCTTTCCTTTGTGGCTTAGATAACGAAAAGTGAGGGAAAGCATGGGCCACCCTGGTGATCAAGGAAACATCATAAAAATTGAGGATGAGGTTGTCGTGCACAAACTGAACTACCAAAGGTATGATGGGCTTGAATTTAATTCCCGTAATTATACTAATGATGCAGAATATAACCAGCCTGAAATAACTCAGGTAATTACTTAGCATATTGCTCTAGTTTCTGCAATGGCAGTCATTGTTTACATCTCTAATTATGCCGTGTGGACACATCAAATCACTCACGCTTGTTTTGACTTGAAGTATTTGAAGCAGCGAACACTGATGAGCTGTATCTTACGGATGCTGCTATGTGGATGAATGCAATTCAGTAATACTGGTTCATCAGGCTCAGGGTCTAATCCTGCATGTCTTTCATACTCAGCATTCCTGTTGCTGTGACTTCCTTACGTACTTCTTTCATTGAGAACTTCTCCTGGCCTTGAGCAGGTGTTGAAGGGCTCCATATTCACACAGCTAAGCACTTAGCGTGCCCTTAATTTTAAGAGCACGGATAGTCTACTGCAGGTCAGCTGGACTGCCTCTATGTTTTAGGGGAGAGTTACCACTGGTTAGGATACAGACAGAGTTTTCAGCATCTAAACCAAGGCCAATTGCTTAACCTGGGGTAGTGTAGTGAGAGCAAAGGAAGAATTTGTTCCAACTACTAACAACAGTAGCAAAAAAAATGCCCAAATTGAAGCTGTTATCCTCTGCCTACCATTTTATACTGAGTGATTTTTCTTCACCATAATGAGAAAGAAATGGAAGAACAGTAGAGCAGTTTAATCCTTTAAAAATAAAGCGCTAAGATTTCTTAGCATGCGCAAATGTCTCTTGTGCATTTATGGCTCTAGTGGACGTATACAACATGATTTTTCCCCCCCTGCAAGACAGTATGTTCTCTAAGGGTTGTGTACAAGTGCACGTGCCAAGTGCTACAAATATTTCAACCTCTAGGACAACCTCTTTCTGCAGGCCTGGGCAAGCTGCTTTCTCTGCTCTGTGGCTCTGTCTCCCCTTCTGCAGACTCAGAATAATAACGCTCATCTTTTTGAACACTTTAGGGCTTTCTATTTCGATGTGCAATACAAATTTGCAGTGTTACGCCATACAAAGGATCATTACAAACCATACCGAAGGCCAGTACTGTGGACCTTTGATTGCCCAACTGGCTGATTGCACGTGGCTAAGAGTCTGAAAAATGCAGATAAATTTTGTCTTGCATATTTTTATGCCAATGTCTTTTTTTTAGTAACCTGGAGATATATCTAATTTCTTTTGCTTTGCTGGGAACATAGTGAAGATATACTTTCTATGTTGTCTCCAGGAAAAAGGCTCATAAAGGGTAAATTGTTCCGCTAGAAATATTCTCCTATTAGATGAAGCTGGCTTACCCTTTGGCAGGAATATACCTAGCTTTCAACTGCAGTTACAGCTCCTTGAGCATTTATAATACACTTTTTAATGGAAAGAATTCCAGGCTCTTCTATTAAATCAAATTCAATGTCAACTCTCAGGGAGAGGAAGGGGTCTTTCGAGCATTTTTTTTTTACCCAGAAAGCATGTTACAGATTCTAAAAATAGGTTGTGCATACATTAATGGCTACATTATGAGGTAGCCAAAGCTGGAAGGATGTTGAGCACTTTTTAGACTCCCATTGGCTCCAGGAGGGCTCAGTACTTCACAGAATCAGCCTGGGGGAGAGAGAAGGAGAACAAAGTGAGAATACACAGTCCCAGCAGTGCTCTGGCTGTGCGTGCAATCCTTTTGCAGTCAAACCGCCCCACAGGAGCATGAAAGGATGTTTCAGTCAGTAGCTCATTGCATCAAGGGCTCGCTCTCATCAGAGGTGTTCAGAAGGGACGATCTTGTCATAAGAACTAAAGACTAAAACGGGAGGAACTGCTTTGCCCTTGGATTGCACATACAAAAAAACCCAACCTTTTAACAGAAGGGTGCACATCGTGGGACAACAGAAAAACAGTGCCCACTCCACATTGTTTGCAGGTATTACAGAGGTGTGGGCTCCTTTTTAAAGCTCATTACCTTCTTTTCACTGTTTGTGTAAGTGGATAAAGGTTCAGTCCCTCTTGCTTTCCAAATTATTTTTGGTACTGTTGAGAAATAGGTGAGCATTTTATTTATTCCAACACCTCACTGGCAATAGAGTAGAATGAGCCAACTGAGCATCTTTGCAAAGGCTCTGGTCTCCCATGTGTACTTATCTGCTAGCTGAGCCTGGAAATGTGACTCTGTCCTTCACTGTAGAGTCCAGGCCAGCCATGTTTTCATGGTAGGAATGATTTTAAAAAGTCACCAGGCAAGAGGTCTTTGGTGACTCCAGGCTTGGGAGCTGTGATTGCTTTTTGACGTGTTAAGCAGCTTGATGAAATCTTTGGGTCTTGAATAGTTAGAAGAAGCAATTATTAATGGAGCCAGGCACCTTGGATGCAATTTTTGCTTATTTACAAGAATGTAGAAAGTCAGCTTTCTTGAGCAAAGGAAGACTTGAACAACCAGAGGCCCTCTTACCCCAAGGCAGGCATTGTCCCCCTCCTGCCCCTCTCAGACTCTTTCCAGGCTGATGCACCAAAGCTATTCAGACTCCTTTCTCAGATCAGCATTTTCCAACACCTGAGTTTCGGTGGCAGTACCAGCTAAGAGAAATACCTCCCCTCTCTCCCCTCAGCTGGTTCTTCCTGCTCTGTGACACAATACTGTGGGACTTTGTGTGTTTTTTTGTAGTTTTTGCCCAGATCACCTGGCACCTAGTCACCGCGGTGCAGAAAACGTAACTCTTTGAAAGTGCTGCCAAAACCAGGCTGCCTTCAGATCACAGCCTGCCTCTGTCCTTGAGCTCTGACTTGGCTCTTCCATGAGAATCATTGCCTTTAGGTGTTCCTGCCCCAGCGAGACTCTGCGACACCTCTCACATCTGTTTCAGGTGGAGATGCATGTTGGCTGGTTAGTGGCTGCTGCTATTTCAATAATCTGTTTCCTTTAAAGAGGCTAATGATCTAAACTGAAGTAACGAAACCTGCCAGCTTCACAAAAGGTAGTGTCCATGTTTTCATTAAAATGAAAACTACTTTCTTTATCCCTTGTTTGCAGTAGTGGATACACTTTATTACTAGCTATAAAGCCTATTGCCAAAAATGAG
Source organism: Ibidorhyncha struthersii (assembly GCA_013398815.1). Lineage (NCBI taxonomy): Eukaryota > Metazoa > Chordata > Aves > Charadriiformes > Charadriidae > Ibidorhyncha > Ibidorhyncha struthersii. The sequence continues at coordinate 975,590 of VZSZ01007757.1, forward strand.
GACTAACTACAAATACAAAAGCCTCTTCCTACCCTGTGAAGTATATAGTTCATGGATGTGGACAGAAAAAGGATGAATCATCATGCCTCTCTGCTAAGGGAATTGAAGGCATAATGGCAAAAGAGAGCCCTAAAATGACTTTCAAACAATAAGAGGGAGAGATCTTCTTAGACATTTAGATGAAGTTCCTCCCAAATGCAGATGCAGTCCAGGAGACGGTAATTGTTGGGGACTATAACTGGTGAGAGCAAAAGAAGGTGCTGCAGTGGACTGGAGGGTGTAGGACACATGGAGAGAAGGTAGACAGTGTGGAAGTATCTTTCAGAAGTCTTCATGTCCTATTTCTATATGCTAGAAGGCAAGTATCCCTATCATTTCCACTACATTGATGAAGAAACCTTAAAAAAAACAGGGCTGACAGATGTCACTGCGCAGCAGAAGATTAGAACCACAGGCTCATTCAACTTCATTTGTGTTTCTAGCCATGGTTCACATTGCAAGTGTAAGAGGCAAGAGTTACCTGCCCTTGGACTTCTGGAGCCCCATGATTTGGCCTTGGCCTCTTCTCAAATTCAGACCTTTTTGCTGCATCACTTTGATTGCATTTGCATCAGTTGAAGACTTGTGAGTGAATTTTTGGCCAGAGCAACCTTCACAGGGCCTGAGTCCTTTCAGCAAGCTGATTACCAGTATGGGGTAGGTTCTCTGCATGTATTTTAAATGAATCAAATTGTTTACCAGGTTGTGGAAGTAAAATGCAAGACTGGAAAATTGTTAGGTAGAAATCAAACTAATAAGTGGCCAAGAAAATGCATGCATTCCAGTAATATTTTATGACTCCAATGAGACAGTAAGATCACAAAAATGCACGGGCATGAAACACATGCTCAGTCGGCATCTTTATTCTCTAAGGTGCAATTGCCACTAATTACTTTTGTCTCAAAACTTAAATATGGAAACTAGTAACCCTACATGTCGCACAAGAAGGAATAAAATGTGTTTCGATAAAAGCCTTTCTTTAAAGAAAGGCAAATACACGTTTCCCTTTTGCTGCTGAAGAGCAGCTGCTGCGCAGGGCCTCTGCCCGTGGTGCAGACACATGAAACACTTGTCAAATGCAAATGCCCACCCTCTATGTACTTTTAAAAGTGCATGACAGATACCATTTGTAGGGCAACAATGAAACGTGCTGGTAATAAAACATACTTTCATCTGGAAGATGTCTATGTCCTTTGGGACCATCTGTCCTTCCTGCACATCCATTTTACATTCCACGCTGCAGATAATCTTGCGAGTCCTGCCGACCTCCTTGGCACACCACTAGTCTAATGCAAGCATTTATTTTCTCTGCGTGAGCATTTTCCAGCAAAACTTTTCTGGAGCCACACAGTAACAGATGATTATAACTAACCCAACTTTCACGAAAAGCAGTTGTTGCCAGATTTAACGGCTGGCCGGCATTGCACTGCTGTAATAGGGATGCTCCGGAGCATACCTGGGAGGTGACATATACATGCATGTGCTGCCACCTGAGCTGAGAACGAGATTAAATTGTGGTGGGCTACTGACTCGCCCACAGGCAACGGGTGGCCACACCAGAAGTGCTCAGTGACAAAATTTAAAGCTGTGCCGCAGTTTTACTTTTCACTCCAAAAAGGGGATGTCGTACTTCTGTACTTACTGGATTAAGATTCCTTTCTCTGGAACAGGATCATACTCATGGGGGAATAATGAACTGATCCTGAATGTGCAGTGTTAGGCATAGGAGTGCTTCTACTTTTCATCCTCCTGAAATTCAGGATCTGGCGCCAGCATGTCAGCTTCAAGCCCTTTAGATGTAGAACTTTCAGCATAGGCTCATTTTCCGTGAGCAGGCAGTGACAGGCACATAGGGTTTTTCGTGATTTGAATATTTTAATTAAGTTGGAAGCGTGGCACCAGTCAGACTGAAAGCGAAAAACAGAACCATACATTTCATGCTCGAGCCTACAGGACGGTGCACGCCACCCTTAGCCCAGCAGAAGTTGAGGACCCCCAACCAAGACCTTGCAGAATCCGGCTGAAGCCAGAGCTCCGACAAAGTGCTGAGGGTCTCGGAGGTCTATCGAGTGACACGCAGTTTGTTGGCAGGCCGACAACAGCAAAAATCATTCTGTTGCAAAGGCAGAAAATACCAGTTAGAATGAGCAGAAGTCAAGTGCTTTCCTTGCTTAAAAAGAAGCAACGCAAGGCTGACATCTTTCAAAAAAGCGGGGTTACTCTCGCAGTTCTCTTCCTAGAAGTTTCGCTTCCTTAGGATATGTGGTTATTTTGGGTTACCACAGCAACTGTCAGAAGAGAAGGCATTTGATTTTCTTGTTTTGTTTTTAGACAGAAGAACTGGGAAGACCACCGTGTACTGGAACAAGAGAGATTACAAAAGCCTGCTCTGAACAAAAGGAGCTGTGTGGAGATCTTCCTGCACTACAAAGGTTCACAACAATTCCTTTCCTATGAAGCCACGCTGAATACTCTGAACAGCTCATACGGGGTACTCAGGAGATGTCTAGCCCGACAGTGATGTGAAAACCCTTTTTGTGGTGATCCAAGGTGAAGTGGGGGGGCCTCTGCCACACGCTTTGCTCCGGGCAGGGGTACACAGCTCTCCTGGGAAAGCGTGTACCTTCAGGTTGTTTGCTTGGTCTGGTTTTGTGTCGCAGCTACAGGCCCATCGCTGCTCTCAGTGAAGTCGGTTTGGTACGAATCGGTGCTGAGTGCCTCAGGATCCGCTCCAACATCTCAAGTATCACCCGTTCTGTTTTGAAAAATGCAGATTTCTCTAAAGAAATGTCTGCAGGTGCTGTAGAGTGAGGCTGCAGTAAACAGGCACGTGCCTCTCTGTTTGGAGAGATGGGGCTCAGTTGTTTGCATTCTTTACACATGACTGTGCTTCAAAGTGAACTAAAACCAGTTTTGTTGTGTAGAAGTTAAATCAAGAAAATATGCAATTATGTATTTGAATAGGGAGATTGGGACATCATTGCATTTGCTGGTTTGGAGTTGGTTTACCAGAGACACGCAGCACCTGAATGATTTAGGCAGTTACTAGCAACATGTTAGCTATTGAAAAGAGGGTGATTTACTTATTTAATTATGCGCTTTACAGAAAACTATTAAGTAGCTTTTCACCTCTGTATCCCACCTGGAGCGCTTATTTGTAGTGTCCCGAGCTGATCCAGCTGTGATGTTCTCCAAGCACTTTTTGGCTGATCCCCATAATAGTGGTCTTGTCTCTGGGCTTTGCTGATTTTCCCGAGCAGTTAAACAGCACTGGAATTGTTACTGTGTGAAATCCCGGCCTCCTGAACCACAGATGTCACACTGGTGAAAACCAGCTTAAATTTGATAATAGGTAGTGTGAGTGCAACGACCTCCGACCTCCCCAAATTATACAAACAGGAAGGGTCTCTCCCACCCGGGGGCCACGGCACGACCCCGGGAAGTTGCCCACCGCTTCCCTCCGCCCCGCTGAGCCCCTCTGCAGCAGAAAGCCTGATGCCGGAGGCCACTGCCTTCAAGCAAAGGCCCATCCCAGGTGATGCATCCCACGTCACCGCACTGTCATTCACTTCACCTTCAGTATGTATATCTTAACCCTGCCGCTTCTAGGCATTTTCAGGCATCCAGGTGCATCTCCTCCACACTTTCTCACTTTACAGCGCGTCTCCGCTTTTGCCAGATGACTGCTTGTGCCTGCTGCAGCCCCCCGCTAGCTCTCCCGGTGCCCCGCGCTCCGTGCGTTAAGACGGTGCTTGGGGTCCCCGTGGGAAAGAGGGGCTGCATTTGCAAGCGCAGGCCTCCCCGTCTCCCCATCTCCCCCACCACATGCGATGCTGCTGGAGGCTCCCTTAGGGTTGGTGTCCCACCAGGCTATTAAGCAGTGCCAGGCACCAGCAGCGCACTCCCTTTCTCCCGCTTTTCCCCTCTGTAACGGGCCCCTCTCCCCCGAGATGCCGGCACAGCTGCCGTTTAGGCTCCCCGGGGCAGAGAGGGACCACTTTTCAACCGTGTGTGCGGTGCCGGGGGCTGACAGCTTCGCCTGCCGCAGCTGGAGGCGGCGTAAGCAATTC
>VZSZ01007757.1:981128-997668 GCA_013398815.1 Ibidorhyncha struthersii
GCTCCGGCCGCTCTGTGCAGAAGCGGAGTGTACCTGTTTAGCTGTCTCGGGGTTTGGTTTCAATCTGTTTAACGTTTGGGGTATTTTTTAGATGCAGTTACGTGTTTCAAGCGTACAGAGCGGTGCGGTGCATCCGCTCGTATGAAATGGATGTGTGTGTAGCACTTCCAGTCTCCCCAGTTTTTTGAATAACCACATAAATGATTTGCTCGAACAGGAACGGGGAGAAGCTGCTATTTAGTGTATGTTTTCCTCTGTGAGAGGACGGACAAGTTCTTCGCTGCTCTCACGTCACCTCTCACCTTGCTAGTGTGACCCCCCCACACATTGCAGAGGGAGGGGTTGAGGTTCTGGGGGCTGCTTCTCTCTCCACCCTCCATACCGGTATGGACTTATTTGTGGGCCCTACCTCGGTGGGGGGAGCCGCAGCCCGCTCCCCCGGCGGTGTCCCCCGGCGCCGGGCATTTCCCCGTCCCGCTGCGGGGAGGTGGCAGCCCCGCTCCGCCGGCGCCGGGGGACACCCGCCGCCACTCGCAAGCCCCGAGTGCCCTCTGCAGACGGCGGGGACGGGCACAGGTCTGCCGGCGTGGCGGCGGCCCCGCCACCCCCCTGCTGCCCGCCCCGGGGTGCGGGCTGGGGAGATGCTGTGCGGGCGCTGGGTGCTGGAGGGGGGGGGCTGTGTCCCCCCACTTGGGTGCAGGCTGGGAATGGGGGAGTCCTCTGGTGGTTCCTGCAGATCCCTGCAGCCCCAGCTCTCGGCCCTGCTGCGTGCCCGGCGCAGCATACTTACACCGTCTCTCAGGTGATTAGGTTGCTGACCAGGGATCTAAAATATTGAGAAAATGTATTATCCATTGCGGGTACCCTACCTAAAGTACTCCGAGCGTGATTTTTAGTAGTGCTGAGCGGCAATACGTTTTAAGCAACGTGGCCTTTAAGCGTATGTGGCACTTGGGCCCCGGCTTTTGAGGATGCTGGGTGGGTCTGAAGCGAACCTGCCTGTGGCCCGCAGGGCACAGCACCTGCCAGGGTCACTGTGACTAAAATTTGACTTTCCAGAGCGCCGGTAGTCCTTTTACTTATTGGCTTTATGGGGCTCTGAAGAGTAGCTTGGCAGCCGGGCTGGGGCGTGTGCTGTCGATCTGGCCGGAGGCAGGCTCGGTCCTTGCTGGTCCTGGCCCCCTGCCCCTCCCAGCGTGCTCCCTCCCATTGCTGGGGCACAGGAGACCCTGCGCGTCCTAAAGCCATTCTCATTCCTCAGCACCTCTCTCAAGTGAGCGTGGTTCCTCTCCTGCCTCAAGACCCGTCGCAGCTTTTGCAATATATTAAACTGTTTTCACATGCCTCTGAGGGATCGTTTGTGCAGTTGGAGCCAGATGGGATTACAGTCCCTTGCACTGGCTTTACTTGACAGGCCCAGGTAACATACCCCATTAGTGCACGAACAGCTGGGGAAGAGTAAGCATCCTCCATCTGCAACGCTCAGTTCCTGCCTGAGACCTGGAGCCAGCAACCTTCACTTACCCTTATCTCAGGAATAGGTGTACTGACTTCAGTAGAATTGGGAATGAGTAAAGCATCAGTCCAGGATTTGAAAAATCGAAACCCAATATAAGCAGATCGTGGTCTGTTCAGCTTGGTGAGGGGGTGGGGGTTAACTTTGCAACAGAGATGGAATAAAAATCAGGAGTAGTTTCTAAGCAATCACAGCGTGCTTCACAATTTCAGTAATACTCTTTAAAATGACGCTGCTCCTGCTCTAAAGCAAATTACTTTGCAGAGTGTGCTTCTCTGCATAGAGAACACTTCATCATACCAGCGTTTTAAAGTGACTGGCCACAGCCTTGTGTAACTTCACTAAGTTGAAACATAAAAATCTCATTTAACTAAGTGACACTGATGCAAAGCTTTGGATGTAAGAAGAGATTGCACAGGGCATGTCCGGTCTTTAGAAAACTCCTGGGGTAAGCATGGTTTCTTAATGTACTGTTTAAAAGCAGATGTCCTGCTGCCTACAGTAAAGCTCAATATATTTAACCCAACAAAAACACCTGACAAAAGCAAACTCTTTTGTGTGTTAGCACTCAGTCATATACTTTTGTGTGTATTTTTATATGCATACAAATGTATTTGCATATGTATGTGAGTTTGTGTATGTGTGTGTGTGTTTATCTTAGGCTGTCTGAAAGAAGGTGAATATTAGCTGTGCCTTTTATCTGGAGGAAGTGGTAAAATGTTGCAAGCCAAATTTGCATTGCATTGAAGGACTCCAGAGTTCCTACAGATTTGCCTAAGGAGCATTAAAAGGACTAGCATTATCCTACAGCTCAGTCAAGCTGCAGTACGTTACCTTTAAGGGATGTGGCTGAGGAATGAAACCTTGAGCTGTTTGATGTTATTAACTTTTTACAAGAGCATATTTTTTTAACTGTCAGCAATATTAGAAAGAGTTGGTTGTTACCATTATTGCTGGTTTCAGCAACCAGCTTATACTGAGCAGGAGTATGCTCCTTTTCTTACTCTGCAACAGCAAACGGCCCTCTCCTTTCCTTTCTCCATCCCCCATCCCCTTGGACTGACTTCCACAACGTTCTCCCTTTCCATATTTCTCAGATCTGCAGAGCACTTTGAGATGACAGAAGAGAGGATGGGAGGTATAGTTTTCTGCATTGGCTGTTCATCTTACCCTTTCTTTGATATGAGAAGAGGGGAGGCCTCCAGGGGGAAGTATGGCATCCACACAATCTGGTCTTGTCTTTGATAACTAATAACAACATGTGGCAAAGTGCACTCTCTGCATCTGGAGTGGACCATGATGCTAAGGGCCAAGGACGTTCAACAACACAAGGCATCTTACTAGTAAGCTGGTAAAGAAAGTTAGATATATGCATACCTGCAGGGTGACTAAATATGATTCACTGTGGTGTTACCACTAAGTTGCTAGTATTTTATTTGTGTCTGAAATGTGCCCAACCCTTGCTCTAGGCAAATGCACAGAAGAGGATCAGAGAAAAACAGTCTAGTTCACTCTTAGCAGAGCTAGTATACAGCCTAATGTTACTAATCTGTCTGTTTCTATATGCAGGATAATCAGCTTTTGTATTTAAATCAGTTTTGATGAGAAAGGCAGCACTATGGACTTAAAAGCCAACTTAAAATCGATGATTTAGAAATCATTGCAACAGACCCAGCAGACATTGGAAGAGAAGTATAACCCTAGAAAAGTACTCTCTTTTTTTTTTTTCTTCCTATTTTCTCTAAATATTACTTCTAAGGGGTTCTTATCTAAGATTTATCCTAGCACTTGATCCAGCTTCAGTGCAGTCAGTAGTCAGACACCTGCCTCTGACTTTAGTGCGGGCAGGATCAGCCCCTTGAGTGCAGGACCGGGAAGCCAGAAGAGTGCCTTAGCAGATTTTCAAAGTTGGGATTTGCTTTGCCCCTGGAGTGGTAGGGTGGCTTCTGGCAATCGTCCTCTGCCACTGTTTTGTTGCCTCTGTCGTCAGAAGGGAGGCTCGGATGCTCTTCCAATGTGGCTGTTCATATCAATCCTACGTTTAGCACCTGGTCCTGCTCTGATACTCTGAGCCGTCAAGTCAGAAACTCTCTTCAGTCTTGGAGATTATTTTTTTTACTAGATGGGTTCTCTCTTCCCAAAGTGCTCATTTTCCTCCCCCTTCCTTCTTTCCATCCCTCCCCTGACTTACTCTGCTCTGTCGTGGCCTTTTTTCCCGTTGCTCTCCTTTCTGTTGTTTTCTCTCTTCTCCAAGTCACTTTCCCTGAGCCCCTTTCTGTTCCCTTTCTTTGCCTCCAGGTTTCCCTCACCTGCTTGCTGCCATCTGTGTTATCTGCGGCTCTCCAGAACTTTTCCCTTCTGCTTTGCCGGTGCTCAACCTCTGTCCATCCATAGAAGCTCTCTGGTAAAGGTGGAGATTCCCTATAGAAACTTTGCATCTGTAGCTTCCCTCATAGCGCAGAGGTAGTCACTTCACCTGCACCAGACCCTGAGTGGTCCAACCCAGATGACTAACGTAGAGCTGTAGCTCTGAGGCTTGTGCCTGCCCTCCGGCATGGTTGCCTCATGCGAGAAGCAGATGATGGGCCGTTTTCTGTGTCCGAGTGGCTGCGCACCAGGAAGCGCATGGGATGTTCCTCCAGGGCTGCCATTGGAAGGACTTGCACAAAGCAGAAGGCAGTTCCTGAAGAGCCGGCCCAGGAACATTGTTTGCTTGCAAATGCTGCATCCATAACTTACGTTTTTCTGTATGCTGCATTATATTGGTGGTGGTGGTGTTGTTTACAAGACCATCTGGGAGTGTGATTTATGAGAAGAGGGAGTGCTACAGAAGCAGCATAGTGCTTTCCACCGACAGCAGCTGTTTCGGTCCTGTGACAATACAGATAAATACACTGCATCTATTGTGCTCTTTTCATTGTTGACATTGTCAACAGTTCATTAGTGGAGCTTGCTCAGAGCTTCTGTCTGCCAGACAAAGGATGCAGCTCTTGGTTATCAGGCTCTAGCAGCGCTGCATAACCAAAATTAAGTTTGGGGCTTCTGGGTTTGTTTTTTATTAGCTGAATTTTGCAGTTCATTGGTAATGATGGAGATAAATGAAGCTTGCTGTGCCGTTATAAAGCTAGGCATAAGTTGCCTTTTTGTGGTGGACAGAGGCAATGTGTCTGAGAAGCTTTTGGTGGAACGGAATGGAAATGAGGTTGGTTTATTATGACAGTTCTCACCTGATAAGAAACCAGTGCTAAAAATGGTTGTAGGACCTTGCATTTTTCATCAGGCTTCGACGGCTTTGTTCACTTTTATCTCGTGCTTCTTTGACATCTTTTTCTTTCATGTGGCTCATCAGGCATCACGACAGGGAGCTCTGCCGGGAAAGCCTGTCTGCTGAGTTCTGTCACCAGGAGGTGCTGTCTCCCCTCCAGAGATCCCGGGAGATCCCGCAACTGGTAATACATGTGTGGCAAACGCATCAGCTGGAGGGTCTAGACTTCTTAGGTTTTAACTTGCCTCCTTGCTTTGCATGGATATTCGGGTGTACCAGGGTCCTCAGGTGGTCACGGTCACAACTCCTGCTCTGGGAGATTTCAGTTGGACGGTTGTTTGGATAGGACTTTGCTCCATCTGTATTTTCATATCTGCTGCATATGAACTGCAGAAGAAATGTCCTGTGTTAGAGCCAGGTGTGCACAGTGTGGGCAGGGTTTTGAAAGCTCTCTCTCTTTCTGCGTCTAACAGATTTCTCTCAGTACCTTCAAAATGCTCATTGCTACCTAGTGGGACTTCTAAAAGCACGGAGTTACTTACGTGTACTTTGTGTACTCATACCTCTTAAAAAAACCTGTTCCTATTTTGTTCCCCAACCCCAAGTTTAAGAAGGGCAGCGCAACGTGTAATAAATTTCGTAAATACATCCCCCTACACCCCTCTCTTCAACTCCATCATGTCCTTTTAGCTGCTCCCTGAGTAATGCCACCAAGATGGATCACATCAGTAATATTGCATAAATAGTAAATCCTTTGTAAAGAGTTTAGAGACTGTAGTGGCTCTTGTCATACAAGATGAATGAATTTCCCCATGAACGGAAGGGGCAAGTGTGTCTGCCCCAAGAGAGGGGTGTCATAGAATTAGGCAAGAAGCATCAAAGAGGAGTTGCCAGAGCTGCCAGACTAAGTCAGACCAGTGCTGTAGCTAGCTCTGGGATTCTGTCCCTAGTGATGAGAACCAGATGCTCCAGAAGTCAGCATAAATAACCAGCAGAGAACAGAAAAGTGACAGTCCTGGTCTCTAGTAATTGCAGATCTGATATCCCTGATTGCCTGTAATTATCTGCCCTTCTCTGGATTTTATCAAGTCTTCAGACTTCGGGGATTCCTGTGGCGTTATTTCTGCAGAGTTATTGAAGAAAAGTTGTGTGACAACAAGATTTCCCATCTGCTGGCTTTTTGAATTTCCTGCCTTTACATACCACTGAGTATTCCTTTGTCCTTCTAACAACCTTTTATCCTCTTCTTCAACGTCAGAGGGGGAGGCAGCTGTAAGTGGGAGCTGTTTTGGCCTCCTCAGAGTCCAGTCTGAGATGGCTAAGGCTGTAGTTCCCAGGCAGTGAGATTCAGGCAATGTGTGTCTATGGGGAGGAGGGATGCTACCAGGGCAGCTGCTGGGAGGAGAGTGGTGACATGGCCATGAAACAGGGAAAGATGGCAGCTGAAGTGGTATTGAGAAGAGCCCAGTTCAGCAGAGGGAAGGAACGGGAAGCAGTGCAAAGGAGCAAAATAGCAGAAATCATTGGGCTGAGTTGCCACCTTTCAGCCCTGATCCATGTCCCAGCTGAGTAGGTTTGGTTCCTGCATGATACTGTGGAATATCTGTCGGTGGGGATATTCAGAAGTTGACTGGACATGGCCCCCAGCAGCTTGATCTGACTTTGGACTTGGCCCTTCTTTGAATGAACCAGGATGAACTCTTCCCCTGGACATTTGTATGCCTCCTCTTGTGGCTGGGACCTTCCTGCTATTGCTCCATCTACATCCTGAATTGTGTGTGTGTGTGCACATGGGATAGATCATATCTGAGAGAAAGGAGGAATGAGGGTACAGGATAAAAAAGACTGAGCACTGCAGTGTTAATGAATACTGTTACTAGGGAAAAGGAGCATATCTCCTGTTGAAAACGTACAGTCTGGTCAGGGGAGAGAGCAGAGTAGCAGTCTTCTGTGCAAGACAGCTTATGTGTCTTCCCTAAAGATTTTAAATCCCTAACTGCTGCTCACGGGCTTGTGCAAAGAGAGAAGGATGGGCTCAAGATCTGACCCTATAGGCCTTTAATCTCTCTTGCAGTGTGGGCTAGCAGGACACAGTAAGATTTCTCCCTGGATTTATTTGCTACTACTTTTTTCATTTTGATATCTACTCTGCAGTCTTCCTATGGGGGATGGAGAGAGGGTTAGATGAGGAGGGCCCAATGTAATATTTTAATCTTCATGTACGTACCAAAACACACAGCATTTAGGAATATTGCTATTCCGTCTTGCACATGTCTTATGAAAGTACGCTTTGGCTTCTGCTCTTGCTCAGCCTCCTATACACATTGAACTGATTTGGGGAAAGTAGGAGATCTCTTGGACGTTCTTTGTTCCTCTCCTGACCACAAGCCTGAAGTGGAGTTCTTCAGATTGGAGAAACAGGGTTTGCCCACAGTTTGAGATCATGCATACATAGCGACTTGTACATAGCAACACAGCTCCAGAAAAACAGACTTCTCTGTGTCATCAATGAGAGATGGCATATGAGACGTACTTGACTTAGATGTGAACCTACATGAACTTGGGAGGCACTAGAGGATTTTTGAGACAACGTGCTTATTGTGAACATCGACCATCAGGACTATATTGTGATTGCATTATAAGCCACGGAGCACATGCTGTGATTCCTGTCCTGCTTCATTTGGTAGAAGCATGCAGCATGTTATCTGCGGTTGTCAGAATATCATTACTTGCAGATTTGGTGGCTCACGTGGCATTAATAGGACGGGCCAAACAAGGCTTGTGCGTTGACATCAGGAATTGGCTCCCAGTTCGTTCTCCACCTCTGCTGAGCTCGTTTCCTGCTCATTTGCCGCTCTGGGCCCCTCTCCCACGCCGTGAGCCAGCAGCGTGCCAGGTACACAGCTGCTCGCCTGCTCTCTCACCCTCCTGCAGCTGCTCCGGCACCGGGGTCCCAGAGCAGGAAGGATGCTGCAAGCCTCCAGTGCTGTTTGTGCCGTGTTTTTCCAGAGACGCGTTGCTATGCTGCATAAAGTTGCCACGTACACATGGTCTCAAACTGCGGGCACATCCTTTTCACCCAGTTTTAAGGACTCTGCCTGGGGCTCTTGGTCTGGAAAGGGGCGGAGAAGTCGTGAAGGAGATTGCCGCCTCCTTTCTTAAAATGAGGTTGCTGATTACGGCAGGGTTGTGCGCACAGCGGAGCCCTGCTAAAAGCAAATATCCCTGGTCCAGGTGAGTGCCGCCCTGGGTTAGGCGGTGTGCCTGTGTTGTCCCTCCCGTCACCCAGCATACGGGCTCCCTTGTACACAGGGTGAAGAAATCTCAGAGGTTTGTGGTATTTGGCAGCAGGGTTTGTGGTAAAAAAGGAGCCGCCGGGGCTCCAGTTTACCTCAAGCTTTATAAACATAGGTGTTTATAGCTTTTAAATCACTTGAAATGGTAGTTGATTGTCCAAGCACAGTACGGGTAACAAGACAGAGCGCAAAGATTTCCTGGGAGGCATTTGTGTATGTTTTCCATTAGCAGTCTGACAGCGGCCAGGGCAGAGGAAAAGGCATGAGAACAGCCTCTCACCATGACCTCACGAAGAGATTTCCCAGCTCTGAGCTCGGCCCTGTTGCGTGACTGAACAAGTGGAAGAAAGCGCAACTGGTTCCAGGCTATTAGTTGCTTTATTGGTGTCTTCTTTTTATTTTATAGCAAACTGTTTGAATAAGTGTTCTTGGGGTCTAAAAGCCTCAGATGGAAAGATAGGCACGTATTTACGGTCTGTGGGCAGAGAGGTAACAGCCTCAGGGTGTGTGGTAGCTGCTGTACGGATGCTGCGTATGTGGCCTGTGAGTCCGGTGCACTCCAGGCGCATCCAGCTTGTTATGCGTTGGTGTCAGGGTTAATGCGTGGTGGAGGTGCTGGGCCTGCCTGCAGAGTCAGCTGGCATGTGTCTGTCTGTTCAGCATCTGGAGACCCTACACCAGTCTCTGGTTTCTTTTTTTTTTTTCTTTTTCTCTGTCCCATCAAAGCTTCCAAACGGGAAAAAGAACACAGACAGGGGAGAAACCCCCACCAAGTGAAGAATAGAGATGGAAAGTTTGGGTGCAGTTCTCTGACCCTTCTTTACACAACTCCCGACTCCCGCTCAAACTCAGTGTAGTGCCTGGGTGAGGAAGGAGCTTGGATGGGGCATCCTAGCCTGCCGTCTCTTGCCGCTTCTGCGAAGGCTGGGGTTTCCTGAGGTGAAGCCTTTGACAAGAGTGGGTCGAGGCATTCCCCACTGCACTCCCCACTGCACTCCTAATTGTGCTGGCAAAGCAGAGGCAGCCCTGCGTTCTGGTGTGGGAGAGGAAATGAGTTGCAGGGGAGGGTGAGGGCACCTTAAACCCATGTTGCCACCGGAGACTTCACCTTGTGAAACCACAGGGTTCCTCGTGCACGTATGCGCTGTGGTTGATGACAGGAGCCAGTTAGCGAGTGCTGAAAGGGAGCGAAAAGGAGGGACCAGGGGCTCTGCTCCTCCCTGCTGCTTGGGCAGGCAGCACCTTGCTCCAGTTAACGCGGCTGTTGGGTTGTGAGCAATCCCTCGGGTTGTGGGATCAGAGGCTACGACTAGCTGAAAACCACGAGGGCATCTGTTAACTCTTAAAAACAGAGACTTGTAGAATTAAGATAAATGAGGGCCTTACAAACTGTGGCTATTGCAGAAGAAATTACAAGGTTCAAAATACATATATAGTGCCAGTCAAGTGGTTTCTGTGTATTTAGACTGTAGGGGTATGAAAAGGAAGGCTTTAGCCCAGCCAGACTGAATTCCCTGTACAGGGAAGGTCAGCAGCTTTACACCCCAAAGCTGTGCATCTGTAGTCATTGAGCACACACATAGGAAGCTGTCCAGGCAGATGTATCACTTACTCTCCTTCCTACGCTGTCTGACTTTTTGTTCTGATATTACTAAAAGCTTCAGTAAGAAACAGTTTTTATCGTGTCAGATGTTACAAGTTGTCTGTGCCAGTTTCCAAGTCAGAGTGTGGGTTTGCATGGCTGGTGCCTTTCCAAGAGCTGGAAGGAGGAATATACCAGGGCTGGAAATTCCTGGGGAATGCAAGAAGCTGTAAAACCTCCCACTGGGTGATCTGTGACAGTGTGACAGACTGACGGCCTTGTCCAGCTTCTCTTGCTGAAGCATAAAAAGGCTGTGTGGAGCTGCAGATGCTTTCTCTGATTACTAATGAGAAAAAAAAAAATCCTAACTGCTTGGCTGGTTTTCCTCCCAGGATGAATGCTCAGTGTTGTNTGCAGGGAACCTCAGATAGGACCGACAGATGCTCCCCCTACCCCTCTTCAAAGAGAGAGGCAGAGGAGGGAAAAAGAGACTTAGGAGTTTAGAAGGAACTAAACTACTTTAACGAAATATTAATAATAAAATAAAAAGAAAATAATGAAATATATGCAAAACTGTATCAAGCTCCCAGGATGACGATCATGTCACCAGCTGGCACTGGGGAAGTCCCAGACTGGACTCAGTGATGGACGGGAACTGATTCCGGATCTGGATTCAGGATCAGGATCAAAGGCAGACAGACAGTCTTCCTCGGACACTGGCCATTGAAGACAGAGGGCTGACCCTTTGATCCCTCAGCTTTTACACTGAGCATGAGGCCAATGGGATAGAATACCCTGTTGGTCAGTTTTGGGTCACCTGTTCTTCCCCGCGGGTGGGACCCCTCTACGCCTTTCCACTTCCGACCCTCCAGCGGGCCACATAACAGAGTTAGCTTGGCTGTTATAGCAATAAGTATCAGCAAGAGCCTCTCCACATACTGTTCCTCGGCATCAGCTATAAACATAGGTCTTATCACTCCTGGGAGTGAACAGTGTCTGCACAATATGCTGTTAATTTCAGTAGTTAGAACAGGCCTAGCTAAAAAGTAAAGTTACTGAACAAAATTGGTCCCGTTTTACCTCAAACCAGGACATTGCAACAGTAAATGCTTATTTGGGAAAGGGGCCGAGGCCGAGGGCAGGTTTGAGAGAGAGCAGTGGAATGCCGAATCCCGGGTAGGTCAGCGGTGAGGTGTTTGCCTGCGAGGTGGGAGCCACAGCTGGGCAGTGTCTGCTCTCACCGTGTCAATAGTCACGCAGGCTGGAGCAAGACCAGCAGGAGAAGCGGAGGCAGCCCACGGTAGCCGGCACTGGGATGGCTAGCTCTGTTTTCCCTGATGTGAGCTACGGCAAGGTGACACTGTGTTTCTAACGTCATAGGTGGTGTCTGAGCCATGGGGCCATTGGCAGCTTCTTTTTGAGGAAGTTGAGAACACTTTTTCTGAAAGGTTTGAACTTCGTTCAGATGTGGGATGGGAACATATTTGTGGAGGGGCGAAGCAGATTCACCCAGGCTTGCTCACACCCAGTGGTTAGAAAGATGAAGGGTACTGGTCTGCAATTCAGGTCCATAACATCAAGCACAACCCAGCTAATACGCAGTCTGTGGACCCATGCAGATGAGTTAATGCGCATTTACATGCAAAGCTACCCTACTGTAGTGTACACCGGTCAAAGCAGGCTGCACGGCTGCCTTCCTTACATCCCTGCTGGTATGCTCTGCTCCGCTGTCAGAAGAGGGAGCGCGCTGTACCGGGGTGAGGTAGTAGCGATGCTGACAAAACCAGGCAAAACGAGGGACTGTCGAGCAATAGAAAGGCTTATGCAACCAGGCTACTTTTGTGGGACAGCCGTGAGGTAAACCTGGTTGCTCCGGAGACAATCTCTGTTTTATTTAGAGCTGTAATTGGAGGAGAGATGCCAGCTTCAAAGTCACACTTTTGTCTGGAAAGTTACTATGGGATCATCTCTTATTGGTAACAAGCAACAAGGACTGATGCAGACTGAAACATTTTGTGAATGTTGTCCCGACACTGTGCACGTTTGATGTGCTTTCTGTCTATTTGTCTTTTGAATAGGAAGACAGAGATGCACTTAGTTTAACACAATTTTAGTATATTAAGTTTTTTCTCACAGACTGCTTTGCAGATTTTTAGTTTTGATGGGTTTGATTTATTGGTTTGTTTGGGTTTTTTTTTCTGTTGTTTGGTTGGGTTTTTTACCAGTTGACCTTGTTAAATTTAATAATCTCTTAGGTATTTCATTTTCATGCGTGTATCCTGCTCCTTGGAAAAGATGCACAATGATCGGGGTAGAAAAAGTAGGTTACAAAGATCAGAAATAAAAGGGCTGCTAGAGGGATATGAGATTTTAGGGTTTACTTCTTCTCATGTTCCCTGTACATGCATATAACCAGTGCTATATTTTCCTGAATCTGCTAGAGGAGGGAGAAGTTACAGACACCCTGCAGGTTATACATATGAAATGGGGTATTACAGTTGAAGATCCCCATACTAAGCAATTCAAAATTAGAAGCATTGTAATGCATCATTCTGGACACCGGAGAGCAAAATTTCCATTTTAATCCCTTCTGCAGCACTGCGATAATTCAGTGATTATTAAAAAAAAAAAAAAATCCAAAAAGTTGTTTTGCACTTGAAGAACACAATGCTATGAAATCTTCCTTGGGCCTCTCCCTGGGGCTTACGTTCAGAGAAATGCAAGAACGCCCTCAAGGCCTTTTATTTAGGTTGTGTTTATTTTTTTTTTCCTGTTATCTGTGGGTTGTGTTTTTTGGTTTTCTTGGGTTTTCTTTTGCTTTTTATTGACAGAAAAAAAGGATGAATCATGGTTCTTGGAAGCAGAAAACAGGCTGATTATCAGTGCTGGGAATGCTATGTAGTGAAACTGTGGGTGAGGGAGTAGGTAGTTCTACTTCTGCTCGTCTTGCAACTCCTAAATATGACAATAAACAGCTGAATTCGTGTCAGGCTTGCAACTCTGCTTGTAACTACACCCACCTCAGCTTGGGGTACACGCTTTATCATCGGCGTGGGCTAAAAGGTGTTTCTGGGAGACATGATATTTGAGGATGTTCTGGCTTCTGCCTGCTGAAGTGTGTGTGCGCGCACATGGAAGTGTGTTTTTGTCTATGCTCATGATCTGTTTACTTTCTTTCTAGGGCTCATCACAATAAAAGAAGCCCATGATATAGAAGCCAGACTTAATGAAGTGGAAAAGCTTCTGAAGACTATTATAAACATGCCCTGGAAGGTGAGTAAGCCAAGTTCCACATTTAGCCCAGCTTGACTCCTCCTTGATGGTGACACACACTCTCATGCAGATTAGAAAGTGATGGGCTTTGCCCGACTCTTAAAAGAAGCACCAATTTATTAAGTATCTTGGAGAAGTGCTGAGTGCCAGAACCGTGTAATGACGTCTACAGGCTGTTGCTCGTGATATGTCTTTCTGTTGTACTGTGAAGGGGTGGAAAGGGAGAAGAGGGACAAGGCAAACTACTGGTAAAAAGGGATGTCTGTTTCTTTTTCTCTTTTTAAGTATTCAAGATCTGAAGTCGTCCTCACGTTCTTTGAGAGATCTCCTTTGGACCAAGTTCTAAAAAATGACAATGTCCATAAGATTCAGCCAAGCTTTCAAAGTCCAGTTAAAATATCAGGTAAGAGTTGTTAGCTTCCTACATTTGACCCAAGAATTACAAAATGAAAAGTACTTTATTTGCTGTTCTCCTTATTCTTTCTCCACCAGTAATTCAAAAGATAGTTCTCCATAGTCTGCTTTATAATATAGAACATACAATTAGCCTTGACATACTGAGCAACGTGTATTCAGGCAGTAAAGCTGCAAGTGAAATTGAAGGCTGACAAATGCAAAGAGGCGGATGTGAGGAAAATACAGTCCTCACTATTGTCACGTATGATAGCACTGTTACCACTTAGGAAGGAGATTTTGAGGTTATTGATACAGTTCTGTGAAAACATTAGCTCAATGCCAAATGGTGAGCAAAACCAGCAGTGAGAATATTAGATATTATTAGGAAAGGAGGGGAGAACAGAAGAAAGAAGCCCCACCCCACCTTAAATACAGCATGCGCAATTCTGGGCTCTTCATCTCAGAAAGGATATAGGAGAATTTGAAAGCATACAAATAAAGGACAAGGATTCAAATCACTGAACAGCTTTTATAAGAAAAAGGTTAAATAAAGAAGGACACTTCAACTTTGTGAAGAGGTGACAGACTGGGGATATGATGGAAGTCTACAAAGCTGTGAATAGAAGGAGGTCAATTACCCTGTACTCATGAAACAAGAACTATAGGTTATCCAATAACGTTGACAGACAACAGGCTTTAAACAAACAAAAGAAAGGTTACAATATTGTTTTGTTTCCATACGACACACAGTTAAGGAGTAGAACTCATTGTCATAGGATATGGCAGAACTGAAAGCCTAAATGACTTCAAAAAGGAATTAGACAAGCAAGTGGAGGAAAAGTACATTGAGACCTGTCACAGGTGGAGACATAGGCAGTTTCTAAACCACAGATTGCTACTGGGTAAAACGGAGAGTGGTATTACTCTATCCTTGCCTATTCTTTCAGCTTTTCCCCTCTGCATCTGCTACTGACCATTGTTAAAAGGTTTGTGGACTTTTGGTGTGCCTGGTTTTGTATTTCTATACTGAAATGTTTCATGTGGGCCTACTGGCAACTGCTGGTTTTGTGTTGCCAGAAGAGTTTGTTTCAGAGAGTGAAATAAAAGTGAAATCCTACGTAGTCCTCCAAGGTGTATAAAGTGTTTAGCGTGAAACTGGTATCAGTTTTTTGAGGTACTAACAGTATATTGATTAATGGCCAGTCAGCGTGTCAACATGCTAAAGGTGTAAATGGTGTGTCTTAAGGATCGATCTTATACGCAGGGTAGATTTTTTGTAATTGATCCTGAGCTCTGGTTCTAAGTCAATAGGTATTATTTTAATTAAATGTTAAATGGTTTACGAGACCACCAATGACTCTTTAGAAGCATACTGTGTAATAGAGCCTCAGTGAGAAGCGTGCAGCACATGGATTGTAAAGAGCACCCCCCGGGGCTGTACCGCAAAGGGGGTTGACGCAGGTCTGGCTTCCTGGGAGCAAGAGATGGGAGGCAACATGTATGTCTCATGCCCCATCTGTGGCTTAGGGTGGTTTGGATGATGCCTTGAGTTGATGTGGAAACCTCAAGTAAAATTCCTCATTTGTATGTTCCTGACAGTACATAAAGGGGGCCTAGAGGAGAGCTGGGGAAGGGAGCTGCCCTTTTTATTAGGGCATGTAGTGATAGGACAAGGGGGAATGGCTTCAAGCTGGAAGAGGGTAGATTTAGATTAGATATTAGGAAGAAATTTTTCACTTCAGGGGTGGTGAGGCACTGGAACAAGTTGCCCAGGGAAGCTGTGGATGCCCCATCCCTGGAGGTGTTCAAGGCCAGGCTGGATGGGGCTTTGAGCAACCTGGTCTGGTGGGAGGTGTCCCTGCCTGTGGCAGGGGGGTTGGAACTAGATGATCTTCAAGGTCCCTTCCAACCTAAACCATTCCATGATTCTATGACATTAGTCATCTTCCAAAGGCTGAACGTGGTTACTCGCTTTGCTCCTGAGGGCCAGGATGTGTTCTCATCGCTGAGGCTTGAAAGCATATTCACTGGTTTTATCTGAAATATGTTGCTACTCAGTGACACCACAGCTGCAAAGTGGGTCCTAGCACCTGCCCATTATGAAATGAAGGCCCCCCAAAGTATATGCTGTAAAAATGTTCCAAAGGGTGGCTTGCTGTCAGTGATAACAGGCAAATGTCAAGAATAAATATTTTCGGAATTGCACTGGTTAGAAACTGCAGCATTGCTCTGGCTTGGGGCTTTTTGCTGTTTGGAAGGGGTTTTTGTAATTTTTATGAGGGTGTGTACTCCGTTAGAGCACACAGACTCTGTGTGTACATGGCTGAGTGTGTCACATGGTGGCTACAGCAGAGGGATGGTCAAGATGAACCTATATTTGGAGTGAGGGTGCCTGGCTGATGGAGAGAGGCTAGCAGCAATGGGAACACTCCTGCCAGCCTCTATGTAGAAGAACTGTGGAAACCACCTTAGCTGAATAATAACATGTTTTCGTTTAATTCTATATTAATTTTGGTAGAGACGAGTGATACCTAATTAATTTGCATCATTTAAGAGCAGTCCTGGCTGACCGGGGAGGTCCCAGCTGACTGGAGGTTGGCAAATGTGACACCCATCCACAAGAAGGGACAGAAGGAGGACCTGGGGAACTACAGGGCAGCCAGTCTGACCTCAGTGCCTGGCAAGGTCATGGAACAGATCATCCTCAGTGCCATTACACGGCACATGCAGAAGAACAGGGGGATCAGGCCCAGTCAGCATAGGTTTGTGAAAGGCAGATCATGCCTGACAAACCTGATCTCCTTCTACAATAAGGTGACCCGCTTAGTGGATGAGGGAAAAGCTGTGGATGTCATCTACCTGGATTTTAGAAAAGCTTTTGACACAGTTTCCCACAGCATTCTCCCAGAGAAACTGGCTGCTCATGGCCTGGACAGGTGTACTCTTCACTGGGTAAAAAACTGGCTGGATGGCCATGCCCAGAGAGTGGTGGTGAATGGAGTTAAATCCAGTTGGCGTCCAGTCACAAGGGGTGTTCCCCAAGGCTTGGTGCTGAGGCTGGTTCTCTTTAATATCTTCATCAATGACCTTGATGAGGGGATTGAGTGCACCCTCAGTAAGTTCGCAGATGACACTAAGCTAGGCGGGTGTGTTGATCTGCTGGAGGGTAGGATGGCTCTCCAGAGGGATCTGGACAGGCTGGACCCATGGGC
>VZSZ01007757.1:997831-1026593 GCA_013398815.1 Ibidorhyncha struthersii
GACAAGTCTTATGAGGAACGACTGAGGGAACTGGGGCTGTTTAGCCTGGAGAAGAGGAGGCTGAGGGGAGACCTTATCACTCTCTACAACTACCTGAAAGGAGGTTGTAGAGAGATGGGGACTGACCTCTTCTCCCTAGTGACAAATGATAGGAGAAGAGGAAATGGGTTCAAGTTAAGCCAGGCGAGGTTTAGGCTGGATATTAGGAAAAATTTTTTCACTGAAAGGGTTATCCAGCATTGGAATAGGCTGCCCAGGGAGGTGGTGGATTCGCCATCCCTGGAGGCGTTTAAAAAAAGGGTAGACGTGGTACTTGGGGACATGGTTTAGAAGTGGTTTTGTCAGGTTAGGTTAATGGTTGGACTCGATGATCTTAAAGGTCCCTTCCAACCTTAACAATTCTA
This sequence comes from Ibidorhyncha struthersii, assembly GCA_013398815.1. Taxonomy (NCBI): domain Eukaryota; kingdom Metazoa; phylum Chordata; class Aves; order Charadriiformes; family Charadriidae; genus Ibidorhyncha; species Ibidorhyncha struthersii. The sequence goes on from VZSZ01007757.1 coordinate 998,236, forward strand.
TGATTCTATGAAATGGAGGAAGATTTTCCTACTTATGCAGCTATCCAAAAGCATCTTGTGGTAATTAGTTTTACCATTTAAGTGATTGCGGCAAAGAATTTAAGAACATAGGCAGAAATTTGATGACAATTGTTATTTGCCTCGACTGAATGTAGCATACTGGAAATGGTTTGAGTGTCTGGCAGCATTGTCAGTAGATGGCAGTAAATGTTAACATCTAAAGCAGTTCACACCGCAATGGAATGCTGTTAACTCTTGGGTCATGTCAAGGACACTAGGAAAACACTGTGGCACTCATGTTAGTCATAGTGCAGCTTTCTACATGACTTGCAAACTTAGAAAAGCAGGCAAAAATATTTTATATTCTCCGAAAAAACAAACTGCCCCCCACGTGGTCCTGTTCAGTGTGGTAGGTGATGGGGAAGAGAGGAAGGGTGGCCCTCTTAGATGAAAGCTGAATTTGAATTTATGGTGGAAATCTCGTTCTGCAGTACGATGTTGGTTCAAGATAAGTCATGACTGAAGCGTGATTCTGCTGGGATTCAGTGTTTTTTTTACCACCCCCAAATGTATTCTGCTAAAGTGAGTTGCAATAAAATACAGACTTAAAGTCAAAGATGGATTTGTCAAGAAAAATAGGGAAGTGAGTTCTGGCTTTACCTTAATGTAAGAACATGTAAATGTCCACTTAAAATATTGCTTCTCTTCTTTTTCCTCTCCTGCTCATGACTTGAACTGTATAGTTGAAATCGGTCTGTTTGGGGCAAGGTCTTAGGGGTTCCCTGTATGTATGTTTTGTGCATACCATATTTTCTTCCACAGGTAATGCAAGGGTGTAACACAGAGTCCTGTTACCTTGAGGCAAATCATGAGTTGTCCCACTTAAGTCAGTGCTGATTTACACAGAGAAATATGTTCATTTTGTGGTGGCCCTAGCTTCATCTAAGGTTGTGTGATTGGAAAAAATCCTTGTGACTTGCCTAGTTTGCCTTTTCATGTAATAAAGTCATGGGTTAACTTCTCATCAAATACTATTCTTGAATTATAAATTCTCCCTATGGTATTAAGACAGTGGAATTAGGTGTAAATTTTAGCTATTCCAGACTGGAGACTTCTTACACAGTAAGAAACAAATAAGCAGAGTCGAAGGCAGTGTAGAAGATGATATTGTTTTATATGACTTAAAGATGGTGGTTGAATTAACTTGGAAGGCAACTTTTTATTTCATTTTTCCTGTCCTTTTGATTTTTGCTTAACTGACTTAAGTCTGAGACTATCTAGGAAAAACACAATTATGTTTTGGTAGTGGTAGGTTGCAATAGAGGGATGGGCTGCCATTCTGCTAAGGGTGACAAAAAATTTTGCCACTGGCAATAATGGGACTGAAACTGGGCCTTGCTTCAAATGCTCTGTATCATGAATTGATTAGGTGAATAAAATTGCTTAAGCATGGGCAGTTTGCAGATGTAAGAAGCCATGAAACCAACTCTTCATTCCTGCTTTCATGTACAGATTTTCAATGTCACGCACACATCCCGGTTCATGACTATGTTAATTCTGTATGATATGCAGTTGTTTTCCAGCTTTTTTTATTTACTTTCATCTTCTTTTTCTTTCTTCTCCCAACAGAAATCATGCGATCAAATGGATTTTGTTTAGCCAACACTGAAACAATAGTCATTGACCACAGTATACCCAATGGAAAAGAGAAGCATCTGGACGTAGATTCAGCAGAACACTTGTAAGTGCAATTTGTGCAGGATCGATGCTGTCAGCCTCAGATAAAACATGGCGCCTTTTTCACCCTGGCAAAAAGTTTTCCCCTGTCTAGGAGCAAGACTGGTACACTTGTCATTTGGACTGGTTAAAGATTATTGGGCCTGATTGCTAAGGCTTCACAGCTCTTTCCATTAAAATGGATGTAATGGCTGTTGGAGAGAATTATTGACCTCAAGGAGCTCAGTCTCCTGCGTATGAAAAAAGCTGTGGTTATCATAGGGGTCCTCCCAGGTGAGAAGGGTTTTTTCTTTCTCTCATGACTGTGGTGAGGGCTGGTTTGAACCCAAATTTGGAAACTCAAACCTCCTTACAAATGGAATATCTTACTACAAAGGGTATGCTTTATTTGGGAAGCAAACCACCACCCTCAGAGGAGGGGAACACGCTCCTGAATGTAGTCAAAGGAAGCTGAGCAGCTGCTCAGGTGCTGCGGCGTGCTGCGACTTGGTGAAGAACGTGCATTTCTTTAGGGGAGAGGGAAGTTAGACTAGTCTTATTTGTAAATTCGGCCTCCTAATGCATGTAGGTATTCTAGGGTCAGAGACCTGTAACCTAACCAGGGGGGCTTTCAGGTAGGTCTTAAGTCAGTGACTGTGTTGACAGATGGGTTTTGATGGAAATCCGCTCCTACAGATTTCTGTCATGGCAGGTGATTGATGTTTCAATGAGCTTCAGGTAGTGAAACATTTAAATATTTTTAATGAGAAGCATTGACCTACTTTTTCATTAGAGCAGGCGAAATGATGGAAACAGAGCACTAAAAGCCTTACGGAAGCTTCATCTTTGAATGCAGCACTCTTGTCTTGCCACATTTCAAATGTCGTCATTGCCAGTCTGTGGAAAGGTTTAGAGCTTGATAAGATTTTGTCAGGGGTTGGAGTGTATCTCTGGCTCTAGTGTAATTTGTTGAAGTCTTTCTATTCGCTTATCACTTACTGTTTTGAATTTTGACCTTGCTAACAGCATTTAAGCTTATAAGCGTGTATTAATGAGTCTGAAGTGACACACTGGAGGTAATTCTGTAATTGTTGTAGTTCATAATGGGTTACTTTTCAGCACTGAGAGTAACAAATAATAGGAGCAAATTGCCAAAGAAAGCTTTTTTTCTGCCTTATTTTTATTATTTTAAACAATTTTGATTTTTTTCTTTTTTTAATTTTTAAAAATCTAGCTTTGATTTTAAAAACGTGCTGCAGCCCAAGAAAAACTTACTGGTCTGGGATCAGAAACTGTCATCATCTAATTGTCATCCCACTGAAGTCAGAATACTAAGACCAGAAAATATTAATATGATAAAAACTGGAGGGTAGGCACGGTTTCCCAGGAACTGTGGTGGAAGAAATAAATCACAATAATAGCCTGGGTTTGTGCATCTGTATTTTAACGTTCCTGAATGAAGTTAAATCAGGAGTCAAGTTAATAAATTTCATGTGTCTATTTTACCTGGCGCCCTAAATTTGCCCATCCTATATTTTACAGCTGAGAGGTAATGGCTAGGAGGTAATGGTATTTGTGTAGCACAGCTGTTTTATAAAAATTGAACTGTTTTTAAAAGCAGAAGTTTTCTATACTGTTGTTTTAAATGCACGTTAGTAGCCCAGAAAGGAAGCTTTAAAATCTTTAAAAATCCTGTGCAGTTCCTTTTTGGTCTCTGTAAAATTGGATTTATGGGATTGACGTTTTCTATTCTTAAATCAGAGTTAATTCCTTGTGGGTTTGTATATGGGAACTTTTTCCTTTCAGCAACATTAAACTCTTGACTTTTGGGGTTTGGCTGCCGATGTATTTGAATCAGACATTTTGCAAAGCAAACCTGTATTTTTTGGAGAGAAGCACTTGGAGCTTCAGCAGGTAGCAACCATTCCCTGAGGTCCTGTTGCACTGGTTAGCTGTTGTAGCCGCAGCGCTACCTACCCAGTGATCCATCAGCTGAAAAGTCTTACACTTGTTGCAAATGAAACTATAGTGGTTTTGCAAGTTGGAGTTGCTTACTCCATTGTTCTGAGTAGTTGATTTCTAGTTCCTTCATGTCTCTCTAATTTTAGCTGGCAGTACACCATACTGCTGCAGAATGTGGTGATCCCAGCGTGCAGCATAAATAGTCCTTCTATGTGTGTTTCTTTGAGTATTCTGCAGTCCTTTTGAAAGGAAAGGTGGTAAATCAATGCATTCTAACTTACGCTTTGGTTTTGTTACGGAGGGCTGCCAGAGCTGTTTGCGTTTCTGTCTTTTAGGCCGGCAGCAGAAGCTGTGGCGTTGGACATGCTGCCTTTTTTGGCAAATTCACTCCAGTACTGGATATGCATTTTCAGGACAGCGCTGCTGTTGTCGCATCTTGTGGTCCATGGGAGAGACTTTCATGGGTGGTGATGCAAAAGCAGCACAGAGATGGTGAAGTTAGATACAGAGTATTTGCAGGAAAATTAAATCCTACTCTTGACAGGAAAAGAAAATGCTTCCCCTGTGCTTTTGAGTCTTAGGTGGGAGGACATCTGTTCAGGTACTGCTTGTACATAAGGTGATGAGAGGAGCTGGGCTGTTGTCTCACACCATGTTTACATAAACTCTTGTGAGTTAATGAGCTTCTATGTACCTTGTTTCCCTCTTCTTCCTGGCAAATGTGAGCAGTAACTGCAATGCATTACCAAGAGTTAAAATTACAATGGTCTTACAGCACGAAGGGTAGGCCCTTGTGAAGGACAGTGTGTCTGTCAAGGTATTTTTGGAAAAAATAGCAAGAGCAGCAGTTTGGAAATTTAGGAGTCTGCGTATCCCTGGTAGTTTGCCAAGTTAGTGTAAACTTTATTTTGGGACAAAGACCTGTTCGTAACAGCACAAAAGGATTTTGACTGTTGGGTGCCCTACACAGCTGCTGGCTGTAGCAAACAGTCCTGGTTTATTGGGTTTGGGTTTGTATGAGTGCTCCAGAGCAGTGCTTTTTGCAGACTTCTGTGCCCACACTTCCTTTCTGGTGGCAAGGAGAGCTCTCTGCATAACCACAGCACATGAATGACCACCGCTTTGTACCTCACATGCTGCTTGTAGTACCTTATCAGTGAGGCTGAAGAACCACAAAGTCAGTGGGGCCTTCCAGCTGTAATAATCTAGTTTTATACGATTGACACAAGAAGGAGAGCAGAGTCTGAATAGCCTCCTTGATTCCTCTCCGGCTTTCTTAGTTCTGTCTGCCCCACTGGTATTTCATAATCTGTTGTTTCTGAATCACTAGCGGTCTGTAAGCACAATGTGATCTGTGAAGTGTTTGCGAGACACCAAGTGAACTCCCTTCTGTGCGTGTTCCCACACATGCAGGCAAGCAAACAGCCTAGAGGGAGCGGAGGAATGAGGGTAATAAACATTCAAAGTTCAGTCGCATTTCAATTTGGTTGTAAGTAAAGAGCAGAGCAACAGCGCTGCAGGAGAAAATCCGTGAGTTTCTGCTCACAAAACATTGTGGTCCTCATAGTTAAAAAAGAGGTGAGAAGGACCAGGTAGGAGTGTGGAGAAGACAGAGCTGTGTCCATACATTGCAGGATGTATAAACCATGCCGTCCAATAACCTGTGATGCTTCTAAGGAAAGTTTTGGGGAGAGATGGCAGTAGGAGATCTATCTCTTCGTTTATTCTACCACTCTTATTCGGGTCCTCTAAAATGCCTGATTCTTAGTGCTCTCTACGGTGAAGTTAGAGGGATGTCTGCAGTTGCCTCACTTAACTAAAGGAGTCTAACTAGTTCATGTGCAGGTGAGATGTAGTTTTAAACCAAATTATTTTAAAACTTTGTGTGTTTATCTGCTGTTCAGAGAGCTGAAGTATTCCAGCCTAAAAAGGTGTTAGCTCTGACTACAGGACATGTCTCTAGGTTAGTTCTTTTTCCATCTTGTGCAGTTTTTCATTTTCTGTTTCATTTTTTTTCTCACTCTATGAGAATGGATGCAAGTTCTTTCAAAATATTAAAGAAAGAGTGTGAGAAAAAGAAACTTGACAGTTCTTTAAGTCTGAACAGAGATGAGATTTAATCCTTGGCCTGCAGTGACTGCCTTTAACTGCTAGGCTATCTGGGAAGAAGTAAAATGTTTTGTTACTGCAAAAGTTCAAGCCTCCTTGGAACGGGAACATGTGTGACTGAGGAAAGTAGATTTTAACAAGCTGATGCCTTCTGGTTGAGAGTAGGTGTGAGACAGTGGGTAGTCCTTGCAAAAGTTCAGATTATAACACAGGAGTTAGGAAGTGGGAAGAAAAATAAGTGAAATTAAATGTGGGAATCTCTTTATATTCGGATGTTCTCTGCTTGTCAAAACCTAAATCTCGTGCCATGGGGAGGACAGCAAGGCTCTGGAGGAAGGACGCTGTGGTCATTGTTTCCTATTTGTGTTAGACATTTGGCCTCATACAAAAGGCAAACGCAGAGAAGGTACCTGTGAAGTGAAAGGGTGAGAGTCCTAGTTCAGATGGGAAACAAAGGCAGTTTCCTTTCTGTTCTTGTGTGGGAACTGAGGCGTTTTGTGTTGCTGCCACATGCTGCGAGAACAAAATGGAAGGGTGTGGACCTCAGCTGCATGATTCACTCTTCCAGAGCTCACTTGCTACTTCCTTCCTTCCTCACTAGTAGCTTTGAAAATCAGGGAGGACAAGATGCTTGCATGCACCATGGTTTTCATTGGCCTATAGTTTATTCATACACGCATAGATGTGAGGAGGAAGAGGTGTGGATGGGATCAGCTCTGAGTACTTTCTGTGAAGGTTTTCCCAGACCACAGTGAAAGCACTTCTAGACTCATAAAACTCTCATTGTAGAGGTATGTCCCAGGAAATCATTCATTTGCTAGTAGGAGGGGAACCCTGGGGCCTGCAAACAAATTAATAATGCTTTTGATCCGGCTCATCTTAAATGCAATGTAGTAACCAGGTGTCATGAGATATGAAGTTCAGGTATTATAATGACAAGTGCTGTGAAGAGTCAATGTCATATTAGACAGGAGTCATAAAAGACCCTTTTACTGAAGACTGCTATCTAAAGAGATGAGAACTTGCTCTCCTAGTATGCTGCGCAGCTGTGTTTTGGCACAGTTTTAAAAGGGAATAGCCATCCTGTTTTACTGAAAGCAAACTCTTCAGTCCGTTCATTTCCATAGGTTATAAAGAAACAGGTTTTCTGTTTATTTAAGGACATGGAAAGCAACGGTTTCCATTTACTTGTCAGCTCTCTCTAGGAAGTGTTGGATCTTGGTTTATGAAAGTGACAGTAGATGCCATTGCTGGTGTCTCCAGTAGGTTACGCTAGCGTAATGATACATAGGCTGATGTCAGGGAAACTACAGCTTCATGATGCATAGTTGATCTGCGTGGACCTTCCTTGACAACTTCTAGTATGAATTCATTTTTCAGGCTGCTGAGAGAGGGAGCGAGATACTGAAGCTTTGGAAAAAGAGTTGGGACTCTACATCTTTGTCTTGCAAACTGAGCTTCACAAAGCTGAAGCTGTAAACCGGCATTAGAAATGCTTCTACTGCAACACTGGTCTGGTGTGAAGCAAGTCCGTGTTTTACATATACCCAGGAATTTAACTTGCAATACCAGCAGAAGCATTCTTGTCTGCAGTCCTTTTTCCAAGTAGTCCTCTCACAAATGCCTTTTCTTAAAATTTCCGGGGGTCAGTCTTCAGATATCCTGGCCTTCTCCCTCAGTACTTTTCTTCCAATTCCTTTGACTTGGTTTTCTAAATGAACATGAATGACTTAATGCCTTTTGGTGATTTTTATTTATTTATTTATTTATTTATTTCTCCTTAGGTTTGAAAGTGTTAGTGACTTTACCTCAGAGCTGGAAGACAGTGATGATCCAACAGCTTACGTCACCAATTTGACATACTACCACCTGGTCCCTTTTGAGACTGATATTCTGGACTGAGGCTGCTCAGTGATGCAGTCAGCCAGCATCCAGCCGACCTCTTCGTCCATAGGCTCTGCTATCTCCGGCGTTGCATCTCTGTGCATAAGGCTGTGCGGGCAAGACCAACAGCAGAAAAGTTGCAGCAAGTACGCCACAAAGCTGGTTTTGTAGTCGGGCCTTCCGTTCTGTGTTATGGAGACATCTTGTAAGGAGGTAACTGCTTCACTGCTGACAACAAACTCCTTTTCTGTGAAAGCAAGGCAGCGGAGGCCTCCTAGGGCTTGAGGAAATCTCTGCTATGCCTATGGGAGCTGCCACTCTTGACACAGCCATTGGAAACTTGTGCTGTGGTATGCAGTCACCCACGCTCCTTAGCTTGCAGTGCAAGTTGAGGCTTCCTCTTTTAGGATACCACCAGAAACTTCCCCAGATGGTGTGACCACACTTTTTATGCTATGTAAGCAAGAAAGAAAGCAAACCAGCTGAATTTTGTCAGTTCCCTCTGCAGTTGCTTAATGGAGGGCTCACGGGTCACATTTTGCTCAGCTACCAGATGTCTGGTGCCTTACACGAGATGTCAGAAATACCATTGAGTGCCTCCAGGAAACAGGACACATGACCTGACTGCTTTACTTCTTTTAATCATCGTTTTTTATATAATCACTGATGAGGTGACTACTCTTTTCTGGAATAGTAAAGCAGACAGCAGCTGGCATTGGAACGGACTGTGTGCATGATGTTTGGGTACCCGTGTGATTTCAGAGATCTGGAAAGCCGATGGGAAAGCTGAGCTGCCCCCTGCTAAGAACGGTCAAGGCTACGACAGGCACTTGGATACAAACTTTTTCATGTGGACCAGAAAATGTGAATGGTGCTTACAGTTGTTTACATCAGAGAGGTAATTCCCTATGCATCTTTCTCCCCAGAGGATGGGGAGGAAGGCAATGAGATTTACATCATGACTGGACTGAAAAAGAATGATAAGCTACAGTGTGTCTAAAGCGGTAGAAAAAACACTCTCTCCCCTGCCAGCCTGGCTCAAGGAGTCTAACTTTCTGAGATATGCCTGCGGGGCCGGGTGCAGGCCTCGTTGTCATGTAATGCCATGGATTTCAGTGGAAGTAGGACAGCAGGTGCAAGAGCGGGATCGGACCCTGCAGCCTCTTGACTACTGAGTAGTGCAACCTTAAAATCTCCTTGGGGTCTCTCTCTTGCAGAGCGCTCCAGAATCCCGGTTCTCACTGCCAGCGCTCAATGCGCACCATCGTGACCTTTCGTTGAGCATTTTGCAATCTGTTTGCAAACGTGAATTTGAAGGGATCAAAATGGGAAGGAATGCATTTTGGACTTGTTTCTTGGTAAAGGGGTTTGCTTGGTCCTGAAGAAGTTGATACAACTCCCTTCTGCAGACTTTTCATTTCTGTCTATAGGATAACAAACAGAATTTGCTAATGTAAATAATAAATTATTGAGAATCCTAATTCTTTTACACAGTATGTTTTTAAAATATATTTTAATGAAATAAAATATAACTCACCTTCAGTACACTTTCTGCAGCTTAAAAGCAGTGGCTTCCTTTTTTTTTTTTTTTCCTTTGAAAACACTTTCCCAACCATGCCAAATCTTTCTTTCTCTAGTAGTTTTGGAAACATGCTGACTTTTGGCAATTCTTTCTGTGCTTCGTACATTGCCCGTACTGTAGGTATGTTGTATACCCATGTGAAACCTCTCTGCCTAACTGTTGATATTGCGTCCAGGTGTATGTGGTTTAATACCACTAAGTTTAGTGGAGGAACTGTGGATTTTCAAGACCATAAGTGAAATAGAATCTGGCAGTTATTCTTTTTGAAGATAAAGCAGATTCTTATATGTTAAATTTCTGGAATGGAAAGAGATACATTCTTACTCATGCAAAAGGTTTCTGAGCAGCGTCCTGAATAAGAATTGGGAAGGCTTTTTGTTTATTTTTTTTTTACTCTCATTATTTTTAACTGTTCTGTCAATGCTTTCAGTTAAACATGATGGGGTAGAAATCGCATCTAGTAAACATGTGCATTGCATTGGGAATTGGAATATTTTATTTCAGTTCCTGGCCCTGCTGTCAGCCTACCATGTTGCTTTGGGTAATTCTGCTTCATCCCTGCTTTTTCCTTGAGTAATATTTTGAAAAGCGCCAAGTGTAATTGGCTTTTGATGCAATATTGTGCCCTGATTCATTTGAATTTTCCTATGAATTTTTAAGGACGTGATAACTGCTGACCTTTTGTAAAGCACTTTAAAATTTGTGGATTGAAAAATAAATAGAGCAGTATTGTTAATTTTTAAAATGTACAACCACATTCCTCATATGAAAACCAGCTAAGCTGCACGCACAGTGAAGTCTTCAGGGAATGGGGAGTCTAATGCAATGGAACTAATCTACAAACAGAAATTGCACCCATTTCACTTGGATTTTTCAAAAGCCATTTTGATCAAGTATTTTCCAGAGATGATGTCATGTGATTTATTTATCTTAGCTGAAATATGTTTGTTTGATAAATCAAGGGAGTGCAAATGACCATGTGTATTACTTTGTCCATAGAGTCAATTAAAAAACCCTTCTTTGGTTAAATCACTGCAACGTTCTCATGTGGATCAGGTCTCTACAACTGGGAGAGGCTCAGAGTATGAATTGTGCATATGGCTGATTCATCTGTACAGATACCTTACCGTTGATCAAAAAAAATAATCTTAGTTTGAACACATGATTAAAAAGGAACACAGAGAATTTTTTTTTCTTTTTCTTTTCAACCAGCTCTAATTATAGACTAGCAACATCTTGCAAGAAGATATTCTAAACTCTTTGTCCAGATATCATTCCGTTAAATGTTGTCTTTTGATGTAGCAGAATGCTCAACTTTTCCAACTGTGCTTCAGTTTCCATTCTGTATGGTAGCATGTCGTGGCAATGTTATAAAAGAGAGCATCGGTTACAACAGCACATGGGTTAATACAGTAATTCTGAACACTTTAGGTGTGAAAGGGATGCTGGATGCAGAGGATAGGCCTGTAGTGTAGCAGTATAAACATAGGCAATTATGAAAAATCTGCAGTCAGAAGAGAATGTTTTGCCATCAAAGCAGAAGGCATTTGTGTAAAGCTCGTGGTTAAAAATGTGGTTAGTTAAGCCAGTGATGAAGAGTAAAGATATTCCTCAATCAATAGAATATGATAAAGGGCTAGCAGGTATGAGGTAAAAATGTACGTGCAACTACAAATGCACGTGAGTTGTGAATAGTGTACTAAGATGTAGCCTTATTACCCATTAAGGATAAAATAGCCCTAAGCTTATGAGTTAGTGATGGGAGGGTGGACCTGAACTTCTTGGAGAATTTGGGGGGAGATCAGAGGGCCTGTATAAGCAGGTCTTACTCTGCTGAGAAAAGGAAGGCTCCAGCTGAAATGTTCATTCTTGTCACACCCTGTCTTTCTTCTATTCTGGACCAGTGGTTCTTTAGCTCATGTTCTACAATACTCTGAATTACTCTGTGGGGCTGGGCTGGCACATGGTTTACCCACAAAACCGGAGGGCACGAGACCACTGTGGAGCAGGCACAGTACCTTCTTCTGTGTCCCACCAACCCTTCATGCAGGGCTTGGGACACTGTTATTGGCTTCCCCAATAATGTCCTCACCGTTACACATGAGTGAGGGGAGACCTGGGTCTGTGGTACCTGCCTCAGCTGAACCATGAAGTGCTCAGAAGCCAATAAAAGATGGTAAAGCGGAACCCCAAGTATTCAGTCTGTGGGTCAAAAGTCTTTCTTCTTTTGGAGTGACACTCTTCCAAAACAGCCTTGCAGATATCTGTTGGGGGGTGTCAGGGTTGCATGCATTTTTTCCTTCAAAAGAGCCCTTTTAGGGAATTTTTAAGCCAGAGGATTTGTATCATAACAGAGGACCTCACAAAAGAAAATTTATTTTTCAGCAAAGCAAATGCCTAAACCCCTATCTTAGCTAATTCCTCTTCTTTCACCTTGGTGACTGCAAATAAAACGTTCCTATCTTCTTGCAGCTGCTTCTCTGTTGGGGGGATAAAAAAATAAAGGTGTGGAGAAACGGATTCATCCTGAAATCTCTCTGCTTTTGGGATTTGCTTTAATTTTTGTCTGCGGTTGGTTGTCGCTGGGCTGCTGGCACTCCTTTGTCGATCCCATGTGTTGGAAAGAGCTGATGTCTGCGGAGATCATGGCTGCGTGATTGCACGAGGGGCCCCTGGATCATGGGCAGGCTCTTCCCTCCCTTCTTTCATGGCAGCTGGTGGGGAAGTGGCCGTTTCCATCAGCTGGTCCTGCTGAAAAGGAATAAGAGGATGGGTTTGTACAGGGCTTGTAGCCATGGTGGTGGGCGGGTAATGCACGTCCGTCTGTATGGTAACACTCTGCCCATTTCTAAGGTTGTATATGAAAAATGTCAGGGTGCCACGAGCCAGGAGCACGGCACTGGGGACACTGGGGCAGCCCGAGACATGGGGGACCTCCTTAGAGACAGCTCAAGGATGTGTCCCCCCTGCGGGAAGCTGGAGACCGGCCCCGCTGTGGTGTCACTGGGGCAGGGGCTGACAGCCCTGGGGGGCTTACATGGGGTCCTGGGCTGTGGGCGGGTGGGGAGAGCCCAGGGGCAGGCAGGGACAGCCGGGGCTGGCAGTGTCCTTGGGGCCTGGATGCTGGATGCTCAGGATTTTCCTCCTGCGTGTTTCAGAAGTAGACAGTTTTTCCATTGCAGCAAATAGTTAAACAGGTACTCTGGTATTTTGGCGACATGAAATATGGTGCAGAATTCAGTTATTGTTGCGTTACTGCATTTAAAAAAAAAACACAACAACCCAGTCTTTCAACTTTTAAGAAAAATGTCGCTGAAATAAAATTCCAGCTCTTAGATTTCTAAACAAGATCTCCCCCCTGTGAACCTGTTGTAGCTGGACAAATCTTCCATGCCCAGGTCTGCAGAACCCTGCAGAAAATATCTCTGGGGATGCATCCATCTCAGTGGTGCGTTTCTTCAGAAAATGTAATTATTTTCAGCATTAGTTACCTTCGGGTGATTCCAACAGAAATGAGCAGCGCAAGGATTTTGTCCCCAAACCCCTCTCCACAACGCAAAGCCACTTCCTCTGTAAGCCGCGTTGATAAAAAGCCAATCTTTATTCCCTCTGCAATTTTGGCTTCCCCCTTCAGCACACTGCATGGGGTTCGGGTGTGCCAGGGCTTGCTATTAGCTGCACGAGCAGAACAGAGTTGAGGTGTGCTGGTATCTAGGGAAGGAATGGGAGGTGTGTGTCTCTTGGGAGGAATAGCGATGGCAAAATCATTTGGGTTTTGTTTTTCAAGTCAGGAAATATGCTGGAGTTATAAAGTTGCCAAATCTTAGGGGTGTTAGGGAAGAGAAAGGGTATCACGCTACGCTTTGCCTTGACGACCAGTCTTTTTGTTATTGTTTTGTTACAGCAAATACTTTTAAAAAGCTCAGCCTTGGATTCCAAGGCTGTTCTTTACGGCAGCAATAGTCTGTAGCTCAGCATCGAACTCTTAAAAAAAAAAAAGAATATTTTCTAATTGCTTCCTCTAATAATGTTCATTCCTGTTCTAGTCGGCTATCTCTGAACTCCCTTCCCCACACATACACAAATTATTCAGGCTATTTTACTGGTCAGCTTTCATCAATATAATTGCCTTCTTATGGAAATATTCATGCCCTGAAGTGCAGTTCCCAAGTTTAATAGCACACAGAGCATTTCAGTTTTCCATGTTGTCAGGTCATTTCTTCTTGCTCTAAAACTATTCTCATTATAATTAACATTCTTAGTAATATGTACTTGGGGGGATTTAGGTAAGGGAAAAATACGAAGGCAGTATTATACATAATATATCTAGATTTAATAAATGGAGAATTTGTTTTCACCTAAAAGTCCACAGCAGCAGTGAAGACTTGGAAATTTCTTGGGTGCATTTACAATTGAATTGTATGAAGTCAGACTTTCTTGGGGTCTCCCAACCCCTGTAATCATGTCTGTGTTTCTTACAATTAATGTATGTAACCCCACCGTGCTCTGGCGAGAGAGAGAACAGATTGAACTTCCATATCACAGCATAGATGGGGCACCAAGAGGTGGCTGACACAGGATTTTGCAGTACTTAGCTTTTGCCCTTGCAGGACATTTAGCAGGCAGGTGCCTTGCACCATAGGATGGGAGTTGCTGCAGAGGTTTAGGTTGTTGTTCGTCACTTGAAAGGCTTCTACTAGGGGAACCTGCTCAGGTAAGGGTTTAGATAAAATCTCCTTATTTGCTAAGGATGCCTCGTCAAACCTTGCATAATAGTAAAATTCATTTTCTGCTGCCCGGTGAGGCTACCTACATGTCTGAACTGAAGAGCTGGCTGGTTCCAGATCACCTCTCAGCTGCTCAAGGGCCTGCTGCTGCCAGACAGGGCTGGATTAGACCCCAGCCCCTGCCTGTGGAGATGCCTCCAGCACCCATCTTCTAGTCCTCAAATTCTGCTAAAAAATTTTCAGAAACTTTTAGATAGAAATAACAGCTGATACACTGGCAAGAAGAAACCCCAAATGTGAACACTGAATCTTGATTAAAAGCAAACCCAGATTCAGCTCTGTGTGTGTTTTTTCAAGTGAACTTCAAAAAAAATAGAGGATTCTTCTCTAAAATCTTCTACAGCATACGTTGCAACTCCGTGTAAGACCTTATATGTCCCTCTGGTGCAGCTATTTCTGACTCAATCTGGCAAAAATCAATACCTGGCTACAGCTGTGGTGTCTATGTGTATAAGGTCTGTGAACTACTGAGCGTCCTACAGCTCTGCTGGCTTCTCACGGGAGGCTCTCAACTCCTTGGAGGCTTTGGTCACCTCTACAAAGCTCTGTGCCGTAACCTTAAAATACCTTCAGCATTCTGAGGGGTCCAAGCAGCTTTAGTAATTTCCATTGGTAAGTGAGCTTCATTTAGCATTGTAGTTTAGTTTGGAAATCATCTGCAAGTAATCATGACCTCTTGTTTAGCTGTATCACCTTGTCCAGGGCAGGCTGGAGATAGAAATAATTCCATGTACCAGAAGCCAACTTTGTTATGTAAAAAGAAAAAAAAAAAACCACAACAAAACCATCAGCATCACCAGCAGCAAACCAACCATTGTCCATTATTTTCCCTTGTAGCTATTAAAATTAAGTTGAACAGAATCCATGACTTCTGAATGAACATGTGCTCTTTTCAAAACAGAAAGTTCCCGAATTTTGCCAAGTTTCCTTTCGTCTCACAGGAGCCGGCTGTGGTGGCTGAGCGCAGTGATACCACGTGCTGCATCTAGACGTCTTGAACAGACCTTCAGACACAAAAGCAAGCAGTGGGTGTATGTGGAAGGGCAGGGGGGAAGCAGGAGGTGCAGGGATGGCTTAGAAGGAGAGGGATGGAGAAATAAGCGAAGGATCGTAGTGCAAACAGAGATGTCCAGGGATAGTTTCAGTCTTGAAGCTGCAGCAAGTCGTCTTTGTCAGAGCAAGGGTGGGCTTGGGTGCTCTTGTACTGGCAGTGTCTGGGCGCTAAGTCATGCTGTTCCTCACTCATCCTGCAAGGAATGGTATGAGCCCCGGTTGGTTTTATTGGAAGGAGGTGGTTTGCGCATCTGATCAGGAGCCCTTGTATAAAATAAGTGTGCTGAACTTTTTGGAAACAAACATTTTGTAGCAACAAAATTTATTGTGATTGCCCCTTTAAAGCACCGCACAGCTAATATAAAGTGTTTAACAATTCAACTTCTGTTTCAATTAGTCCCCCATGCATCTTACGCTGCCCGCACATGGAAAAGTCTGTATTTTAGGATTAAAAATGCTGGTGCCTGCAGGTGTGACGGTACTAACAGGCTTTGATTGCCCTGACCACACTCACCTGGGAGTCCACCCACACCCTCTCACCAGGGGCTCTACTTCAGCTCAGCCCAGGGCAGGCAGCTCTTTCCTGAGATGGGCTACAAGAGTGGCTGCCCGTAGTTCTGCTCCTGATGTGTTGTGCGGATTTTCCAGTCTGCTGTTTGACCTGGTGTGTATGTTGCCTGATACTCGCTGGATGGCTGATGGGAATCATTGCTGTCATCACCCTGCTCTGCGCACAGTGAGTTCCCCTGTTTTGTTTGTTGTGATAAACCCAGTCTTTGCAAGTATTTCCTGATATGAGCATGAATGCCTCTGTTATAGGAGAGTGCTTCCCAGAGATGTCTAAAGAGACTATGTGCTTGGGAATATATTCTTTGTACAACACATAAGTTAATAATATATTTAACTTGTTCTGGAGAGTTTAGGTTCTTGATGACTCAACTGCTAGAAAACACTGATGTGAAGTTGATATTTATGATGAATGAATGATGCTCTAGGTTTTAGAATAAAATGTGTTCACATGTAACTTCCAGAAATAATCAATTTCCAGGCTTTTGTGATTGAGAGCTTTGCCTGTGTTTCTCTTCTGATTCCAGCCTGTACTGGTAGAAACTTTATCAATGGGCAGCTTGCTTGAAATGGCTTATTGGCATCATATCCCTGTAGAAAGGGTAAATATCTAACCCAGCAAACAAGCTGGCATTATAGTAATCACAACTACAAACCCATATTGGCCATATACTGTGTGACTCCATGTGGTAAATACGATCATTGCAGGAGGAAAAGTAGAGGCGTCCCCTAGCAGGTGGCCCATAAAGGTCAGGGTTTTGCTGGGTGGGCTATAACTACGGGATCTGCGCAATTGCTGCTGGTCATCTTGAATATGCAAGATGACACTATTCAGAAAGAACAGTTTTAATCTCCTTTCTACTTAATCAGTACTGAAGTTCAGATGGGAAGCTATCGTAATACCCTGGGTTTGGGTTGTGAATAGGTTAAGGGGGCTGGGAGCCCTACTCCTCGAGTCAAGGAGGCGATAGGGACATTTAACCAATCTGTACTGAAATGCACAGAACTGCAGTTTCTAGGCTCTAAGAAGACTTGTGATTAAATTTGTTTCCTTTCTGCTTAACAACCTGAGAAATGATGAAGGAGGCAAGCCAGCTGTGGATGATGGGTGACTAGATACATGACTGAGGGGAGAAAAAGCTGGCTGCTAACGGATGTAAGCAGATGTTAGCAAAACAGGAGCAAGAATGCCAGTTGAGGGATATAGTAACTGGTACTATAGAAATTTATAATGAACTTACTGGGCTTGGGCTTAAGCTGTGTGAAGTGTTTACATGGAAAACAGACATTATTTTCCACAGAGCTACAGTGCCAGACAGGATTTTTATGAAGCAAGCAACAGGGCAAAGAAATATATAGCTCAGTGAGTCAGAAGAGAGTTGCAGAGCAGTTGCATGGCCATGATGAATAGAAAAGATGGAATTACCACTTTAGGCAGCTCTGAGGTTGCAGATCCAGATTCAGAGTTTTAGCCTGATCAGGGAGTATTAAGCACTGTAGTGCTTCCTAGAAGAATAGATTTTTCACTGGTAGAGTGTTTCAGGTTAATGAGCGAAGCAGGACACAATTAGAATTTAATGTGCAAGTTTATTAGGCACCTAAATAGTGATTCATTAACAGCTGTGAAGGAAGGCAGCTATCTTTTTTATTTCATATGCAGTTAGCTGCTCTCACTTGGGAACCTCCCCTAACACATTTAATTAGCCTGAAGCAGGAAAATATGTTCCTTGTCTATGATACTATTACCGTTCTGGTTGGTGAAGCAGCCTTCGGTGTAACACCCATCAAATGGGACTCCAGGCTGCTGTGCTAAAAATAGCTGTGTATGATTTAGGACTGCAGCAGAGGCTACGGTTACAGCCTAGAAACATAGACACCAATAGTGTTTATAAATGTTGAATTCTTGGTTAAAGGAGATATATGGGGCACGCATTTGGAAGAAGCGTTACCCCGAACAATTAAAACCTGTAGTGAGCTTTCTAGAGCATAGGAAAAATTTCCACAGGTGGGAACAGCCAGCTTCTCACCTGGCTGTTGCCACACTTCAAAGTGGTGAAATTGAATTTCTGCTTAGATCAGGACTTGAGACGTCTCTGCTCCACACGCTCCTGCATGGTATTTAGATAACCAAGCTATTCCCAAATAAGCCACCTCTAAATTAGTGTCAGCACAAGGCTTGTGGCAGGATCTGCTACTCAGTCACCCAGTGTGGATGTGCCACATTGCAGATTTAAGGTAAGGCCCTTTTATCTCTCCCTTTAGATCCAGCACAACAATTTAAATCTCTTGAATGGCAAGTGCCTGGGAGAAAGGGTGTGACATGCAATGAACAATACTGATTCCTTGAGGCCCTTTGCTTTGACTATGATTGCTTGCCTAATTTCATGTAGTAAATATCAAGCCCTTTCTGGGAGCCTTTTGCACCAGCATTCCAAGTCCTTATTCCATCTAATCTGCAGAGCTGACGAGTGTCTTGTGATCCGTTGCAATTTTTATTATTGATAACCTTTTCCATGCTCTGGGTAAATGCTGTATGGAATTTCCTGTTCAGAAGCTAAGTAGGGACACTCAAATGCAGGACTAATGTTAAACATTAAAAGTATTGCTTTCATCTTACCCTGTTGAGCCCAGTGCTGC
Source organism: Ibidorhyncha struthersii (assembly GCA_013398815.1). Classification (NCBI taxonomy): domain Eukaryota; kingdom Metazoa; phylum Chordata; class Aves; order Charadriiformes; family Charadriidae; genus Ibidorhyncha; species Ibidorhyncha struthersii. The sequence continues at coordinate 1,016,533 of VZSZ01007757.1, forward strand.
TTAATCTTGGAGAGGACAATGGAATCTGATTTAAGATAAACATTTTGGGCACCTGAGCTAAACATGAATAGATATCAATGTAAGTATGCAAACTTCTTTTAAGAGGCAAAACTTGTAGGAGGCTATGTTTTATTAAGAGCAACTGATATGAATGGGGGAGAAAAGGTGAAGCTTTTAGCAACAGACTTCCTTCATAAGCTTTATGATGTTCCTAAAAACTTTACCAATTATATCTATTGGTTTAAAACAAAACAATGCACAAATATCATTTCAGCCTTCAGGACTGGTTTGCCATGTATTCCTATACCATTATGGCAAGACTTTTTTTTTAAAGCAATTTCACCCTGAACTGTTTCATTACAATAAGATGTATTATAATTGTTCATTTTTCTCCCCAATATTTATATCCCTGTTTTTCTCCCTACTCCTTTCTTGTCACTTTACCACTAAGAAAGGTGCAACAAAAGAGAGAGGAAGAAGAGAAGTGAAAAAAAAACATGCCAATTAAAATGTTAGAGCACTGTAAAACTGCCTTAGTTTTCTTAAATGGAATCAGGAAAAATGAACAAGGTATTTTAAGATCACAGGTGGGCCTTATGCCAATAAAACCTGGTGTTCTGTCCCCCTGCCTTTCCGAGGTGCTCTCCTTGCTTCTGCCCCTCTTGCAGAAGTTCACTTACAGCTTGCTAGAACATGACTATAGAGCTTAGATTGAATTTTATTCCTGATTTCCTGTGCCTTTATGTGTAATTCAACACACAGTTATCAATACTGCATTAACATTCTTTTTGAAGGGCATATCGATAATTAGTCTTGCAGGCAAGATTTTTCTAAAGTGTAGTGAGTGGAAGACTATGACTCATCTCCTTTGTAGCTTGGCACAGTAAAATTGTTGCCAAAATACAGATTTTTAAAAAGGAAAGCCTGCTAGCTGAGGCTACAAGCCGGTTACATTGACGCAAGCCATTTAATGCGTTAAAGTCGCTAGTAATTTTTTGGTGTTTCAGAATGAAAAGCTACTTTCTGCAAGTTTCTAACTGTATTTTCACAGGGCTTAGGAATGATATCTGATATTCAGCCTCAAATGCTAGTGTGTTTGTGTTGAACACAGAGGAGGACCAAACTCTCTTTTTCTGTGGTTCATCTTGTCCCTGCTCCATAAATGAAGCCTCTTAACTTGCTAAAGTTAATGGCAAACTTCCATGTCTTCCCAGCTCCAGTCAGGGCTGTTGCTGTTGACATTTGTTACAGGGAGGGAGGAAGGAAGGAGCATTCTTTTGTTCTCAGGAGGAAAGTTTAATCCCTTTTTAGAGCAAGAGAAACTAACAGGGGAACAGTTAAGCAGCCAGACCAAAGCTGTGCACAGGGAGTGCGTGTGGAGTATGCAGCTGCCGAGCCTCCTCCACTTACACCAAGATAAACGGGAGGCCACTGTTTCTCCTCCTCTCCACATCGCTCTCCAGAAATATTCCTCAGTTTAGTCTTCATGAGTCTGAAATGTATTATGATAATATAATATGAATCCAAATCTGAGGATCAGCTAGGTAAAGGAACTGGTCCCCCTTCCAGCCTGTCTGCCAGATGGCTGTGGGGCTGAGGCTGCTCCACAGGGGAAAAGGAGATGGCAGTGAAGGTGAAGCAAAGCAGGTAGGAGAGTGTCCTCACAATGGCTCCCAGTCCCACAGTGCCCTGGAGAGAGAGCAGAGCAGGCTGGGTGACAGTGACCTGGGGCAGCCAGGAGTCCAGCTTGCCGGACAAGTCCATAGTGACAAGCTGGCCCAAGGCTGGGGAGCCAAGTAATTGGAACAGGGTCCTGGCTGATGAGGGGCAAGGGTGGGTACAGGGCCACCTACAGCATAGGCTGGGCAAGGACCAAGGGCTGGAGCTTAAATGCCCTGGAAGGAGCAGAGACCTCCAGCAAGGCTCTGTTTGCAGCAGTCAGGTCCAAGGTCACACAGCTGCACTGTATCAGAACTGGCCTCGAGCAGTGGCTATCAAGGCGCTGGGAGGCAGAGGAGAGGCTGCAGGGCCTAACACCAAGAACAAAAAGTCCACCAGAATTTGATGGGGCCATCTGATAGTCATGTGGACAAGACTCCTGCAGAGAAGACAATTATTCATGTCTACTTGCTGTAGAAAAAGCTGGGGAGATTCCCTATGCCGTTCTTTTCAGTGGTGATTCAACAAATGATCAGCCTAAAAATTGAAGTAATTATGCAGCAGGTTGAGGTAGAGATAAACAAAATGAAAATTAACTGATTGCCAGGGCTGATGCTAATCACCTGAGTGTTCTGGAGGAGCTCAAGATCAGACTGAAGAATGACCTGCTGAATTTGAGAGACGGGTAGATGAAATTCAGTGCAGGTAAATGTAACTCCTATGTAAAAGTAAACATGGCCTCACATAATATTCTGAGCTGGACTTCAGGAGAGCAGACTTTAGCCTCTTCAGGGATCTGCTTGATGGAGTACAGTGGGATAAAGCCGTGGAAGGAAGAGGTGCCCAAGAAAGCTGGGTAATATTCAAGGACCACCTCTGCTAAGCTCAGGAGCGATGCGTACCAGCAAAGAGGAAGTCAGGCAAAAATGCCAGGAGGCCTGCATGGCTGAACAAGGAGCTCCTGGACAATCTCAAACAGAAAAAGGAAGCCTACAGAGGGTGGAAGCAAGGACAGGTAGCCTGGGAGAAATACAGAGAAATTGTCTGGAAAGCCAAGGATCAGGTTAGGAAAGCTAAAGCCCTGATAGAGGTAAATCTGGTCAGTGGCAACAAGAAAACCTTCTATAGGTATTTCGGTGACAAAAGGTAGACTAGGGAAAACGTGGACCCACTCAGGAAGGAAATGGGAGACCTGGTCACCCAGGACATGGAGAAGGCTGAGATGCTCAACAACTTCTTTGCTTCAGTCTTCACTGAGAAGGGCTCTAACTACACTGCTCAAGTTGGAGAAAGCAAAGGCAGGGACTGGGAGAACGAGGTACTGCCCAGTGTGGGAGAAGACCACGTTCAAGACCAGCTGAGGAACCTGAAGGTGCACGAGTCCATGGGAACTGATGAGATTCATCTGTGGGTCCTAAGGGAACTGGCAGATGAAGCTGCCAAGCCACTATCCATCATATTTGAGAAGTCATGGCAGTGTGGTGAAGTTCCCACTGATTGGAAAAGGGAAACATAACCCCCATTTTTAAAAAGGGTAAAAAAAAAAAAAAGACCTAGGAAACTGCAGGCTGGTCAGCCTCCCCTCTGTGCCTGGCAAGATCATGGAGCAGAACCCCCTGGAAACTCTGCTAATGCACCAGGAAAAGGAGGTGGTTGCTGGCAGCCAACATGGCTTCACTAAGGGTAAGTCATGCCTGACAAATTTGGTGGCCTTCTATGATGATGTTACAGCATTGGTGGATAAGGAGAGAGCAACAGATATCATCTACCTGGACTTGTGCAAAGCATTTGACGTTGTTCTGCATGACATCCTTGTCTCTAGATTGGAGAGACATGGATTTGACCAATGGACCACTCGGTGGATAAGGAATTGGCTGGATGGTCATACTCAAAGAGTTGTGATCAACGGCTCCATGTCCAAGCGGCGAGCAGTGACAACTGATGTTCCTCAGGGGTCAGTACTGGGACCAGTACTATTTAACATCTTTATTGGCGATGTGGATGTTGGGATTGAGTGCACCCTCAGCAAGTTTGCTGATGACACCAAGCTGTGTGGAGCAGTCAACATGCTGGAGGGGACGGATGCCATCCAGAGGCACATGGACAGGTTTGAGAGGTGGGCCTGTGCAAACCTCATGAAGTTCAACAAGGCCAAGTACAAGGTCCTGCATGTGGGCTGGGGCAATCCCCCACACAGATACAGGCTGGGTGAAGAATGGCTGAGAGCAGCCCTGAGGAGAAAGTCTTGGGTGTGTTGGTTGATGAGAAGCTCAACATGAGCTCGTATCCCAGAAGGCTGCATCAAAAGAAGTGTGGCCAGCAGGTTGAGGGAGGCGATTCTGCCCCTCTGCTCTGCTTTCATGGGATCCCACCTGGAGTACTGCATCCAGCTCTGGAGCCCTCAACATGGAGCAGGGCCAGAGGATGTGCATGAAGATGATCAGAGGGCTGGAGCACCTCTCCTGTGAAGACAGGCTGAGAGAGTTGGGGTTGTTCAGCCTGGAGAAGAGAAGATTCTGGGGAGACCTTATAGCAGCTTTCCAATATCTGAAGGGGGCCCACAAGAAAGCTGGAGAGGGCATGTAGTGGTAGGATGAGGGGTAATGGCTTCAAACTGCAAAAGGGTAGATTTAGATTAGATATTAGGACGAAACCTTTCACTGTGAGGCTGATGAGATGCTGGAACAGGTTGCCCAGGGAAGTTGTGGATGCCCCATCCCTGGAGGTGTTCAAGGCCAGGTTGGATGGGGCTTTGAGTAACCAGGTCTAGTGGGAGGTGTCCCTGCCCATGGCAGGGGAGTTGGAACTAGGTGATCTTTAAGGTGGCTTCCAACCTAAAACATTCTATGACTTCATTGTTGTCACTTAAGAGTGAGACTGTAGGTTTATAGTAGTTCCATGAAACCAATAGCTTAGCACTCAGTAGCAATGGAAAAAAAAAAGATGAAATATTATTACTTTCTGTGAAAAGAATAGAGATAAAAAAGCTACTGCACGACTCCAAGGTTCACCCCCTGCATGCAGTTCTAGTCCTCTCATCTCAAGATTTATTACAGCAGGAGAAAGTCTGAAGAAAGGCAATGTATGTGGGCAAAGGTATGCGATGATCTGTTCAAGGAACAGTTAAGTAAGCTAAACTTTACACTGGCATTTTCCAAGGATGAATGGATGATATGATAGAGATCTACAAAACCATAAGTGACATGGGAGGGGTGAATAGAGATTGAATGTTTATTTCTTCTGGCATGAGAACAGGGAGCCATCAAGTGACACTAGTAGGAGGTAGGCTCAGTGCAAACAGGAGGTGGATTTTCAAGTGGAGTAAATGAGGCCTGTTGTACTGCCTGCCAAAGGATGGTTTGGAAAGCAGCCTGGAAAAGTGTTTGGAATAGAGCTTCTTTGAGGCTTACTATTTTGACAAACCACAACAGGCTCAGGGAGTCCCCTGAGGCTGCGGAGAGTATTAGGCTGGAAGTGCCCCCTGAATGGTACTTACTCTGCCTCATTTATAGGCACTGTTGGAGGCAGAAAGCTGAACTAGGTGGACCAAGGTCTGCTCAGATATGATTTTTACATGGGAGCATACCTTTATTTTTTACTTTTGAAGACAAAAATCTAAGCCACTTCTTTGAATTCAAAGTGCATCTCCTAGGCATGACACAAGGTTGTCGTATTCTGCTATGAAAATTCAGTACCGAGTCCTTTGATCCACCAAATATTCAGAAAAGCGTTGACACTGCATGCATGCAACTTCTCAGAGTACCACTACAATGTTAAAGAACAGCCTTAAACAAAGTCCTCTCTTTTATTGTTCAGGTTCAGTGAGGACGGTGAGCAGCCTGACTGCTGACCCTCCAGCATCAAGAAACTGTCTTTCTCCTGTCCTACATATTCCCCAAGCAATTAGAAATGCTTCTATGAAGTTAAGAGGCTCTCTTGCTCTTTGTGTATGACCTTCTTAAAATGTTTGTTCCTTTCCATCCTTCTGCTTTTGTGTTTTGAGGGAATTTGCCATGAGTGGTTTCCATGGTTACAAGGATATGGCTGCTCTTGGACTGATATATCTGCAGAAAGCAAATACACAAACCAGTGCATCCGGCACAGGGTAAATGTGCTTTGTATCCATAATGCCCATTCTACCCCAGGTAAAAGCCAATGTGAAATTGGAAAAATGGATGTTATTCTTAACCTCCTTGTCTTACAGTGAAATGTTGTGCTGTCCTTTACCATTAGATCTTTTCAGATTGCTGAGAGCACTCTGATTTCTGCAGTCTCTTGAGGATTAAAGGGCAGGAAACAGGCTGTGCTTCAGTATATGCTACTAAACCAAGTTGTGCGATTTTTCTTGTGTAAGAAAGAAAAGTGCTTTCTCCCTCTTTTTCAGGATTGTTTCTCCATTTTATTTGGAGGAAAGAACGAAATGGAAGTGTAAAGAGTTTGGGTTCTCTTCTTGCCTTTACACTGCTCGGTAGCATTGGCAAGCACTTGAGGCTCTCTGACCAGCTCTGCACAGCACTTAGTTTGTTGAACCCAAGAATAGAGTGGGCCATATCTTCAGGGGTGTACGGGGCATGCTTTAAACATTTGTTACTCTGCACAAAAATCTTAAGAAGCTGTGTTTTCACATATGAAGTGGCTGCTGTAAACGTGAAGTGAGCCTTGTTCCCATGGCTGTCACAGAAGAACTCATTGCCCCTGCTGCAAAATCTGGGGGAGCCTTCACTACAAAAGCAGAGGGTGAATTAGCAGGCCTTTCTGAAAAGGCCAGCACGGCCTTTGTGCACATTTGTAGCCTGGAGTGAGGAGCTAGGGAATAACTAAGCCACCCTTTACATCAAGTTTTTAATCTGGAGTGTTAATTGCCAATTAGGTAACTTTGGTTAATGCTCTCCTGCAAGTCCTGACTAATGAAGAGAAAGGGGAAAGAAATCAATAAAGATAAACCCTGCATTAGAACTTAAACTTGGTGACTTATCATCTCCTCCTCCTCCTCCACAGTATTTAAGTGTAATTCTTCACCGCTTTAACCCAGAGCTGTTTATTTGAGCAAGCATCAACAAAATTTCCAAGGCGAGTGCAGCTGCATCTCATGGATGCTGATAAAAGCACTTAGGGGACTAACTGATGTTCCAGGCAAGACTATCAAAGGACTTATGCTAATTTGTTTTATTTTCATTAGTTGTTATAAGTCCTTCATTTAACTACAATTAAAAATGAGCTGAATACACCCAAAAAGCCACCCCATTTTTAAAAATGTGTTTTTCTTATAAACCCCCAGTTGCAGATGTCTTTACTTGCAACTTCAGTACAGCTCTGCAGTACTCAAGAAAAATAAGATGAGTTTTTGATGGAAGAACTGGCTAACCACTGAGGGGGAACTTACCAAGCAGCAAAACGCTGCGAATGGCAATACACAGTGAAATCCCAAAGCAAAGCACTTCCAGGCTTCCATATTCTGGTAAAATGACTAAAATGAATGCCTTGCTATTTATAGCGGGTGGCAGCCTAACACTGTAGGCTATTCATATTTCCTAGAGTGCTCTTGTAGTGCCACCAGTGCTGAAGAGTTAAGGAACAACTTGCTGTGACGGATGAGCTTCAGCTGGGCACAGCTGGCCACCACAACAGCCATCTGCCAGCAGTGGGGCTCTCCTGACATTACAGTGGCCCCTCAATGGGGAGAATTTTTGACAGATTTTTATTGGTACTCCTAATCACCTGATAGATGTCTGTGGTGGTCACTTCTTGCACTGCTGGCAGCCATGGGGCACAGCTCTAACCAAACCAAATTTGGAGAGAATTGGGACTGCTCTGAGTTATGCAGTGGTAACTGTAAGTGTGCCTCTCTCAACTAGCGTTTGGCTGGGTCTGTGGGGTTTTGTCCCTTTTACTTCATGAAAATAACCTCTTGCAGATTTGCCTTTGTCTTTGAGAGAGATGCGGGAGCCCCGGAAAAATGTAGGGCTGTGCTAGCTCCACAAAAAACAAGGTGAACCTCTAGGAATCAGTGATGGGGAGGGGAGGCGGGGGGAGCCAACCAAAAACTGGGGGGGGGAACCCACCCCCCCCCAAACACACACAGGTCAGCTAGCAACCCAGAAACATTTCTGCAAAAGACAGTTTAGGTCTAAGCAGTATTTGTGGTTGGTTCCTCCTCACCATCCTACTCTGTTGTGAGAGGAACCTCTGCCAGCTGTGTGTTAAATGAGATGACTAACATCTGCCACATAGTCATTAAACATCGCACATTCATAATGCACAACCCTCTGCCAAATCTAGTGCTAATTAGGATCTGTAATGAGTGTTATTCTCCTCTTAATTAATATGAGTAGGGTAGAATTTTCAGTAATACCTAAGTGACTGAGGAGCTCACATCTGCTTTTCCAGAAGCAGCTTAGAGGCAGAGAAGCATTTCATTAGACTGAAATGGCACGGAAACAGCGGTAGCAGTGACTGCTTTTGTAAACTGGGACACAAGCCTGGCTGCACTGGGGCTGTCAACAGGCTTAAGCGTGTTATTCTGCTATAGTAACTTTGGTTATCACTGGCGTAGCATGATGGGTCTCTTTTCTTCTGGCTTATTCCCACCCCTGAAACACAGATGACTCTATCTGGGAGAATTGCACTTGAAAACTGAGTCGCTGTTCCAGAATAAAATCTCTCTCTCTCTTTTCAGGAGTGTCCACCCAAATGAACCTGCAGTACTTGAGTTTCTGACTCACAAGCTGCACTCTAAATTCCCTGTGGCACAGGACTGTTAGAAGGTCTGGTTGTCTAAAGGCAAAACTGCAGAACATAGTACAATACTTTATTTTTTTCATTCCTTCTGACCCTCAGTCCTCTGTGCCGCTACTTTTTGAATATGAGGATCCTTATAATTAATTTGAAAGATGGTAACTGAAGCACTAGAAGATCAAGATTGCAATGGATTTCTGCAGCTGTAGGATAAACCCATTGCATCAAATTCTTCAAGGCTGTCAAGCTGTGATGTGGTCTGCACTGGAAATTATGCAGAAAGAGGAAGAAGATGCCTATTTTAATTTTACGGAAAACACTTTTTAAGATGTATCCAATATTAAGTGGAAGGAAATCCATGGAAAATTGATACTACAGCATGTACAGTTGTGATTCAGAACATAATGCTGCATTAGAAAATGTGAATCCTGCTTTGTACAAAAAAAAAAACTGAATCTTTTCCAGCTGGTCTAGTATAAAAGATCTGAGGACTTTATCCTTTGGCACAGAAAAAAATGTTAATTTTAAAAAATGTTTTAAAAGTCTTTTTAACAGAAAATTTTTCAAACATTCAAAGTTTTGCAAGCTGAAAATTGTCCCAGTCAAGGCTCAAAACCCCACAAAAATACAGTTGCCTTTTTTTGAATTGAAGCATTTTTAAAATTGCAGTTCCAAAAGGAAATATGAAAGAATATCTAGGTGTAGAGAATAATCTGTGGAACTTTAAAAGTAAAGAGCTGGTAGAAAGAGAACATGAATGCATGACTGCTCTTGTTCTGTCAGTGTGCCCACCTTTCTCCTCTGAAGGTTGGCAACAAATCTTTGCAGGGTCAATTCAGCTTTTTTCCAGTTGTGTCAGATAAAAAGTTTTGTGCAGTTTTCGGTGTAGGGATCTTGGATGAAAGCCGAGGTCTTGATCCAGCTCTTAGTGAAGCAAGTGGAAAGATGCTTATTAATGTGAGAAGAGCTTTAGATGTGACTCTTGGCCCATGACAAAAGACCTTAACGGGGCCTTCTATAGTAGCTAGGTTTGCTCTGACTTCTTTGTTTATCTAATAATCTGGTCTTCTAATATGTGCAGTTCACAGCCTATCAACAGTGTCCTTTTGGGGGGGATGTGAAAGAGATATTTTTAAAATAACCCCAAATATTTAGGGATTAAGAGTTTTGTGTGCACAAGCCCATAAAAAGCACAGTCTTTAGGGGCAGATAGTGGAGATAGGCCTTCCAAAGGCACAGGTCAGACACAGGCTCAAGGAGCAGCTATTAGAATCATAGAATTGTTGAAGTTGGAAGGAACCTTTAAGATCATCAAGTCCAACCATTAACCTAACCTGATAAAAAACACTTCTAAACCATGTCCCCAAGTACCACGTCTACCTTTTTTTTTTTTTTTAACACCTCCAGGGATGGCAAATCCGCCACCTCCCTGGGCAGCCTATTCCAATGCTGGATAACCCTTTCAGTGAAAAAATTTTTCCTAATATCCAGCCTAAACCTCGCCTGGCTTAACTTGAACCCATTTCCTCTTGTCCTATCATTTGTCACTAGGGAGAAGAGGTCAGTCCCCATCGCTCTACAACCTCCTTTCAGGTAGTTGTAGAGAGAGATAAGGTCTCCCCTCAGCCTCCTCTTCTCCAGGCTAAACAGCCCTAGTTCCCTCAGTC
>VZSZ01007757.1:1027041-1048784 GCA_013398815.1 Ibidorhyncha struthersii
CTAAAATCCAGGTAGATGACATCCACAGCTTTTCCCTCATCCACTAAGCGGGTCACCTTATTGTAGAAGGAGATCAGGTTTGTCAGGCATGATCTGCCTTTCACAAACCTATGCTGACTGGGCCTGATCCCCCTGTTCTTCTGCATATGCAGTATAATGGCACTGAGGATGATCTGTTCCATGACCTTGCCAGGCACTGAGGTCGGACTGGCTGCCCTGTAGTTCCCCGGGTCCTCCTGTCCCTTCTTGTGGATGGGTGTCACATTTGCCAACCTCCAGTCAGCTGGGACCTCCCCGGTCAGCCAGGACTGCTCATAAATGATGTGAAGTGGCCTGGTGAGCACTTCCGGCAGGTCCCTCAGTACCTTTGGGTGGATCCCATCTGGCCCCATAGATTTGTGTACCTGCAGGTGCTGAAGCAGGTCCCTCACCATTTCCCCTTGGATTACAGTGGCTTCATTCTGCTCCCCATCCCTGTCTTCTAGCTCAGGGGTCTGGGTACTCAGGGAACAACTGGTCCTACTGCTGAAGAGTCAGGCAAAGACAGCATTAAGTACTTCAACCTTTTCCTCATCCTTGATCACTATGTTACTGGCCCTGTCTACTAGAGAACAGAGATTATCCTGTTAAATAATGAGAAAACCTTCTCTGCTAAAGCCATTAAGGACCTGTGCTGTCAGTGTTGCAACATATGGCCAAGGATGTATCTCAACAGACAGAGATATGAAGGTCTGACTTTGTCAGACCAAAACTTGTCCCTGCTCACCTGCCAGAACCCATCCTGGATCTCTTTCCAGCACACAGCCTCCGTGTTATGCCTCAAGCTGAGGAGAACGTGTGTGTTCTGGAAGGTAAGGGTTGCCCACACAGCATCGTTTAAAGCTTGTCTTCATTTCACTGACTCTGAGCTAAGGGGTCTAACTCATATCTGAGAGGCAAGATCGTGTTGCTCAGGAGAAGATAGTTTCTGTGGGAAGACAGGTCCTAGCTCCTTCTGGACCCCTGCAATGGACATCCTGTTGCCTCAACCAGCTGTAAGCTGCTTCCAGGTCCCTGCAGCTGCTGTGGATCAGGCTGCTGCCTCTGAAAATCACTGCTCCAGTTGGCAGCACCTTGTCCCTGTGCAGGATGGTTTGGTATCTGCTGAGCTCCTGCAGTTCCTGTGTAAGAGTCTAGCCACTCTCCTGTAGCAAAAGGGAGCCCAGCATATGATCCTCACCTCAAAGCACTCTGCTGGGGTTGCCTGATGAAATGAACTCCTGATCATCCAAGCATATGTACTGAGAGAGGGATATGCATTGCATAAGCAATGGGCTGCTGCTGGACAATGAAGGTAAATGCTCTTTCTGTCCTTTAAGGTATTGCAAAACTTTGAGCTGTAACCAGGTGCTGAAGCAGAGTTGAGCATGTCTTGTGCTGAGCTGATTGTAGGAAGAATCACAAAGGTGTTTCCTCCCACTGGGTTCAGCTTTATCATTTCAGGCAATGTATTTGGTGAGCATCTAACAGGCTTCAGAAGCAGCAAGCAAACCCCCAGAAGTAGAGCAGGGGACAAATGTGTCAAAAATCAGATCAGCAGAGCTATTCCCATCTGCTTTTTATTGGGTATTGTGGACAAGAGAGAGTGAGCGAGTTACTTGTAGAGGTATCCCAGCCTGTTTTGTGAAAATAATAAGCTTTTGTTACTGTAATCCAGAAATACTTTTGGTAATAAGGATGACTGATTCTCAGATTAAGCCAGGCATTCCATCAGATGTAGTATTTTCATTTAGAAATAAATGCCAGGAAAAAAGAATCCCTGATGTGTTTTATTTTAAATGCAAAGGATGTATATCTGTTCGGAGGAAGCATAGCTACAGTTTTGATCTACCAGCATTAGCTGAGTATATGTTCCCTAGAAAATAAGTCACAGCAAGAAAGGCAGTTTAAATTTAAAGAAAAGAAAGATGAGCAGTAGTGACTAGAGAGATTATGTTTTGGTGTTCAGTAGATGAGTGGCACTAACTGACAAGCAGCCCTCTTTCAGTAGAGCATAAATATTAATGTCTTCCACATTCATGCTAGACAGAACCCTTTATTAAAACCTGCTATATAACACTATTACAACCTGCCTTTCTTAGGTTGGAGGGCTTTGAGCCTATGGTGGCTGCCTGGGAGGAAAAAATGTAAAGCTGCTGTTGTAAATGGTCACCCTTTGGTCACTTGTGAGAGCGAGGAATTCTAAGCCTGACATATGAGCTGGTTTCCAAAATGTGACACGTAGTTTTTCAGGACGGTAGCTACCTAAATAAATATAAAATAAATGCTACCATTGTTTCCTTGCTGCAAGTATCCACTTATTCAGTGGCTATATTTCCCATCCTAGCTTGTCCCACAGCTTTGGTTTTGTGCCCATGCAGTGAGAATAGCCAGGGCTCTTGCTTGAGTCCTTCCTTTTCCTGCTATAGTGCTGGTGACACTCACCCCTTGTCTGCCCTCAAGCTCCTCATCCTGGCAGGACTACATATTCAAGCACAGAAATGGATCACTGCCTCCAAGTGGGATGTGGTGGGCTGCCACATTTGCATTAGTAAGGCGGTGTGAGACTTTACTCCTCCTGTGTCCCGTTATTTTTTGCATAAAACAGACCTGTCTGGGTTAGGACCATCCCCCAAAAGACTCCGTTTGCCTTCCCCGAGGTTGTTAGGTGTGCTTTGGGCATAGCAAACACTTCTAGCTGGGAGAGAAAGATGGCAACTACAGCTTCCAAAGAAAAGCTGTTTTTACGTGGGGTGAGGGTCTAGAGCTTCAGAGGAAGTTCTGTGGACTGTGACACAAGAAGCAAGTGGAGGTGATATCTGAAGTTTAGTATCTTGTGTCCTGATAGCCTGTGATTGCAGGGGCTGGTTTTGATGACCTCAGTGGTTTCTGACAGCTCTGGTCTTTGCTTTTCTGCTTAGCTCTTAAGTACTTTAAATGCACGCTTATGTGGTGCCAGAACTTATTTGGACTGAAAAAAAAAAAGATATTTTTTTTTTTAAAGGCATGGTTCCTGCAGAGTAGAGGTGGTGTTACTGAGTGGTGCAAGTAGCTGTGTTGGAGTTGGGAGGTATTTCCACCGAGTGCAAAAGGAGCACATTACAAGCCTTACGTGCATCTGGGGTCTCTTCCCCTGTCCTCAGGCCCAGTCTGTGCCCAGTCCATCCACTTTTCTGGTGCCCTTAAGTAAGGGTGTAACTGTTAAATGGTGAGAGACTCATACTACTCACCGCAGCTGTATTTGTATTCTGTGTCTGCTGTACTTCCAGCTGAAGAGTTACAAACTGAGCCCAGGCAGGACATTAACTGCTGGGCTGGTTTCCTGAGGTCTATTTTCTCATTTTTATTATGGCTGTCATATTATTTTCCTTGTCAGAAGAAAGGACTCTTATGATACTGAATTACTTCCTAGCTAATACGTTATTATCTCAGCTGTTTAAGGAATATAGTTTAAAACATATTAGGTGATATACTCAATATTGTGATTACATGTTGTTCTTGTTTGCAATTATACCATAATAATTACAATATGGCAATCTGGAAAGAGTCCACCACGTCATTCTTATCAGTGCAGTGCTGTTACTAGGGAAAACTTGCGTTTAGGACTGCCCTGTTCTAGTGTGATTGAAGGAATGAAACTCTTCATAGACTCAAAGATAAATGTTTGAGTTAAATATATGTACGCAGTCATATATGTGTATATATATGTACATATAATTTGAATATTCACCAACATTTCCATATGCTGAAGATGCTTTACACTTTAAATGAAGAATATGAGAATTCGGATCTAAATACTGGGCCAGAACTAAAATCAGTTAATTTCATTAATTCTGTCCCAACCGTTGTGTTTCTTGGCTGCTTCTCACTTTGCATGTGTCCCTGTGCAAGGGAGCATAAGACTCAAGCAATACACCTAATATGTTATTTCAAATATCAGCTGTATCAATGCATGGGCTCAATGGAATTTCTCAAACGTATTGCTTCTACCAACAGTGTTTGTGCTCTCACATGAAGCGGCAGCAGTATGCATTAAGGCACTTCACAGAGGAACTCCCCTGTATTTACCCAGACAAAGCTCTTCTAGCTGAGTTCAGAGCCACAAAGGCTTGTCAATAGACTTAAGAAATCTGTAGTATGGCTTGCTTCTGCGAATGATCTACAAGACCCTGAGGCTTCAGCCAGCTGTTATCAGTAGATTCTCTGTCCTTCCTACGGCCCTTAATGAAGGGGATAGGTGATATTTCAGTGCATGAATTTCTATATGACTGTTGAAAATCAAAATGCACAGGTTGAATCAGTCTTACTTGTTTAAAAGGGTTTTGTGCTTTCAGAGAAGTGATTCTGTCGACTGCCTTGTTGCACTGCTCGCTATTGCCACTGCTGATCCCTCATCACACAACTGCACAGGTACCCGGGGCAATGGTGGGAACACAGCTGTAAAGGAGGCAATGAAATGGTGAATCACACTCAGTACCACAGGAAGAAAACTAGCTTCTTCTGTGTCTATGCCTTGGAGTTTCTGTTTAGGAACTTCAGGTGAATCACTGCAGTAGTTCCAGCTGTTTTTCTGTCACTTCTTGCCTGTCATAAATCCCAATAGATTGGGATTTAACAGCCAAAGTTAGAGAAAAACTTTAACCTTTCATTAAGCAACAAGCACGTTTCTATAGTTCTCTGCTGGCCGATGGCTCTTCATCAGTTTAGACTGGTAATGTTGTTAGTATGAAAGGAATCAGTCTTTGTGACAGCTTTAGAAGGCTGTGAATGTAGTGGGAGTTGTAAGAGGAGAAGCAATCATCTTATTGCTTAAAGTAATCATCAGTCTGTGACGATGTTATTTGCTTGTCCCCAAAGCTGCAATTGGCCTGGAAGTGGGGAAGGCAGGCATAGGAATGATGATCTTATGTCCTGGTTTGCAACCGGTGGACAAATACTCCATAGGGAAGACATAGGAGTACTACAAGAAAGAATCTCATCCTCTTCCTACAAAGTGCAAGGAAATCCCACTAGTCTCCAGAAATAAGCCACACTCCTGTAACCACTGGACCACGCCAGAACAGCCCTTTTTTAGAATCAGTTTTCATTCTTAATCTTGCCAGAAATTTTACTTCATGCGGTCAAGAGTTGGCATTTGCTGCTGATGTTCACTAGATATTTCTTATTTATTACACTGACTTTTTTCAAAACCAAAAAATTCCCTCTCCTAGTGTCGTTCTTTTGTAGCCTGTCTGTTCAATAATTTAATGACTTGTTAAGCATCTTTTAGTCAGGAACCATCAGATTGTACTGAAGCTAGCACAATGCAATCCTTCCTCATGGTCAGGACGTCATAATAACTGCAAAACGCTCATGTATCACTTGGAATAAAATATTCCAAAGAATAACTCTGACATTTTGCTGTATCTTCAGAATGACTCTTTTGTGCTAAACAAAATATTACAAATAAACACTGAAACTGTCATTTCCTGGTACCCAGTTCTGAGTTTTCTAAATCCTTTCACAGCTGTCTCTTCCACTTCAGCTGTTCTTGTTTGCTGTTCCCAACTGACTGGCAGGTTAACAATAGCAGGAAGGACAGGTAAATTGCCATAGACTTTTGTCCATATACTGTTTTTGAACAAAGCTCCACTCAGAATTAAATTCCATATATATCATGTCCACAGCTACAGAGACTATATCCAGCAGCCAGCCTCCATGAGGTCTCCTGCCGTTGCTGCAGCCCCTGAAGCAGCCCAGTTAGGTCTTTTGGACACAGGGCAAGTGGAAATGCGCTTTCCAGTCTGTAGGTACCTCCTCTGACTAGGAGGAAACTGGATTCTTACTGCATGTATTAACCTGCCTGTTTTGGATGGCTAAGAAGACAGTGGAGAGGATCAAAGTTAGACACTTCTAATCCCTGTCTAATCAGTGGGGAAGAGTGGGTGTTCTCAGTGGGGTGATTTTCATGGAGAAAGTTAAATACTTGCAGTATCTTCTTGTTTGATTGAACTAAGATATATTTACTCTGTGTGTATCACCTTTAACTGATTTGTTGCCATAAACATATTTACCAATATTATCTTTAACTCATTCAAAGAGCAGTGCATATAGCTCGTGTTAGAAACAGAGCTTGAACCATACACTAGTGTACTTGGCAGACTTTTGCCTAGTTGTTTCTAGATCGTGAGGAAAGAAGTAATGAAAATAAAAAGCTTCTATCTAACTCTTATGGTTTGTAAACAGAAGATCGTATATTTAGAGTCTGGGTATGATGAAAAGGTGACTGATATTTTAGAAAAGTACATTTGTAGAGAAAAAGCTCCTAAAATGAGCTTGACTTGCATCAGTATTTTCATTATTATGTTGTTAATGTGGAGCAGAAATAAGGATGTAAAACTGATTTATAGCTGAACTTTCTGGTTAACAGCAGTCTGGGGAATTACAGTTGCCTGACACTTCAAGTAGCTTTACTTGAACTACCTATTTGTTACAGGAAATCATTTTGGAAACCCCACTTTGCTTTTGGTCGTTAACCTTGAACTTCGTTAGTTTGGAATGGCTGTGTTTGGAGGACCCTCAACAGGCAGCAGGGTAAAGAGCTCATCAGGATCCAGACTGCAATGGGAAGACGGACTGAGGGGTGGGAAGGGTCCCTGAGGCCCATGTAGCGTGGTCTTCTTGCTGCACAGAGCAAAGCAGACTGTAGGGTCCAAAAGGAAAGCTCTCAAAGCGGGTTTCCGTAACGGAGCCCAGTGCCTTGGCCAGCATCCTGGGGGTGGAGAGGGAGTCAGCTTGAGGTCTGGCGATCCTTCAGTTCTGGTTTGTGAATAAGCAATTGTAACAACAGCTACAGCAACTCTTTCCAACAATGCCGAGCTAAATGGGAAGTATCCCTTCATGTCGAAGAGGCTTGATAGCATGGATTTCTTGGGCCAAGTGGGGGTAAATATACAAGTATAAGGAGGCCCTCATTTGCTGGGGAAGGCTGATTAACTCTGATATCGCAGTTCTCCTCTGCATCTCTTTTTAACGTGCGTTCACAGTCAGTCTGTGCATGTGCATTCACTGAGGTAGTACCTTGCCAAGCAAGTAAATATGGTTTACTTTGTCGAACAGTTGTAAAGTGACTCCTTGGAGTAACTATGGACATCGTTCTGACACTTCAGCTTTCAAGACCACCAAGCATACTTTTTTCTTCTCCTCAAAGAATGAGGTGGCCAAATGTGCCAGAACAACATAAATTTTAAGGTGTAAAGCTTAAAACACCCATGTGAGCATCTTAATGCAGTTTGGACACTGATGTGTATAAAAGTCATTCCACGGGCTCAGGCAGGAATCGCAGATGGAAGTGCAATTGGATACCCAAAGATGCACGTTCCCTAGGGAGAGACAGATGGTACTGGGTACATACAGTCTGCTGTGATTGTCTGGTTGGAGCATGATGGTATCTTACCTGTCAAGGTCTGTTTAGAGAGGGAATAAACCCATCAGCCCAGCTGTGTCTTATATGGCTCCAGATTGAAGGTTTGGCGGCAATTTAGCAGACCCTGTGGCTGGACATGGTGTCCATCATGACGTCATTGCCTGGCAGAGTATATTCTCTGGATTTCATTTACTGTGCATCCAGAGCAACAGATTAAATAACAAAATTAGTCTGGTAAATAAGGTTTCTGTTTATGTAGATTTCTCTTTTCCCCAGGCATTTCCCCCCCACACCCTGAATCTTGGGGCTTTCATGGAATTGTTCTGCTTGGACTTGTCTGTGCCTAGATCTGGCTGTGTGAGGGTGCCTGGGTTTCAAACCACAGCTCATTCTTTTCTTTTTGCTAATCTACATAATTTGGCCACTGATCAGTGAAGTCAGTCAGCCAGTGATTTGCACCAGTTGTGGTTTTGATGCAGTAGTGCATGAGGTTAAGTAGATAATACCAGGGAAGGCTTGTTACTGCTGTAAACACTATTCAGGGATTTTATTTCTTTTTCTTTTTATGGAAACTGTTTTAAAATCCCCTCACACAGCAATAAAAAGTGCCTTTTCTTCCACAGGTATGATGAAAAGTTAAGTAGGTCATTTTTTATCTTTAAAATAAAAAGCTTGAAAACCCTTCTCTGAAATAGTCTCCACTTGGTAAATCTAGCAAGGGGTATTTTTGTCATTGCTTGATGGCGCTATCAAATAGAGAGAATGCTCCTGCAATCTGGGATTACTCTGTGGCACTGGGTCATTCTTGGCTCTTGGTTTGAAGTAGGCTTTCAGTGATGCGGACTTTCAGTAGGAAAGTGAAAATATTGTCAAACCACAGTGGGTCTTCAGTGAGCCTGGTGAACAGCTGAATGTGTGTGTTCACCTCCTGCTCAGTGTCTGCTGCACTTTTCCTTTTAGAGGGAGTAAAGGCATGGCAAACTGGAAAATGGATTGAAAGGTGAGACTCCCATTTGTCCAGGAATAGCCCAGGTTGCTGGCTGCTGGGCTGTGTCCCCTGAATCCCTAAAATACCAGTGGTCACTGCTTTGTGTTCTGAGCTACCTGGATATCTAGTTAAGTCTTTGGAGATGTGATTTTTTTAAATCCAGCTATTCAAGGAGGAAGATGTAGGCTTATAGAAAAGTTCTGTACTACTTACTGATGATGACAGTTTGCTGGGTGTTGTTCCAGGGGCATAGTAGAAGGGACAAAGCATTTATTTTCTGAAAAACAACATCAGGATATACATATAAACAAATTGTAATTTAGGTCAGAGAAGGTTAGGCTTTACCTTCTCTTTCAGAATCTGGATCTCTTGTAAATATGACACTGTTCTTCATTTCCACGCTGTACATATATATATATGTGCAAGTGCATGCGTGCATACACACTGTCTTTAGAAATAAGTACCTCCTCTTGCTGCCACTACCAATTTCTAGGGGACTTCCACCTCCCCCAGTGCATGGCATTTACCGGTGCTCGTCCGTGCTATGACAAAGCTGCATCTCAAAGCTCTGTGCTCGCATAGGATGGAGAAGAAATAGTCCAGCTATTCTAATTTTCTTTCACTGAGAAGACTGACAGAAGCTTAAAGCTTATGTTAATTGTGGGTGGACAGAGGAGGGATTGTTGGATGTCAGGGCACCCATAAGACCTGATATAGGTAGGTCGTGTTCCCATTGCACACGAGGTGGCCATAGCCTAATGCAAGGATAGTTTCTGTCCGCATTTTGTTTAGGGTTGTATCTGCCTGTGTGTAGCACTTCCTCTTCACTCGTAGTACTTTTGTGACTTTCTGGCTGCCCGCTTATTGCAGGGAGCTGCACTGCCAGCTGTACAGGCAGCTCTGCGTCTTTCCCCTCTACATCCTACCATATGTCAAGGTCTTTCTTGCAGTAACCGGAGCATGCTCTCTTAGAGTGAAAAATAGCTGGTGACAGCTAGCAAAATCCCTGCAGGCACATCTTAAACCAGACTGCTTGCTTGTTTCACTTGTAAGGAGACTCAGAAGACCACAAAGAGAAGGGAACTGGTCAACTAGTTGCCCATTGTGAAGAGGCATGGTCTAGCCTTAACTCTATTTCTGGCCTGTCGTGTGACTGGGCAGATGACTTGGCCCTTGTGCCTCAGTTTCCCTTGTGCCAAATAGAAATGGTGGTAGTTCTCTAAAGTGCTAAATGATCTATAGACATGAAATACAGCAGACAAACCAAGTCATATTGTCGGTCACTAAAATCTTATAGCCGGGAGGAGTGAGTTATGAGGCAGCGGTAGGAGCCACTGGTATAATGCAGAGATTTGTAATTCCACTGGGTGGCAGCTGAGACTTTCTTTAGGTGAGGAAAAATGTTTTCTCCTTTGGGTTAAGGGCAGCAACTTCTTCACTAGAAGAACCAGAACCAAACCTACTGCAAGCTCATGAGGCTTTTTACCAGCTGAGATGTCTGGTTTATCTGTGTTTACATTCTTTGAATCCCTTAATTTAATACAATAAACCAAGGTCACTTGAACTGAAAAACCCATAAAATGTGCTGATTTTGGATTGCCAGTCACTTATAATATTTTTAAAGGCTTATGAACCAAAACCACCTCAGCAGAAGTCCACCCATTTTTCATTTGATGTATTTCTTGTTGCAGTTTGTATGAAAGCCAGGACGTGAGAGATCATGCCTGGTAACTACGTCAGTGAAGGAGAGAGGTACCTAAGCAAAGAGGTCCCGTTGTAGAGATGTGCAGAGCTGATTGTATTGCTTACAAACACCACCTTCCCTCAGCTGTGTCAGGCCCTGGCAGAAGCCAACCATAGCATAAAGAGCCACCGGGCCCAAAATGGTGCTTTCGCAATCCTGTCGTGCTGCTAACAGGGTGCTGTGGTGGGCAATACCATGAAAGCACAGTTCAAAGCACTGCTGTGAGAGGAGGCACTATGCTATGTCCTGTGCCCTGTCTGGCTCAGCGCAGCGTTATCTGCACCCTCCACCGCTGCTGCCCCTTGCGCGAAATAACCTTTCCATGGTATCTGCCACTCTCCATCTCTTGTTTGGTGCCTTAGGAAGTAGTTTGCTGATATGTGTTTCTTCCTTGGTGCTTTGCACTGTTTGTACCTAACAGAGACACTGAGCAGCCCTGCAGAATATGGAAACATTCAGTGGTTGGATCTTGCTTTTCTGTTCGGGAGGTAAAGAAAAGCATCTCTAAATCATGGCAGTCTCATGGATTAGGCTGCAAAGTAGTGGCAAGGAATGCTCAAAGCTGGTCAGATGCAGAAACTGCTGTCTCTGTCTCCGATGGAAAACCACAAAGTCTCACTAGCCCTGCTTGGTGGCTTTCCTCCAGGGACTTGAGCACCCTGTCCTTTCGAATGGTTCTTCCACAAACCAAATATTTCTTCTCACTTGCATGGAGGAAAAATAGCTCTTTCTTTCTC
The DNA here is from genome assembly GCA_013398815.1 of Ibidorhyncha struthersii. Lineage (NCBI taxonomy): Eukaryota > Metazoa > Chordata > Aves > Charadriiformes > Charadriidae > Ibidorhyncha > Ibidorhyncha struthersii. The sequence goes on from VZSZ01007757.1 coordinate 1,037,934, forward strand.
TTTGTGCTACCTCAAAGAGAGTCACACCATGAAGTTTGCCACAGAGCTTCTTGTGTTTTACTGCACACTTACATGCAAGTGCCTCACCCAAGGACTGCTTATTCTCTCTTCTGTTCTTACCCATCCCGTTCATTCAGGGTATGTTGTTCACGTGGGTGCAGCGGGTAGAAAGGGGCTGCAGGTGCTTTGTAGGAAGGTTCTCTGTCTTGGAAGAGCTAGCACAGCTGTGCAAGGCTGGCAAAGGCAGCTTTCGTAGAAATTGTCTTCGGGGTGGGCAGAGGGCATGATAGGAACAGCAAGGCTGTGGTTCATCTGCCACTGGTATAATAGCTTTATGACAGAAGAGTAAATAAAAGCCATTCTCAGCCTAGTCTTAACATTAAAGAGGTGTGACCAGGGATGTGATACCTGGCTTCTCTGCCCAGTAGATTTTGGTTGCAGGGGGAAAGCAGGCTGCCCTCAGCACAAGTGTAGGATGTCTCTGCAATGCTATGTAAGGCTGGCCTGGGTGTCAGCATATTTGCTTAAGAACATGGGAAGGTTTGGATGCGAGAGAGAGGGGATGCCATGGGTATAATTAGAGGGCGAGAGAGCATGGAGGCTTGTTCTTGGGGATTGTTTGAGTGTTAATAAGCTTTGACAAGAGTAACAGATGAAGGAAGAAATGGTTGCAAAGCTAAAATGAGGCTGGCTTCAACCCCGAGACATCTTACATCTTCCGGCTGAAGATGTACCAACTAAATGTGCAGCATGATGGGCTGCCTTGTTTGTGTCCGAATTCTTTTGGTTTTTTTTTTTTTTTGGAAAGGCATTTGATGGCCAGTATGGGTGGACATGAGACTGTCCACCAGGCCTTCAGCATTACAGCAAGCAAGACTGTGTGGAGACGCTGAGTGCTGTGCAGCAGTGGGTGGCCTGAGAAAGGAGCAGGTTTAGCTTCAGCAGCTCTTTCTTTACTGCCCTGTGGTGCTGCCATAGATCAGATGAGGAAGAAGTAACACAGACTTCAGCAACGCAAGCTGCATTGCATAGGTAGATGACAAGGGTCTTTTTACACTTATTGCTGCTAAGTGGAACACTAAAAGCTAAAAAAAGAAAACCAACAAAAAGAAAAGTAGTTAGATTCACATCAGTTGCACTCATGAAACTGCTGTGTCAAGCAGTACTAATACATCGGAAGGCAAACAGCAGCAATGAAGCTGAGTTCTCTGCCAGAGAGCACAGACTGTCCAAAGGGAACCCCAGAAAAAAGTCAAGCCAGGGAAAACTGAATTTAACTTCAACTCTGCAAGGAAATTAAGGTGAAACAAAATGAAAAATTCAACGTAGCTCATTGTATAGCTGTGACACCTGGTGCCTTCCCAAAATAGTACAAGACTTAAAAAACTTATGCTCCTGAAATGGAAAAGATCTATCCACTGGTGATGAAATCAAGAAAGAACCCACCACCTGATCACCGAGCTGAAATAGGGCAGAAGTGCTGGACGTACGTGCTGTGTGTGCTGGAAGGGCAGCATGCGGGCTCCCTCCAGGAAGCTGTCAGGCCCAGATCAGCCCCCATCAGGTAGAGAAACTCCTAAAAAACCTTTACAAGGAGAAGCAGAGCAGGTGGAAGAGGAAGGCAGGCAGAGAGCAGCTTTCACCCTGCACAGCAGTGCTGGCCTGGGGCAGGAGCAATTTAAGTGTGATGGAAAAGGTGTGACTGGAGCCATTCATCTCTTCTGAATCTGTGTTCTTGTGGGCATCGGCTCCTCCTGAGGCTGCAGACTGTCCCCTGCATGGTGTAGCATGATGCCCGGCAACACTCATGTGCTCAGCCTGCTTTGATCCGCTCGCCCTTGCTTTCTCCCTCTGCTATCGAAGAGTAGAGCTATAAAAGAAAGCAGCTCCAAAAGCTGCTTGTCTCCCTGGCCAGCAGCTGTGCGGCAGCAAGAGCCTGAGGTGTGCCCGTGGCGAGCCCTGCTCTGCCACCCCAGCAGTGCAAGCTTTCCTGTGCCATGCACCCCAGCCTGACCTGGGGGCACCCTGCTCACCAAACTGGTTTGCCACTGTGTCCCAGGCTGCTTCCTGCTGAGTCTGCAGCAGAAGGTGATCTGATTAAACAACTCTAAGTAAGCAAAGCAGTTCGCTGCTGCTGATTTTTGCACTGATGGCATTGTCAAGTGAGAGCATAGGGACTTTCTTCCCTGCTGCTCCTCTCCCATCCTAGAAATGAGAACAAATCTTGTTTCATTAATGTTATTTAATTTTATTGAGTTAATTATATTTAATTAATTAGATTTTATAGCTAATAATCTGAAGGTGCTGGTCAGGAGTAAAACTAGTTTGGGGTGATCACCACACCAGGAGCACCTGCTTTTAGTTAAACTTCTTCCTTTGTTTCAAAAAGCTTCCAGCAATGCCAGCTCCAAGGTTTTGGAAACTTGAGCCTATTCCCTTTGTGTATCATAAGAGTAGCTAATAGTTTTGTTCCTGGGGTGTAGTTACACCACACAGATGAGGCCATAATTAGTAGCTGAGATGAGCACAGCAAAAAAAAAAAAATGTATGTGAAACCCAGCACTTGATAAATGCTCTGTACTTAAAGCTGGGGGTCTTTGAGGAGCTGTGGGCTGAAAGGAAAATCTGTGGATCAGATTCTTCATTGTTGCCATTTCACTGTGATTCCTTGGTATACCTTCTGCATCTTGAGCTGTTGTTTCCAAAAAAAAGGATTGAGTATTGCCTGTCTTACCCTTTTGTTTACCACAGGGACAGATGGATCACTCACTTGTGTGTTGTCCAATGTTTGAAACCAAAGACCATGTAATTGGGGCAGGGGATTTTGGGCTGATCTGTACAAATAGTTGAACTGATCTAACTGTAATCAGTTATGGAAAACGTCACTTGGAAACACAACTGGAAACACAACATTTTGGCTGATAGCAATTATGCCTTAGTTTCAAGTTGTTAAACTACCAGGCTCGGTTTTAAATTGATATCGCAATTAACTTACCAACTGAAAGGTAAATTGCTCTAAGCCATAACTGTTATAAATGAATTCAACTGTGTCCCCATAGAGGTTTCTGAAGGATTAACTGAATTAGTCTGATAACTAATTGCAGTTAAACTGGTGGGAACTACTTTGCATAAACCAGTTCTTAGGGCTGGGAAGTTTCACGATGAATCAGGTGAAGGGTTGTAAGGCAGCACCTGGGGAGAAACATCAGAAACTGTTTGGAGCATAACACCCGGATCTGCTTTGCAAGGAGAGCTACATGCATCAGCAGAGCATGGTTTCTTTTGCTATTAATGGGAAGATACAAAGATCTACCTAAAAACAGATTAAAAAATGCCACAACCACATGAAAAAAAATGCTGGTACAGTACATTTGCATTCTGTCCCTTCAGATTTCTTGAAAGCATATCAGCGTATCACCTGTTTTTCAGTGGGCTCTGGTAGATTGATCATTGCTTATCTGTACCACCTAGACAGATGCTTCAAGATCTAGCTATCCTGTAAAGTGTTTAAATTCTGTATTGTGTCCTTCTGGCAGAAATGTGTTTGTGTAAGCATGGCTAATCTGGATCAGACTTGTACCAGGCACGGATTCAGTATTAATGATTTTTAAATCTCAGAGTAAGAAATAGCAGCCAGGATATGCGTTATGCTACTCCACTGTCCCCTGGCTGAGATCATGTAGGTTGTGCCACACACATAATGGTATTGTTTTCTCAGAAAGATAATAGTATTTCAAAGAAATATTTGATTCAGTGGTAAGAAAGAGAAAAATATTCTCAATGACCCTGCTGTGTATGGGCAGAAAAGGCAAGCGTTTTAAGACAATGGCAGTGAGAGCACAAATCACACAACTGGTAGCATATTTGCAGAAGACAGCTCAGATAGCATTCCCGTAGGCATTCAGATGCATAGGGTTCAAAATATCATCTTGCATATTGATGGTAACAGGAGCAGCTGTTCACTAATTTGTGCAAGTGTAAACAAGGTGTGGTTTAACAGGTACAAAATCAACTGTTTGCAAAGAGCAACCCAACCTTCACCCACCAAATGCAAGCTCCTAGGGCGGGATCCAGCTGAGCCTAACCTGTGTGCCAGACCCAGATTTGGTCTGCCTGCACTCAGTGCTGCATGGGAGGATCCAAAACGTGGCACCCCACGCCTGGCTCCTGCACCTCAGGCTCATGCTCCACATCACTGCCTGTGAGCCCAAAGCTGAGCTCGCCGTCACCTCAACTAGCCAAAATGCCATGAACTCTCTTAGATCATGAGACATGATCATGATCATGCACTGATTGGCACTATCTGCACCTTTGACAGCTCTCTTGGCAGAGAGCTTGGTGATGGATTGGGTGTAAAGATTAATTTCTCTTGGGTCAGGGAAGGAGTAAGTGAGAATCTGGGCAGCTCACCCTCATTCTGCCTGTGTTGCAAGAATTTGGGGGATTTTGGCCTTTTTTTGTTGTTGTTCTTTTGGTGGTTGGTGGGTTTTTTGCAGTTAATCTCTATGAGCAGTGTTAACTTCACTACAGTAAAACAAACAAACAAACACTCAAAAACCATACTTATAATCACAGTCTGTCCTGGACCACCTTCTTAAATTAACAGATGACAGGGTGGGCATCAGTTTCTGAGGAGCTGGTATAGAGGCTGGGAAGCAGGATGATGTACTCTCAGTTCACCCTTAGTAAACTCACTGAGCTGTGTACACATTGCACAGACAGAGACTGTTTGTTCAAGAAAGGCATCAGGCCCCACTAATTCTCACCACACAACCGAGCTCATTAGGAGCTTGCCAGCCTCAAAGGTTACTCCTTTATCATCTTCTTACTTTAATTATGAAATCCACAAGAAACACAAAGCAATCCCTGGCTGTAGAACACTGGCAGCATCTTGTGTTTTAAGTGGAAATGCCCTGGATTTTTCTCCTATCACACTGGTGATACTGCAAAGTTAATAACCATAAATGGTATTTGTCATTGCATGTAACAAAGAATCGTAGTGACATCCTATTTATATCAAAAAAGGCTCTGTGCATGTCACCTCTGTGTTTTGATATAGCTGTCTCTCGAATATCTTCTGGTAGACATCTCTGCCAGTCTTTATGAGGCAGTAGGAGTAAAATCTGCTAGGACATTTAACACAATACTGAGTATTTTGGCTTGATTTTGTTGGTGGCTGCGTAATGCTCCAAACTGTACTTTGGTAGTCAGGTTTGTCAGAGTTTTTCCTTCCAGTGGGAAAGGCTGTGCTACTGTGAGGTTCTTGTTGTCTATTATCATGGCGTGAGACAACCCAGAGACCCACAACCGCAGGTGGAGCGCTAGCATTTGCAGTCTGCTTGGACCAGACGCAATAAAGGGATGCTAAAAATAGGAGGGAGAACTGGGGCAGAAGGACAAGGGTAAGAGCAATGAAGGAATCAGCATGGGTTTCGTGGCTATGCACCCCTGCAGGTAAATATGCTGCATGAGTCATCTCTTGTAGTCCTCTTGGCTAATCTCTTTGCTCCCAACATGATTCAGGGGTTAGGAATGAGGATGTAAATGTAGGCAGCAAGAACAGGCCCCTTGTGGCTGGTAAGCAGTTGTGTTTTCAGATTATTAGAGCAGAAATCCGGGAGAAAAGACCTACCCCTGCCCTTAGTCCTTTGTCCCTGCTTGTAACCCAAAGAGCATAAATGAGGACAGGAGCTTGTTGTCCTCTGCAGATCCCAACAGACTGCAAAAGCAACGGGTGAAAAAGACGCACTGATATCCAGGATCCAAAAGATAATTCCCATCATGGCAATTTTTAGGCTAGGCCACACTTTTTTTCTTTCCTGTTCTGAGATTTCTTCCCAGTGACATCTCTCATGGTATGAAATGTATCCTGGTGGATAAAGATGATCGTTTAGTTCTCAGGTGCTGTAAATCATTTCATTTTAAGAATAATGTTGGTTTAAGTTTATGCTAAACCTTCCACCTCAGGATGTGAGTGATCTTGCTGTGATACAGGCATTGTACTTAAAATATAATAACCATCACACAGATGGGGAAATGACAGCTAACCCAATGTCACACAAATCTTATTTTTATTGACTAAAACCTTCATACACCCTAGTAGCTGTGGTATGCATAGTCTTTTATAGAGGCGTTTGCCTCAGCTGATGAAGTTGTGACTCTGTATCAGATGCACTTTCCTCTGACATCATTTTCATTACTAGTCTGTTGTGTCACAGCCTTCCTTCCTATCACGCTTTGGGTTTTTGAGGTTTTATAGGGAGGAATGCTATCTGCCCTGAGAGGAAAAGAAAGAAATGAAAACAAACCTCCCCAGTATATGTCATCTGAATGATCCTACCCAGTACCCAACTACAATGGTCACTTTAAAGAAAAGTATCTCTGTCTTTTCCTGAAACTTTCTTTTTGTTTTCAATGGTAGTTAAGGCTAAAGCTTCTTATATTACATCTTTGTGCAACCACTGAAAGCTGTGCAAAGTGAGTGTGTGTATATATACATATATAAAAAGAAAAAAAAACCTTCTATTTCACCCTGATAAAAATGACTGCACAAGGTGTGGAGTGATACCAAAACATCTTTTTTTATTTTCTTTTCCTAGCTGACTGTGTCTATCAGTGTGGAAGACTGAAAATGCTGGCATTCAGCTCCGTCAAAAGCAGAACTCCATGATGTGCGATGTTTCAGTGAATACTGATCCTTTGTTGCAAGGCTTTCTGTATGCATCATCAGTCACTTGACATTCTGTGTACCCTAGAAACCTAGAAACAGCAGCATCAATGCTAATTTGTTTATGTATTTTAAGGAACTTCATTTACGGTTTGACTTTGGTCACGTTACTTCACAAATTGACTTTCAAGTGCCTGACTGAACAGAGAATAACTGGAGACCAGCCAGCCTGCCTGTGACCTTATCATTTTGCTCCTTATTCCCCATTCCAGTGACTCAGCTCACCCACAACACTAGGACCTCCATGGTACTTGTGACCTCCCTGAGGCTTACTAAAATTATTCATAGTTATGATTCACTGACTGACTGAAACTGAGGACTATGTTCACGATGTGTGGGTAGACCTAAGCTGCTCTAGCTGTAGGCTTAATCCAGTAGATGGAGCAGCTGCCTGGCACTGTGGAAACACTCTGTATCTTTGTCCTGGATAGCACCTGGTAGTTATTAACTGAAAAGTGGTCTTTATTATTTGCTGGCATCCACAGGCAGGAGAGAAAGCTCTGCTCCACCGGATGCTTTGATGAAGTTTTACTTCTTCCTGCTCTTGTGTGCTCCTGTTAAATTAGCTCCCAACTTCAGAGTTTGTCATAGCCTCTTAGAGCTGGCAAGGCAGATGGGCATCTCTGCTACAGATGGTATAAATCTAGTATTTCATCTGACGTTGGTTTGACTGATGGAAACTGATCTGAGATCCAGGCCGCTGTGGGGCTTAAGAGAAACAGGCAGTACCTGCTCATGTTCTATAATTATCAGTGACTAACATTATAGTCAAAGATAGCCTGACACACCTTGTGGGGTTAAGGACCTCGAGCTAGTAGCTGCGAACATGAAATGCCCCTTGCCTTGCATATAAACTGTTCCACATTATCCTGCGGGAATGGGAACACAAGGCAAACTTACTGTTCCCAAGGCTTTGTGTGCTCCTGTTACAGCATTTCCCCTACTCCATCCTGGATCGGTTTTCTGTCTCATCTATTTTTTTGTTAACCTTCTTAGATGGTGCCCTGTTCTGTTGACTGGGTAAAGTGCTGCTAAATTTTTTTCCATCCTGACATTGCGACATGTGCTTTATAGAGACAATGACCATTTCGGACAAACCATGGTGTGATAGGTCCTCATCCTAATACTGTTTAAACATGTGCTTCTTCAGGAAGCCAAAGAAAGACGGATAACAATTGCATCTGTATCTTGACTACAAATCTGTGTCTATGAATGCAAGAACTGTATCTGCCCTGAATATATGAGCTGTTGTGTTGGTGCTACCGCAGGCAGGTGGACCACATCCGCACACAGAGTGCAAGAGCGATGCCTTTGCCATCCTCTCAAGCCCCGCTCATGGAATCCAAAGAGGGCTTGTGGGGCAGTTTGGGTGTTACAAAGGCAGCCTTTCTCCACAGGAGCAATCTTGGATCACCCTCTAAGGTCTTGCCCGCTCATGCTATCTAGAACTGTTCCACAGACATGTAGGTTTGTTACCAGGACAATAACACTATGCAAAGAGGCAACTTTTTTTTTAATGACATTTTAATATTGGCAGAAGCCCCTGGAGCAGTCTCTGTTAGTTTGGCTTTGTGGCGCTTTGTCACCAGCAGAACCAAGGCAAGTTCTACCAGCAAAATCTCTGTTGCTGCATCTAATCTAGGAGCACTTGCCAATACAGTTATATCTATATCCAATGTAAAGGCCAGGTCTCCCCTCATGGAAACCATGGGCTAATTTCCAGTTACAAGTGACTGGTGGTAAAACATCTGCTAGCCTGGAAACTTCTTCTGGTGAACGCCTAGACCTATTTCTCACTTCTGTTCTCTTGCTGTGAGTTAGGGAATGATGTGAGCACAATTAATCTTCTGCCCACGGTGGCCTTGCGGGTATTTAGGCCAACGGCATAAATCAGAGCACTCCCTAGACTGCTTCTGCTCTTGCCAGGCTTGGACTGAGCTTTCCCATGCACCTGGAGGTGATGTCCATTTGCTCCTGCACTGAGCAGAGCTCTGCTTCTGGAGGGAATCTGGCCCGTTGTGATTAATTCTTTGGTTAAAGCCTAGGTGCCTTTGCTATAATATTTTTGCTTCTAAGTTATCTTCTCATGTTGCAATATTAAATATCTAAACCCCTCAGGGATTCATTAGCAATAAGTGATACAGGATATAGTCTGAGAGCTGGGAAAGAGATCTTTATTGACAATACGCAGAGACCATGTTTGGTGAGAGGACAGTGTTTGGTGGAGCCCCAGCATTTGCATTCCTGAACGTCAGGCTAATTTCTTCCTAAAAAACATCTCCCTTTCTCATTTTCTGCGCTGTAGCTGTGCCTTGTCTTGGCTGGCTGTAATAAAGAGTGAGCAGCCTACTTTAAATCCTTATTTTCAAATCTCTTTTTAGCCTTGATATAATATGAATAGCTTCTTAGAAAAATAAAACTCAAGGCTATGTTTGAATTGGGTCTTGCCTTGATTAGGTAGCTTCCTGTTGTTTTGGTAATATTAAGGAAAAAAAAAAATATTTCCACAGTGGTTTTAATTTCTTGGATTTCTAATTAGCTGTCTTCCTTACACTTCACAAAGGAAATTTATCCTTTGTGGGTAAATCAGTGATGTTCCTCTCTGATGGTCTAAAAGTTAAGCTTGGATATGATATCAGTAGAGGTAGTACTAGAAACCAGTCTCCGCATTTCTTTTTTTAATCAAGTATTGTCTAAAATGCAGAGTCCAATTAAATCCAGTGGAACCTTGATGGGGATAAGACAGGACTGGGGATTTCCCGCCAGGTGGAGCCTGCCCTGCCTCTTCACAGCTCTATTCACTGCTTCTCTTTTCTGACTGGTGAAGGTGCTGGTTAGTGCCAGCTGTGGTTTGATGTTATGGAAACTTATCCAGGGAGAACCAAATGGAGAATAAACTGCCATCAAGCGATAACAATTATCTTACCAAGCCAATCAACTCATGCAAAGGTGGTGTTTGTGAGACTGCACCCTTAACCAGACATTCATGGGTCTTAATCTTTCTGTGTGGGTTCCCCATCAATACAGCTTTTCTCTTTGGCTTCTGTCAAGGTAAGAAACCTGATGTTTTCCCCACAGGTGAGCTATTAAAGTGTCAGCTATTTGAAGAAATTTTCTTGAGGCAATAACAGTGGCAAATGTCTTGTCTCCTCCCTGCTGCTGCTTACACCATTAGAACTAGCCTCTGCGAGGTGCAGAGCATTTATGCCCAAGAGAAATAGCGAAACCATTCCCAAGTTGACGAGCCCTGACAAGCTCTATCTGCTGGTTTTCTGACCCTGTGGCAGGATAAACAGATATCTAATGGATGTTCCTGGGAAATAAGCCTGTCAAGCTGCAGAGGGGCTGCTTCAGGAAAGTTTGAGCGGGTAGAGCAAAACCATGCCGTTTCCTACCCAGGTTGTGCCCTGGCAGGGGGAACTGACTCATGTGAAAGCAGGATGGCTAATTCCTTTGGAATGAGAAATTAGCCTACAGCTTTTCCCCCAGGATGAATGAAAGCTTTGCGGTGTATACACAGATGCTTAGGATGAACTAACTTCCAGCCTGTTTGTATTAGCTCTTTGCAAATCTTGACATGCATCTGCCTGTGCAGCGATTGTTTTAGCTCACCAGTGAGCTGACGTTTCTGAGGCTCTGGTCCTTATAGATATATTCGCTATTTCCTTTCCTCATCCAGCTGAGATGACCTTGTTTACCCTGCCGCGTCTTGTCCTCTCATCTGGCGGCCAGCAATCAGTCCAGAGGACCCAAGATCAAGGTCAGATGGTGATGGAAGAGGTTGTAGGTTGCAATGCACCCCCCAAGGGGGGTGAAGAAATGTCGGTATAGAGGGACGCTACCAAGGTCTCACTTGCAGTGTTTGTTTTCCACCATAAACCCCCCCAGGAATCAATACATTAAATCAGCTTTTTTCTTGTTTGTTTGGGTGGGGTTTTTTCCTTCTTTCTTCTTTGATGTGTTTTGATTTAGGTTTGTTTGGGTTGGGTTTTTTTTTGTAATAGTATGTGCTTTTCCATAGGAAGCCTCCGAGTATTTAATGTTATCTGAAACCCAGAATTAATTCTAGAAAATTTAAAGCATCTGGGGAGTACATAACATCCTACTTATGAATTTAATTTTTT
>VZSZ01007757.1:1048802-1093693 GCA_013398815.1 Ibidorhyncha struthersii
GAGGGTTTCCAAAGCAGAAATTGCAGTCAAGTGTTTGGGTATTTTTAACTTTCTTTGTACAGTTCAAGCAGTGACCTCTAGCTCTAGAGAAAACAGAGCAAGAGTTTGGTTATGGTAACCAGAAAATCACATGGAAATGCATCGGTGGGTTAAATCCTGCAATAATTTTATTCTGGTACAGTCCTACTGTTTCTTCTGGAGCTGCCCCACTAGGGCAGAATTTCTGGCCAACCATGACTTCTTCCACCCTCAGCAGGGAGTGGAAACGTTATGCAAAAGTGTGGTGAAGGCTAAGAGTTGGGAAGGAGATCTGTCCTGGTGAGGTTCCTGCCTGTGTGTCTGGAATCCTCCTCACGTCTTAGCCAATCCAGTTCACAACCAAAACAGGTTCCTGGGGCAGTTTGGGACTTAAGAGCACAGCTAATCTGTTCCTCTGCCCAGGCAGGATTGGCAGTAACTGTTGCTTCTGACAGATGTTTGAAGGAAAGCATGGTCTGGCAAACGCTACCCGTTGCTAAAATAATACCTGTCTAATAAAATGCTTAGAGATAGATGCACTCTAGCAGCCCAGCTGCCCAGGGTAGCCAGTGTTTTCATGGTGTCATGCACCTCCATGAGCTTTATCTGCTGTATTTATAAACAACAGCGTTAAAACCTGATGGATGGAGAGAAGCTGAGGTAGGCACTGGGCAGACATAAGGTGTGCCCTTTCCAGGGCTCTACTGACCCGCAGGTAATCTTTCCTTAGATTTGATTAAGAGATCTCCCTCTCTTATATGATGAGCAGCAAACTCTGGCTCCAAAGTTGTCTGCAGTGTGTTCAAAGTATTCACAGATAAACAGAAGTCTCAGAGGTAATTTTGTCCTCTATAAAACTTGGCTGAAGTTAAGGCAGGTACTATTTTGAAGGTATTGATAGTAAATACACTGACAATCAAACAAATTGAAAGGTATCTCTGCATTTAGGAGGAAAATGCTAATGTAAAGCAGCTAGGGTAACATCCAGAAAGACACCCTGTTTCCAAAAGGAAGAAACATTTAAATCTGCTGATTTTGAAGAATGTATTATCCAGATTGTTAGCATTACAGGGAAGTAGTGGTCCTCAGACATGCTTGCACACACTGCCAAGTTTGAAATTACTTTTCCTCAATACAAATGTGTCTGTGTATTCCCTAGCTGTAAGCTACTGCTCAAAAATCTCTATTGCTTTACAGTAAGCTGAAAATTAGATAAGTGAGTCTGGCTTTATAGTTTGAGCAAAAGTTCTTCTTGACTTCCCTATGCTATAATGAACTCTTAAGTACCTGGATCAGTTTTGCTGAACTAATAAGTTCTGAAATATCCGCATTTTATTTTGCTACCTTAGAAACATCTTGCTCTGCTGTGAAACACAAAGATGTTTTAATTTCCTGCAGTAACTTAAAGAGATTCAGGCAGTTCAGACCATAAAAATGTTTGTATGCTGAACAGTGTCATCTGCACTCTAAGGATGGTTGAATATCTGTTAGTGTATTAGGTCCTGTGAAATCTAAATCTCCAAATAAATCTTATATATGTTATTTTCTTCATAAATAAATCAAAACAGATCATAAAGTTTTGAGATGTCCAAAAGCCAACCAATAGTATTGATCATCTACTTTTTGTTCTAGAATTCTTTTCCAAAAGCATTTGGTATTTAAACTACTTTGCAATAACTTATACAATGTGCTGATAGAAAAGGCCATCTGGTTTAAGAGTACTCCTGACCACTTACTACTTTTTCTTTTCTTTGTAATACTGTGTGGCCAAGAGACAATTTTGACTCCTAGAGGAAAGAAAAACATGTATCTTTTTTTTCCCCCCTTAAGGTTTAGTTTCCAGTTTGGTTGATTACACCGCCACTTGACTGTGGTTCTATATAATTAAATTTGTGTGTGTGGTTTTGTTTTATTTGGGTTTGCTTTTGTTTTTAATGTAAGAGCTATGGCTGTCTTGAGTATGGCTATGGCTTGGCTACACTGCTTCAGTGGGTTTGTACCATGACCCTGAGAGCTACTGATTCTGAGAAGAGGAAGAAAGAAACCGTGAACTTTGCAATGTGCTGAACTGCATGTGTTAGTGTATCTTTCTCCAGAGTAGGGTAGCATTTGGAAGCCTTTCCCAGGATTAGCTGGCGGTGTGAGAATGCAGAGTGGTTTTATCTGCCTGTCACAGTGCAGCAATACTGGAAGCAGGTCAGGAATGAGGATCATGAAGTCTAGCTGTGATTATTGCCTTGGTTAATGAGGTTGGCTCTTGAGCAGGATCTACTACTTCAGGACGTAGCCTAGCTTGAAGTTAAGGCTGCATAGAAAGCCTATGGGTGCAGAAATCTCTGCTGGATGTGTAGCAACACTGAAAAGATTTGATCCTTGTTTGTAAGGTTGGTCCTGCGAAAAGTAAGGCTACAGCTGAGTTATGAGGACTCTTGCAAGCGGTAGGGGGAGGCTGGAACATGCCATACTCCATACAAGTGCTTTTAATGGAAATTATTATAAGTCTATTTTAGTGTTCTAAATAATGGAATAGACGGGGGCGGGGGGGCAGGGCATTTGTCCAGGTGAAAAGAACATAATTGTTGCTGAAAAAGGTGAAAAGGCTTCTCTGGTCCATAACTGAGTGTAAAAATGGTCAAAGATCTGGATCTCAGCATAATGGGTGCTGTGGTCAGTGTCTGACTAGTACAAGTAATGCATGAAGCCTGCTTGCTCATTACCTTTCAATGCTCTCTTCTGTCATAGGTTTGTACGTATGGTGTTTTACTTATTTATGTCCAGGTGACATATGTGAATGAGAGCTGGCAGCAGCTGCTGAATAATGGATGAAATACCAGAATTCTGCTGGTGGCAATCTCCACGGTGTGGGGAGCTGTGCTGAGGGCGTGCTGCTCCCCTGGCTGAGCTGTTTGCTCAAATGCTTTCCCCTGGCAATAGCCAGAACCTTCCAGCAAGTCTGAGGTGTCTCGGTGAAGAATGTCTTTCCACAGAGTATACCTTGACATCTTGCATCACGGTCTGTTTCATTTTCTAGCTGGTTGCTCCCATTCCTAATGAAGAGCCTGACTAACACTGGTTTACAAGAATAGCAATCCCATCTTTTCACTACCTTTTGCAGCACTTAAAAAGTGTATCCTGTAAGGATTTTATGCACAATTTTAAATAAACAAGCTTTGTTAAAAAAATAGAGCAGATATGTTTTAATTAGAGTAACCTAATAGGCTGGTTGAGCTCTGAATACAACAGTGGTAGATCACTGAAAAGCTTCTGCCCTTATCTGGCCTTGACCGTATATCTTGGTTTCCAGGGCACTTGGAGGCTTTATTTTGAATGTTTCACAGATTACGCTGACTAATATGAGAACAGGGTCATTAGTATAATAAATCTCAGGTAAGTGTAGAGCTAGCCTTAGGAAACCTTTCTATATTTGACCTCCGGTATCCATTGCTGTAGGAGTCTATAAAAAAAAAAGAAGCATTGACGTCCGGTCCAGGGTACCGGTACGCATGTATGAAATGCTAATGCAGCCATTTTTTCCAGCAAAACGGTGCCAGGCAGTCTCAGCTGTGGCAACACAGCTCTGTAGTATGCCTTGCTTGCCCTGGAGGAAGCCAAGCTCTTCCTTGCTGAGCACTTGTCTATTAAAGACAGCTAGCACTAAAGGTCTGATTACAGTTCAGTGACTTGTTCACACGGTGATTAATTTTTCTCTCCACTAACTGAGGAACTTGCTTCTATAGCACAGCTGATGAAATAGGTATTTATAATCTTATTTGTAGGAGGGGTGAGTGTTGGTTGAGCTACAACAGCCTAGTTAAAAACATCTGACCGCCATCCCACATCTGTGGTCAAGGACTCACTCTGGCTGGGTAGGGCTTGACCTCAGTGGGACTTCATTTGCTTCACCCATCTGATGACCCTTGGGCTTGCAGTGTGTGTGGGAGGGGTGCTGGCTGGCTCATCTGCTTGTGGTTTTGCTCTTCTGCTCTGAGGGATAGTCACTATTTATTCATATTTTGCTAGCACCGAGGCTCAGAGCCCACAGCAGATAGGAAGGGCTGGAGAGCGTGTGGAGAGGAAGCAGAGGAACCAGCCCGTGGTGAGACTATCAAGGGTAGACTCCAGAAGTAAACCAGCTGCCCTCTCTCTGCAGCTGCTTTTCCTCCTTTCCAGTGGCACCAGGCAAATTAGCAGGGAAGGGGACTTAATGCTTACCGGCCTAATCCCAAACTGTTGGGGATATCCCATGATCCGCAGTGATGGAGAAAGAGCTACCCCGCCTCAGCTGAAGTGATCAAATAACGCCCGAGGGCAGTGGGTGTTTGAAAGCAGACCAGCGAGATTATTTAGCCGGCCTGCCTTTGCTCAGTGTGATTAAATTGCATCCCAATGAGTTTGTTGCTAATTCCATCCTGGTTTGCTCTGCTGCTGTAAACTGCTGGAGATATCTCGGCTGGCTCCCTGGCTCTCGCACACAAAGGCTTCTCTGTGTACATGTCTGTAACAGTGTCACTATTTTCTTTACTCTTTTTTTTTTTTTTTTAATCCTTCGCTCACAAACGATTCTGAACAGATTGCTTTTCCCTCTGTATAGCTTTGTAGAGATAATACAGTAGAGAAAGCAGCAGGGTGCTGTGGGGGAGAGAATTAACGCTCTGTTCCTTGTTTTGCGATTAGTGACCAGACGCGTGCAGGGGGGACCTGGCTGGGAGAGGACTGTACCCCCCCCTCCCCACAAGGCTCCTGCTCTCAGGCTGGGACACAGCTCTGCTTTGCTTAAAAACCCTCATGGCTAAAGAAAGCTGCAAGGGGGGAAGGGGGACAGTGCTAAAGTGTGTGTGTGACTGTGTCATTGGGTCACCTCAGTGGGACAAACCCACAAAAGCCAACATGTCGCTCCTATGACACAACTGTTACTGGTTTATGGCTCTGTATATGTCAGCTTTAATTGTCCCAGGCCTGGAGAAGCCTCAGTTCATCTCTGGCCAGCGGGTCCGTCAGCAGCTGCTCCCTTTTTTTGGCTCTTTGGCGTGCGCAGCACAGCTGAGGGGGGTGAAGAGCAGCAGCCGGTTTGGGTAGATCCGCAGCCCCATGGCGTAAGGGTAGGGGATCGCAAAGCCTTTCCATAGGATGAGGTGTAAAGGACGGCACCAAGGGGGCTGAGGAAAAGAGCTGTCCCCAGCAGACCCTTGGTGGCACCTTCCTGGCCAGGGCAGAGCTGCGGGGCAGGCCTGTCTGGTGCTGCAAAGGGGGAACAGGGGGTGGGGGGATTTGTCTGAGAAAATTGGCTTTCCTCTCTGCAGAAGTTATTGCACGAATGAGCAAGGTAAATGATGTTTGACCTGGAGGGAAACCTTCAGTACTGGGAATGGCAGCTTCCTCAGGCCGTCCGGAGGCTTTGCTTTGGTTGGAAAGCCGTATCTTTCCTACTTATTCTCTGTCTGAAATTTCTTACCTGAATTTTCAACATATTTCAGAACATTCACAGGCCCCCCCTCTTCCCCCTCACTCTGGAAAACTAGACTTCAAAGTCTTCTATTCAAGACAAAACTAAAAAGCACAGGGGATAAAACCTGCTTTCTAGTCGGTCTCTCGCATACTGGATTTGCGCTTCAAAATGTCCACCTCTCATTACTGCTTGTCCTTCCTGTGGAGAAGGTGGCTGACCACTCGTCCCAGTGGGATGGACTGTGGCGCTGCAGGGAAGGAAGCCGGCTGCTCACTGGTACCTGACTCCTCCTGACAGGCCTTCCAGCAAAGTATCTTTAGGCAAATATTTAGCAAATGCTCAGAGCTACTGGTAAGAACAAGGAAGTCTCCAAACCTGTTTAAATAACGCCCGGTCCTCTGTGAGGTGGTGGTTGTAAGGACCTGGGATGTGAGTGTATCCCAGGTTCTCCAGTACAAAGTATTGCTTTTCAGCACCATGTGTTTTTTTCAGTCATATCCCACTATGTGTGGCTTCCCTCCGCCTTTAAAACTTTAAAGCACAAGGAAAATGCTGATTCAGCATGTAACACATGCTGCGATGTACCTTGCCCCCTTGAACAGGTATGGTACTTGTCTTTGCAGTCTGCCTGGGCTGACTCGGAGAGAACGAAGAGAGGTTTGTCTTGCCTTACCTTTTTAATCTTTTCAAAAGATATTTTTTTCTTTAGTCTGGTTTTCTCAGTTACCCCAAGCATTGGCTTTTAACAGCAATTCCCACCTCTGAGTGAAAAAGCTAGTTTTATTTATACTTAAACATGTTTGGGGGTGTTATATTTTTGTACTTTTTTTTTTGGCTTTTGAATTGCTCAAGTACCCGCCTACTTGAGCTTTCTGGGAGGAACTAGACCACTTGTCCAGCAAGCAGTTGTCTCCAAAGCCCAGCTGCAGACTCGGCGTGAGGCATTTCATGGGGACTTTCCTCTGTGGACTCCTTCCAAGCCTGCCCTCACTGTTCCTCCCTGGTCTCATCACCGCCAAGTTTGCTTTTTATCTTTGGTATAAACAGTCATTGTTCAGCAGCAGAAAATAATCTGACCAGAAAACCTGGCTTTGTTCCATTGAGTCAGGTGCTTTTTTTTATCCTGCTTGGGAGTGAGAGGGGGGAGGAGAAATGAACCCCTCCAGCTCTGTTTTTTAAAGTGTTTTTTCAACATCTGTGGTGATCCTTTTGCCTTATGGACACTGATAGTCGCTGCTGCAGGAGCAAAATGTCTTATCAGTGCCTCTCAGGGCTGCTCTGAGGGGGAGACGAGGCCAGCCACGCTGGCAGCTGCCTGTGTACAAAGGCACAAAAACTCGTCATGTCATTACGCATGTGCCACACCACGGAAGATGGTTACTTTTGCCTTTGAGTAAAACACAGAGCACTGGAAATGCTATTTCTGATGTGAAGGGGAAGAGCTATGGCTTAAGGGAAGGGTGATGCTTTCAAACAAACAGAAACACATGCACTGTTGTTTTTTTTTTATTTCCTCCACCCTACTGGTTAATAATATGACTTCTCCAAAGTTGTAAACAAAATTTCAAATTTTTTCAACTTCTTAGCTTGAAAACATCCTGGAAAAAAAATGAGACAGTTTGGCAGGATTGCTATGGAGCTCTTCCTTTACTTTCTGGAAGAAGTTCAGACAGCGCCACAGAGGCTCATGTTACCATTATTAGTCAGCCCCTGTGCTCCCAGTCTTTTAGAGGCTCTGTTTACTCTTGGTAAGAATGGGGAAAGTCCAGCAACAGTAAATCTGGAAACATGAACACGTGCCTTCCTGGGTTTGGCTTTACTGATGACATAAAAATTAGGATGGAGAGCTCTACATAGTTAACCTATCTGGTATTGTCTACTGATAAAGTAGAGAGATCACTGCAAGGTAAGATCTTATTTTAAGAAGGTCTTATTTTCCGCTTCCTTGCCCCACATGTGTATGCCCTTCCCTTACTTTTTAAGAGACTAGTATTGCTTTTTAACAGGTCTGACTATTCGCATCTAAAACAGACCCAGGCCATAAAAGAAGCAGAGGGTGTTTGCAGTTGTTCTTATTGAAATCAACTGCTGCTTTTTCAAGTGTTTTGTTGTCCTTCTTTAACTAAAATTTAAATATGTGTTTATACTGTCCCTTTTTAATTACCTGCTCTACATGGATGTCTGAAGGTGTGATACTCCTTCCAGTGCGACAAAAACTTATGCGAGTCATGCAGGAGCCTTCTGGATGCTCCATGACTGGAACCTCCTGTCCTCCAGGACATGCGTCTCAGGGCTAGTCCTCTGCTGAGGGTTACTAGAATACAGTAAAAACTCCTCTGAGTAGGAGCCAAGAGGTTGATCCTGTAACTTGAGTATCAGATCCAAGAGGAAGGTGCCGACAGGATTAAGCTGTCTTTAAAATAGAGCTTTTTGAGTATCAGGCTTTTAGTTACGTCTGTTTTGATCACAAGCTGACTCTAGACTGATATTGTAGAAGTTTCACT
The DNA here is from genome assembly GCA_013398815.1 of Ibidorhyncha struthersii. Lineage (NCBI taxonomy): Eukaryota > Metazoa > Chordata > Aves > Charadriiformes > Charadriidae > Ibidorhyncha > Ibidorhyncha struthersii. The sequence continues at coordinate 1,056,771 of VZSZ01007757.1, forward strand.
GTTAATTTTCCTGCAAAGCAACGCTGAACCTCTCCATGTTGTAAGGTTTTAAATGCATTGCTGCATTTGAACATATAGTTCATGCCTGATGGGTCCAAGCTGAGGTCTTGCTGCAGATTGGACGAGTCTGCGTAACTTGAAGGTTCAGAAGATGGAGTAAACAGCTGCCAGACTTGCATCGCCCAGCTCCAGGATTTTCAATAACAATAAAGAGTTAACGGTAAAATGTGAATGTTCAGACCTTCCAAATGCTCCAGTTTTAGCAATGCATTGATACTGTGTGGGGAAATACACATTGAACAATGCAGCTGCTAAATTTAGTTTTATTCTGTGGACCCGTGCTTATCTGATTGGCAGGGAGAATGTGTTTTAGTGCAGTCCTACTCCACTTGTGGGCTGTTAGATATTAGCAGATGAATATCCAAATGAGGAGGAAGGAAAAATAAAGACCAGGCTCTCATATGTGTCATTAGTCATGTGAGCAAACAAGTTTAATTGCAGGATTAGAAGAGAGCAAAAGCAATAAATGAACATTAAGGTTAACCTAACTCTTATATGATTGCTACTGAAAACTGTGTGATCTCACTATGTAAGATTTTTTCAAAGCCTTAAATAATTCTTCCATTTAAAAAAGAAAAAAGTTAGGAAATGCTGACCTGGCTTGAATCTATTAATAAAATCTTCTCGGTAAGCATTCCAACTCGTGAGCAAAAGCTTTGAAATCTTCCCTCACTTGTAATGGAGCTGAATGAGTTCAGTGGTAAATATGCAACAAGTGTAATGCCTGTTTCTGCTCTTTATTCCCCTGAGAGTCATTTAAACAAAACAAATTCAGTGCACACTAATAAAGTAGGTAGGTAGCTATTGCAGCTTAATAGCTTGCGCTCGACCATTTTCCTTGGCAGGGAGTTTAAGGAATGTTTCCAGCTAGGTTATGATGTCTTCATCATGGACTGTTATCGGGAGTTGTATTTCCCAGGGTCAAGTCCAGGTGCTGAAGATATGCTGCTCTTCAGGAGCCTGGGACTGCTCAGGAGACACAGTTAAACACAGTGTATGTGCTGCTCCCCACGGCCCGTTGTTATTGCCGCAGCCTTCTCCACTTGCATTCAAAATGTTTTCCAAACAGAGCATGTATTGGGAGTTTGTGTGTTTGCTTTTCATTCTTTTTTGTTTCCTCTTTTTTAACTACCATTGGCAATTGCTTGTGTCTAGCTGGACCATTTTTCAGCATCTCTGCCTCCTTTCTTCAGCTTCATTTTGATGAGCAGGGTATAAACGTTCTGCTCATGGTGTCTCCTGAATCTGGTGCTCTGTGGCCAGTGTAGCCATCTGAATAACACACACAAGCCTTGGGCAAATTTGCTTAGCTACAAGGAATGATGAGGATGTGCTCCATCAGGTCATCTCTGTCCCTCTAGAACTTGGCCAATTCTGCTGTGGGAAACCAGATGAGTGATGGGGCATGGGGGACAGGGTAATGCAGGAAGGTCTAAAAACTGCTGCCCACTGCCTGTAGGTAAAAAGAGTGGGAACAGATTAGGGGAAAACACTAACAGTTGCAATATGCTAGCTACTTGTATGGTAGTCATGCACCTTGAGTCGTGAGCCTGTTGAACACTCCTCTGCAGAAGACGACGCAGGCTGTACTTTGGCCTGACCTCATGCCAGTTTTGCTGCAGCTGAGCTGGGCTGTCCCCCCAGCCTAGCATTGCCACTTCTTCTGCATAGCTTGGTGACCCTTCGGTTGTGGCTCCCTGCGTGGGCAGGAGGTAGGGACAGCAACCGCCTGAGCCAGAAATGCTGCCGGGATTTACTTGGTGAGCTATTCTTACCCTACCAGATCTTGTGCTGAGCATGCGTAACCACGGTGTGAACCTCCAACAAAAGAGACAAAGTCATCCTCCACCTGCAAATGGATGACTGTGTGTTACTTTTTGGTTTTCTAGTGATCTTTGCAAAGTGGTGAAAGAAACTAGAAAAAAATGCAATGTGCTGAGGAGCTAATAGTACCTAGTTTCCAAAGGGTTTGTATTCATAGACTGGCATCACTGAGGTTTGCCTTTCCTTTTGTGGGTTCTACATCATCTACCAAGATGGGAGTCTGCACTGCAGCGTTCTCCTCAGTCAAAACATCTATGCAGGTTTACTTAAGGCTTCTCCACCTGTTTGGTCCCTTCCTCTAACATTATAAGTATAATAAGCATATTGAAAGTAGCTGAAGGTACCTCTAATTACTAGAGGTTGAAAAGCAGTTAGATAATGTGACAATGCATCCACTTTTCTTAGGGAAACTATGATGCTGCTAATTTGCCTAGTGTCCTCTAACTGATGCTCTCCCAATTTAGTTCTACACTTTTTTCTTTCTAGCTTGGTGTGAATGCATGCTCCTCTTCTAGAAGACTGATTATCTAGAAATCATGCCTGAAAGATTTTTTTAATTTACCTTCAGCGTCTAAAGTAAACTGGAGTTCAGATGTGTGATATGATTAAGTGCAGTCTAGTTTCAGTCGGAAGCTGTTACTCTTGCCAGCTGAACTCCTAATTGGAAAGGAGCAAGGCATTTCTGGTGAGCAGCAGATTAACTGAAAAATTTAGAACACAATTACTCCATTTCCTGGGTCAAATTCAGTCAATAGTTGAGCTGAATTAAACAGATCTTGAAACACTAACGTTTAGAATATATTTTGATGCCTAATTGCTTATGTCAAAAGGCTTTTAAAAATTATTTAAGCTTTAGGAAATTGAGTTGAGCCAATATAAAAACAGAATTTCTCAGTTATTTTGCTCCTGGTTTTGTTAAGAAATAAACACTTACCTCTGCAAGTTTGGTTCTGTCTAACAAAAAAAAAATATTGGGATTTGCTCCCAAACAAACCAACCTTATTACATGCCCAATGCTGCTACTAGTAACTTGCTCAATTTTGCACACATCAGTGGCTATTGTTTGTAACAATTTCTATAGCTGAACTCTCAAGAGTTATTTTTTCGCCTCTCAGAACAACGGTATCTAAAAGACTGTGTGTCAAACTTATATGCTTTGGAGTGTAGTTTTATGTGCCCTACTTTTTCAAATGGCACAGATCAGTGATTTAAGGAGTTCTGCACAGTCCTTGCTGCTCCTGGAAACCCGGCCATTGCCATCAGTGCTCACCTGTGGATACAGAGCCTGATTTTTTTTTTTAATTTTTTTTTTTGCCTGGTAGTTTAAATGTCTGCATTGCATCTTACAGCATATTTCACATAGGCTATATATTTGGCTCGTTCTGGTACTCTCCAGGCAACTGCACAGCTACTCCAAGCCCATCTCCAGAACAGTCATGTTCATAGTTATGGTCTTCAGCCACCTGAAAGCTATGACAAGAGTTTAACATAAGCTTTTCCACTTGCCCTTTTGGTAGCCAGGTGCTGCCTCCGGTACCACTATCTGGACATCAAAATAGGGCTGTTTTTCCTTTTCAGTGGATGTACTGTTCTCCCTTTGCATAGCACCTGGTTACAGCAAACTCTACAGGAGCCCCTGAGGACTCTGAGTGGGGAGTGGTGGTGGGATGCAGATCTGGGTGCTGCACCCTTGACCGTGCTGAGACTGAGACCACGTATGGTCAGGGTTGAGCAAGAAGGAAACAGGGATGGGTACCCATGGTCTCAGCAGGGAAAATGCTACAGTAGCATCTCCTGCAAGTTGCTGTATTTGTCAGGACTCGTTGCTGTTGTAAAGCCTGCTGTGTCGTGGTCTTCTGCCCTATTAACGTGGGCATCAATGGACTGCCTATTCCATCCTCATAAAGAAAGCCTGTTTTGCAGAGGACATGATGCAAAGAGCCTGCAAGCTTGAAATATCTGGATGACTTCCAATTTCTATTCCCAGAAGTCTTGTTCTAACAAATAATGATGAATATACACACAGTACAAGGGGGTGCAGGGAGAGACTCAGCAGGAGATGGGCTCATACAAAGCATCACCAGTGTTGGAGCTGCACGATTAAACAGCCTGCACTAGCTCTTTTAAGTCAAGCTGGAGTGATTCCTTGTTTGTGGAATCCTGTGACCTGGCAAAGGCTCCAACCTGACTCGTATGTGTGATCACTTTTGAATTTAGAGGCTTATTTTCCAGTCCTCCTGTGGTCATGCATGCAGATTTCAGGATGTGCCTAGGCAGGAATATTCAACTTATGTGAGAGCCAGCTGGTGGAAAGCAAGATGTTGGGAGTTTCCCCACCCACTTCAGCAGATGGATAGTCTTCATTTGTCAGTCTAGCACAAGGCAAAATGAATAAAACTTTCCCCCATTCTCAAGACCCCAAACTTTTCCCTTCCTCTCTATGAGTTCACAGCAGCTGATAGTCTCCAAACGGTCCAAGATTGTTATTGCTTCCTCTTTATTTAGGTTTAGACATTCACAGACCCAGTCTGCAAAATAACTATACCAGAGCCAAGTAGTGAAATTTGCTAAAGGAAGTTCTACGATCCGAGAAGAAACTGGAAAAATTTCTCCCTCTAGTTTCACCAGCCTGGATGAGCTATTGACAAGTACAACAGAGCCATTGGCCTCCAGGCTCTCTCCTGCTTCATTTTAATATCTTTAAACCTCAGCATGAAGAGCCAGGCTCCTTACCCATATGCTCCTGGGAATACGGTAACAAAAGCAAATGCATTCCCTAGGAGGGATTAAAGAACCCCCTTGAAAAACAGGCAAATTGGAAAAATAAACCATAGCAATATGAATGAGCAAAGAAAGAAGAGCACAAATGTGTTAGTCATCTCTTAATTGCTCTCAGAGCCCAATATGCTTAACATCCTAAAATAGAAAGCCCATCGTTTCAGTTCTGCACATTAGCAATTTAAAAAGGAATAAAGTAAAGCGAGATCTCCTGAGAATGAAATCATATATATATTAATATTGTCAAACAAGTGTTTTTCCTGTTTGCAACCTCTCAGCTTAAACCCTCATACTTTATTATATTCAGGACAAATATAAAAGACAAATTCTTTATTGGACAAGAAGAAAGTTTTGCCTGGGTTTCAAGGAAGTTTGTTTCATATTGCATGACCAAAGTGTGCCAACACATTATTAATTTAGGAAAACTTTTGAGTGCATAAGCTTGAGAGACGAGCAAGAGTTCTCAGCCTTGAATATTTCCTTGCTTTGCAGAAGTCCATATGTCAGAGGTGAGGGCACCTACAGGCCTATTCCACCCAGCATAGCCACCAGGCGCCCATCAGCAGTAGGGCTTCCATCTTTTAAGCATTTTCATTTTTCAGCTGTGAACAAAATCTGTAATTTTTCTCGTAGTCTCTTCAACCACTTATCAACTCAACTCCCCCTCTCCTCATTGCACAGTAAACGTAAAGGAAATCATCAAAGTGGGACTGTTTGTTTTGCACCTAATGGATGCCGTGATCTGCCCTGCAGACCTCGAGGGACTCTCCATTGTTCTTGTTGCTTTGGTATATCGGCTGTGCCAAAAAATTGTCATCTTCTGTTGAAGGACATTTGCCCCTCCCTTTCCTTCCTCCCTCTGACTTTCTTTTTCTCTCATCCCTGCTTTATGCACTGGTAGTATTTCAGCTCTCAGGAGTATTTGGTACAGTCCCTGGGCATCCGCTTTGATGCGCTCATTCCTTGCGTACAACTCTGGTTTGGAGGCATCAGATCCTTTCCGCATGATGTGCTGGGGCTATGAAAATTGTAGCCTTTTGAAATCAACTTGTGTACATATTAATTGCAGGCACAGGGTTAATGCTGTGGGATCATGAGTGACCTATAATTTTGCTCAGCGTTGCTTACCTAGCAGCGTGCAACTGTAATCAAGCAGGTTTACAGTCCTTACCGTGTTTCCCATGAGATGTTGCTTGCAGTGATGTTTTTGACGATGGAGAAAATTACATATTGGAAGAAATCTTTAGCGTTTATAATTACATGGCTGAGATTAAATGGTGCAATGTTGAAGAGGGGTTGTTATATGAAAATGACCAATAATGTTTTAAATTGAAATGGCAGTTCTAATTATTTTCTTTAAAATTAATGCCTGGTGCTTTATTCAGTTGTTTTGCTATGTGTTAAGAATTTGTACTTCCTAGCAATAGATTAAAATGTTGTTTAAACAGGAGCCAGTCCGATTATCGAGGCTTTCCATTTCCACATCACAAGTCTAGTTGCTCAAGAGTCTATAAATGCAAAAAAAAAAAAAAAAAAAAAAAAAAAAAATAAGATTCTGGAGTAAAATCTAAAGTCAGGATATTGGAACTGGAGGTCCAAAATCAGAACTGGAAGTTCAGACTGGTTTTTTACGATTGGTCAGAATCCAAGCTGTCCGCCATCAACACCGCATTGCTATCACAGGTATTGGTGTTACCTATGATTTCTAGTGCAGGAACCAGCAGGACCTGAAGCAGCTGTTCAACCTCAGAAGAAATGGTCCACAACCCAAAAAACTTTCAGGTGAAGTGGGATAAAAACAATGAGATAACAGTCTAAAGGAATTACAAAGGCACAATGGGGACAAGACTGTTCAGCCCTAGAAGCAAAGATGCTGAGGCACGCAAGCTGCTCAACAGTCATCCAAGCGCTGTGTAGTCCATGAGGCAGAGGAAGGGAACATGCTGGATAAGCTGCGACTGTATAAAGCTGTGCCAACTTATAGGGGGGTGACCTGGGGAGAAAGCATGAAGGTGCTTGTGCTGCTCTCTAGTAAGTGGGCGATGCAGTGGCCTACACCCACGGGAAGCAGAAATTCAGACTTCGATACATCCTTGCAGAGAGGCCAATGACTTCCAAAGACTAGAGTGGGTTTTGTCTCTGTACGTTAATCACAGCTTGGAGAAAGCTTGGGTGAACAGTACGTCTTGCTATATTAATCCCAGAATGAAGCATAATTTTCTTCCGCAGTGCTCCCAGTCTCAGTGCACTTCATCAGAGCCAAATGCACACGCACCGGTCTCTCAAACGAGCTCAGCGGGAGCGGTGGCATTTGCAGCATCTGTTGAGCTGACTTCCAGCCCTCTACTGTTGGTGAATTCTGGAGGTAACAGCGGAGACAGCAGAAATACCAACATCAAAGGGAAGGAATTCAAAGAAAGCGTCTTTGAAATGAGGTCTTTAAATACAGTTGCTTTTCATGTGTGTTCGCTAATCCTGTATTGCTGAGAGCTAATACTTAAAGGAAGGGTCACAGAAGGAGAATGAGTGGGGAAAAGCAGGTTTTGGGGAACAGGATCCCCGCTATCAACTTTGTACAGTGAGACCAAAGGAAATTCTTTGTTTCTCATTTGTATCTGGTGTTGTGTCCTACAGCCCTGGAACCTTCCCTCATTATGTCAGGGTAACTGCTGTGGAGTTCAGCTGTGAGCAAGGGAAACCACTGAAAATTTGTTTCTGTTAGAAACACAGGATATCCACGGTGTGCTGGACCTTACTTATAGAGTGGAGAGACATGGCATTGGCAGCGCTGGCAAGCTGCAGCTATGAAGGGAGTCTTTACCTTACCTTGATGAGGAGAGAACGGGGCATAACACACCACATGGGAGCAGAAAAATGGCCATTGGGCCTGAAAGGCTGAGCTCCTCAATAGCTCTGAGCAACACTTCAGACCCATGTAACAACAGCTGTGGTTTATAGTCGAGGACCGAGGAAAGCCTGTTGTCGTCAGGCCGTTTTGGTGGTTACCTGTGCCTGCTGGATGGCCCTGGCAGCCAAATGACAAGATCACAGGACAAACTAGCGGGGGAGAAAACTGGCACTACTCCTGGCAGAGTACCACACTGAGACCCTTCCTGCTGCAAAAACAGGAAACGTTTTCTTCTGGAAAAACGATAGGTTAATTCAATAGTGGGGTACATTCACAAAAGTCCTCACGCCTTTACAACTAGGCAGATTTCTATGCGCGGGGTCCTGAGAATAATGACTAAAGACAGAAAAAACTTTTGAGGTAGGTTCATTTTACCTTGCCTGTAAAAAAACGAGACTGTAGGGGTTTGCATGCCCTGGTGTTTTGGCCAATCTGCTCTTAAATTGTCCAGCTGGTTGGACTCCCACTAGCTGTTCAGGGAGGCTATTCTATAGCGTGTTTCACTGTGAATTGTTTTGGTATTGAGCTTATATTTTCCTCTCTGCTTAGCCCCTTCCTTCCTGGAGCACCTGCAAAACACCCGATGGGTACCAAGAACAAGACTGGGAGCAGGGATGAACAGGTGATACCTTTTTTCTTTCCTTTTCTTTTCTTTTTTTAAGGTGAGCTTCTCAGCATTGAACAGTGAAAACTACTTGTCTAGTTTTCTGTTGTAAACACCCCTAGGTGTGAATTGTGGAAGTTTTCTATGAGCAGCAATGAAATGGATTATTTTCAGATGCATTTGAAAAGTTTCCAGTATACATTGTCAGAAGAATTTTTGTTTTCCTTCTTTCCCTTTACAGCTTGTACCCTCAGGCTCTTTAGTATTAACAAAATTAATCCGTACTGATAAAATTTGAATGTTCATCCACTTTTCTAACTGAGGGAATCCAGGGTATGGAATACTTTACATGTGTCGGATGATGATACAGAAGTAGAAAGGTTCTTGTTGAGATGAGTGCTGATAGGTTAAGTGTTTGGTATGATTCTGGGGCAAACAAATTACTAGTGCAAGCTTTTGAAACTGTCACAGAACATAAATACCTAGACAGACTGAATGCAGACTCTGCACAGAAGCTCTAGGGGGTTGGTTTGTTTTATTTGCTAAGCCAAACTCAACTTCATTTGAGCACAGTGGACTCCATAAATTATTTCTCTTTCTATACAATGAAACATTTTAAAACAACTATCCCCTCCCATCCTTAACGTATATACACTCCTGCCTGATAGGTGCTTTCAACTACCTCAAAGTACACCCTCTCACAAATAAGCATGGCTGTCCAGGCAGAAGTCCAGCCCTTGCAGTGAGCCTCATCCCAGGCAAGATGATGCAATCGACATCGAGATCTCCACTGCGCAGAGCTTCACAGAGGGGAACTTGTTGCTATTTCATTCTGCAGCTGAAGAAACATACAGTAGTGGCAGGGAGCCTTGGGGCAGCTGATTTAAAGACTGATTTTGCAAGCTGTTCCTTACTATCTGGCATTCATAAAATTCACCTTGAATAACTGGTTTTCCTACTGAACTCTTAAGCTCTTGCCAGAAGAGCATCCTGATGGCTGAAAGTATTCAGACCATCTCTTGAGCTACACCAGATGGTACCAGTCACACTGAAATCCAATGAGCAGTGATTTTTTTTCCCTGCCAGTTATAAGGATCTGCTCTGCTCCTTTCCTGGGAACTTTGCTAATGCAAACAGTAAATGCCCTCCCCAGAGAAAGCCTCCCACCAGCTTCAGCTCTGTTCTGAGAAAATGAGGTAGGATTAAAAGAGCACAATTGCTTCTGGGCAGTCAGTTTGTGGCCAGCCACGTGGTGGAATAGCTTGGATATAAATTTTAATTTAATGCAGATTTGCTAATCAACGTTGAACATTTGAACGTCAGTGGCTGATAAATTTAATTGGGTTTATGTTTAAGAGCATTGCAGGAAGTATGTGCTTGAAGCATCAAAGATTGAGGTTTAGAACTTCAAACAATACTCTGGTTACATTTTTGGGAAGGGCTGCCACTAGATCTGTGCTATTTGGCTGCTGCAGTGATACTTACTGCACCAGTTTCTGAACTTGCACGGTGCTTACTAAAATATGCATGTATGTAAATAAACTTATGAAGAACAATATGCATGTAGGTAAACAGACTTATGAAGAATGATGTTAAGAGAACATCATCCTGGTGGGCAGCAAAGACCTGGCTAGGCGATGCAAGAGTCAAGGGTGCCTGCCAAATCCTAATTTGCTCATCCTTTCATCCCACCCCTGTATATTGTGGACACAATTCTCCTGTGATCATGCACTACATTTGTAGCAGGATCAGGAACGCACAGAGTGGCTCTGGTGAGAAGCTGGAGCTGTGGAAAGAGGCCAGTTCCTCCAAAGGAGGACTTATCCACTCTCTCTGTCCACAGTGGGTAGGACAAAACCTTCAAGCCGTATAAAGGAGGTGTATGTTAGAATTCATGAAGAAATTGCAAACAGTTCTACAAGCAGCAAATGCTGGTATAGAGTCACTCGGAAAGATGGAGGAATTGCTGGTCCTCAGAGTGTGAGACTGTCATCAGGGATAAGGAAGGGCTAAGTCTTTCTACGTCAAAGGAAGGGAGTGGACTAGATGGCTTCCAGATTTCTTCCATGCATTCCTATTCACCGTGAATCCTTGTTTTCTACCTCTTTTCACTAACAGCAGAAGTTAGAATGCACCTGATGAATGAGGCAGGCCTTCGTAGAAGGGGAAAGGAGTCTTTGGCAGCTGAATGTGGTCCTAGAGAAAAGCATCCCTTCCCAGCCTGTGCCACGGAGCTCCTGCGACACGCTGCAGATGTTTTGCAGCTATCAGTTGTTCCCAGTTGGCGTCCTGGGCGTGCCCACCTGCAGTCTTATTTGAAGCATTAAACCCTAAAAATTTAAACTGAAATTAGCAGAATAAGCTTTCTGAATACGTGATTTTGACCTTTCCAGAAAGTTACATCTTTCTGTGCGTCAGCTGCCTTTCTGTAAAATCAGGGTAATATAGCATTTTCAGGGGGATTGCATAAGTTCTTTAATACTTTCAAAGTGCTTGGATGCTGTAGTGTTGTGTGAAGAGGATGAGGCCATAAGGAAATGGTAAATTCTGTCCCCACAGCAGGGTCTGAACAGCGTGCCATAAAGAAGGCCAATAGCCACATGCTGAGTGACAAGAAGAAAACAAAATATTGAATGACTGCTGATTAAGTGAGCACTTTTCATTCTTTGTGTTGAATGAGGCAGGAATGCCAAGGAAAAGTAGTATGTGGTATCTTATTGAAGACTGCGTTATAATTCAGTTTCCTTTTGCATAAATATTAAAGTGGGTGATTTTCCTCACCCTTCTGTGGGGGGTTTAAAGGATTCCTACGCTACACACAAGCGTCTACCTTAAACTAGGAAATAGAGACAACCCAAACAACAGCAAAAAAGATAAGCTCTCTAAATTTGATGTCTGTGATTCACCAGCTGGCGGATTACTCAGCCCACTACACAGACGAGTTGACAGCAGTGGCAGGCTGACCTTCTCCAGGCTGATCGGTGGAAGGGGTTTGGGGCTCCTTTGCCAGAAGCTGGATAAATGTTGATGTGTAGCAGGGGAACGATGAGGTTTGGGTGTCCTGGCTTCATCTTGGATTTGGGAGAGAGTATACTGAAGGAGGCACAGAGTTTTTGTCCCAGTCCTTGTTCTATGCTTGTTTTCCCTGACAAAATACTTTCTGTGACCCCTGTCTTGGGCTGCCCAACTGCGTTGGATTGGTTCAGACATAAAATTAGAAAATTATTGACTTCTGACGTCCCTGCCTTGCAGAAATGGCCCAACCATTGTGTTTTTGTGTGAGAAGTGTTGAGCAGCTTACATGTTGCAGCTCCGTCTGCAATATCCTGTAGCAGTGTTGTTAGTGGCAGCAATAGCTAGAGGCTGCAAGGCATAAACTGTAGGAATATTTCAAATTTATTATTGTAACAACTGATAGAGTTGGGAAAAAAAAGCTTGGTGAGCATTAAGACCTGAAGAAGGACTTACTCACCTGAGAGCTCATTTATTTGCATATTAGTTATTTTATTAAGGGCTACTACATCGCCATAAAAATCTCTCCGGTCTTCAGCATGTCAAGCAGGGAGTACGTTGGACATCAAGGTGTTGTGGTCCCATGGATTAGGAGTGAGCTTGAAAGATTGTGAAGTATGTCTTGGGAAGTATGGGGCTTGGAGGCGGGGGTCTACTCTAATAGGATGACAAGGCCTGAAGGTGCCTTGTCTTTTTGTACAGAAGATGAGGTTGGGCCATGCCTTGTTGCAGCTGCCTGGAGCTGGCCAGGAGATTGAGGTTGTCTGCACTGAAGGAAAATCTCCCACGTTTTGCAGTTTAGGCATTCCTCCAGGCCCCAAGCACTGAAGGTCACGGAGTTGAGTTGTAGCAACCCTTCTCACTCCCTCCTCACCGCTTCATGTAGTCCCTCAGCTCTGTCCCTTCCCAGGGGCACGTCACACCAGGTAGCCCCTGCTGCAAAGCTCCCCTGCCAGTCCCGGTCATACAGTTTCAGGCGATTAGCCAAAAAATACTGGAAGAAAATAACCCAGTGTTTTCTTTTACCTGCTGAACTTACCATGGAGGACTGGGAATTTCAAAATACAGAGTAGGTGACCATGCCCTGTTGAAAGTCAGGGGAGGGGGAAACTTGTATACTGAAATGACAACAAAGAACTACATAATAAATAGTGGGGAATTAACAGGGCTTGGGCATTGCCCTTCTCCCTGCCCTACCACCAAGTGTCCGACATCGGGGACATTTCTCCACGGGATGCTGGCTTTCGCATCTGTCACTTGCTGCCCTTTTCTTTGAATGTGGCAATCAGCAGGGGAAAAAAAACTGCTTTTCCCTGGCGCTCCCTGTAAGCAAACCTAAGTCATGCTCTGGCTACCAGATTTCCTCTGTACTTCAGGAACAAATGCAGGGCTTCTGCCCATTATCTAAGAATTGGTATGCATGGTATAACTACGTGCTATAAAAAAAAGAGGCTATCCGCCTCTGCTATGGGATAACACTGCTCTGGTGATTGAAATTCAGGAGTAAAGTTGAGTCTCTTAACAGCACTTCTGTGAACTGTACATCCTTCAGGGGAGACCTTGGAATGCTTTGTTCTTTATTCCAGCAACTTGTCTCCAAAAACTTGTACATTCTCATTTTGCAGGGCATAATCTAGGATGGTGTAAAATGCCAGGCATTGCCACAGCATGTGAGAAATGCTGTGTTTCTCCAAATGAAATAGACTGCGCAACGGACAGAGACTGAGGTATAGGTTTCCACATGGACACAGCTGACACGGTGTACTCATGCGACAAAAGGGTATATAGAGAGGCTTCCTCTGATCATACCTCCCCTTTATTCTACTTCTTAAAGAAAAACCTGAAAGAATGATGCAACCTCCAGTAAAACATGTCTCATTCCTTCTTGCTGTCCCTCTTAGGCAAGTGATGCAACACCTGAGGCTGTTGACACGTTGAACTGATCTCACAGCTGACTACTGAGGAAGCAGACAAGCAAAGGTGAGCCTGAACCGAGCAACGGGCATAATGGGCTTGATGCCTTCGTGTAACTTCTTATGATCAAATGTTATTACATCAGCAGAAAAGAAGGCCAAAAGAGATTATATTCCTCTGGGACTCCCTAATTTTAGATTACAAAGTGAGTTAGTCAGATGAAAGATGCTTAAAATGAATAGGATCTTCTCTCCATGCACGCTTGGGAATTCCTTGCTTCAATCGCAAAACCCACTAATAGAGCAGTGGCAAAGTGAGAGCTGAAATTCTCTTTTCAGTCGATTCCTGCCCTCACTTGCCCCGGCACAGACACGTTTCCTGCCTGGTGGCCTGGCTCAGCTGCAGCCAAGGACACTAGGTCACTCCTGGAGGATCTTTACCAATGCTGCTGATGCTTGCACTGCAGAGCACCCTGCCCAATTACAGATAGAAAAATCCATATTTTAAATATTTTTAACTGAACATATTGCATCCAGTAGTTGAGGCACAGTAATTACAACAATTTGTCACTGTCTGTAGTGTTTCTGCTTTGTAAAATAAACAATAATCTCACAGTCTTTCAAAATGTGGTGGCCTTAATCAGCTTCTTCCTGATTATAACTCTCTTCCTCAGTAGGTATTCAGTTAATATTCCCTCTTTCATTGTGAAGCTTGAAATAATAATGTTTGGAATATAATTAATTAATTAATTTCAAGGTGTCTCGTTAAATCTATTGAAAATCTTATTTTAGCTCAACCAATGTTATTAATGATACTTTTGAGGGAACGTGGGTTTCTTTGACATTGTACTCTGAGACTTATTGATTAGCAATAATAAAATCTGGCCTGAGTTGCCTACCTGGAATTTCAAGTAAAAAGCTGCTGGTGCAGCATCAACAGCTAATTGACTGAATAATTTTCCCCCATCAGACATCATAAAGATAAGAGAAAAGAGATCAGGGTCTAATTGTTTTTTAATGGAGACAGTTGACACACAAACTACTGTTGCATTAACCCAGCAGCAGAAAGTGCTGGTTTCGGAGGTGAGGTAGGAGCCGAGCGGAGCATGTCCACATGAGAAGTGGCCCACGCAGAGCAGTTCTGCAGCATGTTACCAGGCCCCCTTGCAGAACACCTTCAGGAGTGAATGATTGCTCCTTCGGGAAGAAAACACTAACGCTCTTAGCAGGTCAGGGCAAAGCCAACACCTGCTCGTCCTGCTGCCACAGCAGCTTGAAGCACAACCATCCATCTCTGACTGCTCTACCTTGGTGCTATTGGTGAACAAGAAACGAATCCTAAAGTGTATTCAAAAGCAAAATCCCATAGATCAAATAAGCATCCACAAAAGAAGTAGAGAGGAAATGGCAAAGGTATGGAATTGCTTCCAGGATGTTGTCACCCACATATTAATAGAAACCAAGAATTTCTAGGGCCAGGTACATTAATGATCTCCGAAGCAAGCCCTTGGAGTCCCACTAGTGTGCATGTGAGCCGCAAGGGCTCTGTCATTACTAGAACTCACCTGAAATGGACAGTGCACCCACACGCTCCAGCACCCTCTCCCCAAGAGTGACCATGTGGAAGGGTGTGTGAGAGCCCCATTCAGTAACCCTTCCTATCTCAGTCCCACCCTAACCTCTAATAACTGCAGACTGACTTAAGGCCTGAAGCATAATGTTTAATCTCCGTTCTTAAATTTGCATAATTATCTGTAACTTTATACTCAGTAGTCGCATAAATTGTCCAGTCTCTGAATCCTGCTGTGCTCACCAGCACCCTGGGGTGCAGAACTCCTCACTCTTCATGAAGTGCTCACCCTCTCTCATAGTTTTGAAGCCATCACCTTTCAGAGCCATCGGTTGTCCCCTTGCTGTCGTGTTGCTAGTTAGGGAGAACAGAATTTCTACACCTTCATTTATTCATAATTTATTATACTGTTTTTTTAATTATACTTATTTCTAGCTTCTCCTTAGAGTGAGAAACTCAAGGGGTTTAATGACTTTAACCTGAGCCTTTCTAGGTCTTTGGCTGCCCCTGTTATTCCCTTCTGAAAAACTTTTGGTTATTCAACAGCCATTTTTTTTAGGATAAGCAGCACCGAGCATGCTGTTCCAAGAGGCCAGCCCATTCATTCATTCATCTTACAACATTCTGACGTTTTTCGGTGTTTATCTTAATCTCATTCCTTATAAATCCTTCTTGTTGCCTTTTGACCGAAGTTGGAGATTGAGCATAAATCTTCACTGAGCTGTCTAGGTTTGAAAAATGCGTCTATTTTCCCTAATTTATCTATAAGCTAAGGAGTAAAAAAAAAAAAAATCTGTGGAGGGGAAAAAAACAGAATTTACTTCTCCCCTGCCCAGTTGGCATTCTTTATTCCTCCATGAAAGGTTTTAGGGACTCCACTTACAAATGTGCAGTCTTGATCTAACTGTTGTGTACGCTTGGGATAATTAGGAGCAGAAGTAGATCATTAGAAGAATTACAGGTTTTTATTTGAAATAAAATGTGTTTCAACATAAAAGGCCAAGATAATCTTATAAATGCTAAGCTTGTTTTCTCTTTTCATAGTTTCTTCAGACTTTTATTTCTGTAACTTGGCAATACTGAAGTAAATAAGGAAGCCACAGAGTTTGAGTCAAATTTTGGCCAAACATATGACATAAGATGCAAAACTGTGGAAACATTTACTATTTAAGCATTATTAACCTTTAGTCTCATTAAGATCTAGTCAATGATTATAGTTCTCGGCTCTTGCATATAGACAGATGCATTTGGATAGCAGGACTTAGGATTATAACTTTATCTGTTACACAGCTTATCAACCAGCCCTGCATGCTGTTTTATAGTGTCAGCAGGTTTAACATTTATTAACCATGAGATGAAGCAGGAATGTGAAAGAAATACTGCTTCTCGGTAGCTTCTCAGTTTACTGTGCAGCACTCACAGGCTAAAATCCACCTAAGAGGAAGGCTCATGCAGTATTCAGGATCCAGCACAGGTGAGAAATTACATGCGTGACAGGCTTGGTAGCCTGCCTGAGTTTTGCAAAGCGGAGCTTAGTTTGCAAGAGCCATGCCTGATGTGGGATTTAATAAGGCAAGCGAAAGGGAAGGGGTGATGGAGAACCTCACCTAAAACAGATTAGGATGCCGAGCTCATACTGGTCTGCAGACTGGCACAAAGCAGAGCATTTACCAGAGCCAGCAGAAACTCTTGTTTCGTTGGTGGTTGCCAGGTAGCGTAAGCCTTGTGAAGGGTTTATTATCCAAATAACAAAAGAGGAGGGTAAGTTTTCACCGACACAGAAAGATTACATTGCTGAGGTTCATCTCTGTGCAACAATTTTCTTCCTGTTGTTGCTTTTTTTCTGTTTTCTCCCAACTACAAGTAGAGAATGTCAGAAGTGGGAGAGGAAAAGCAAAGCTCAGCCTGTAAAAAGAGCAGAAGCTTGATTTCAAAGTGGTTTTAAGAGATTTCAGAACTTTTCTAGCACGGGGATCTTGTAAGCATGAGCTGCTGCCTCACCCCAGGACTACATTTATGAGATTGCTCAAGGGGGTGAAGCTGTGGAGCATCCTCTTAGCTGTGGGGAAATACAAACCCCAGAGTAATTGTTGTGGTAAAGTAATGGGTTGGTATGTGGTCTTCCACCCTAAAGTCCTGGTCTCCCAGGATAAGGGATGTGGTCAACGTCAGCGTGTGTTGGGCAGTAAGCAGGACACGCATTTGCGCTGCTGGTGCCACCAGTGCTCACAAGGACATGAACAGGTTCCCCAGTGAGGGGTACAGATCAAAAGAGGTTCCTTTGGTTCTTACCAAACTCCTTGCATGACCTGTTGTCCCATCTCTGTCCATTACAGATCGCAGTTGTGGCTGCAGTGGTTTAATTGAGCTGCCTGCTCTCAAAATGCCGCCTCCGGCTCTCAAGTATCTTCACTTTAACATAGCTGAAAGCTAATGTTGGAGGGGATGGGTAGAGTGCTTAAACCTTACAAAAGGCTGGAAAAGTCCAATTCTCTTTCAGCCTTATTCACTGGAACACCAGCATCCTGATCTGCCGGCTTTTTACACAAACCACTTGCTTTATTGTAACTACTTCTACTGGAGTTACTGACCACAGCTGGATCCCTGTACTTCAGAAACGCCCTCTTCAGAGCATGGCAGTGCACTGGACAAGATGGGATCTGACTGCTGTAGGAAGCAGCAGGGCACACAGCAAGATAGGCACAGATGCTGGGATGGAGAAGTCGCTGTCATGTCTGCCCTAGGAATGCAAACAGGGAGGTAATAGCAGGAGAAACAACCAGCAAGCTGAGTAATTATGATGCAAATAAATAATCAAAAAAAATACACCACCGCATTCCTCCACTAGTTACTTTTACTTTTACTCTCCTGTCCCTCTTCTCTGGCACACGAGAGTTTCCCATAGAGAATTATCTTTACTACTGTTATCAAGGTCGCTAACAAGGGAAGGCTTAACTTACAGAATAATTGCCATTTGCTGCAGTGTCTCCATCATCTGTTGTGTAGCATCCCAGCCCGGCCATAGACTGCTGTATAAGTTTCCTGCTTCGGACAGGATTTTACGCTGTCCGTTGGCTACTCCTTCCGCCCCTCAGGAACAAGTCACAGGCACTGAATGGCCAGAAGGGCTCCGTGTTGAAATTCAAGCTCCTGAATGGAATATCCTTATCCTTACACGGCCAAAGGGCTTTCGTCTTCAAAGCCCTCAAACCAGCAAACCCATTTTGACCACGAGGTTTTGAGGGCAAGGCTGCCTCTTGGTGTTGTCTGATGGCATTCAGTGCTGTATGAGCATGTCTTGCTGAGGGCTTTCATTCAGGATTGTGAGTTATTCCCAGGAGGAAAAAGGGGTTTTATAGGATGAGAGAAAGAACTTGGAATTGCTGTGCTCTTTTTAAGCCTGCTAGGAATACTTCCTATGCAGGCTGCTTTTTACATTGTGTTTTCTTCCTCTCCTTTGGGACAAACACTTTATCAAAAGGAAGGATGTAGTTGCTCACAGACCTGGGGGAGAGGGAGGTTGCCTCTGCTGTCTTTGTTGTATTCATTTGTGGGTTTTGTAGCCTGGTTTCTTAAGATAAGTAAAGCTTGTACAGTCATGTCGTCTGTCTGTCTTCCTACATAATTATTCTTGAATTTATTGGCAAATTTCACTCTAGCTTGATAGAGGTGCTTGAGATATCAATGATACTACATTTCCGTAAGTTTTGAGGAAATAGATGATAGATAAGCAGGAAAGATTGTGTTAACCTCCTTACTGGGCGACAAGCTAATGAACTGATCCTTTGCATCAGAGAATCCACATGGACAAAACAGATGTCTGCAATTCTAACATCTGTGGAGATACTGTAGAAAACTGGCTTACATGCCAAAGGGCGTACAAAAAGTAAACATTGTATTGTCAAGATGTGACTAGTGCTAAATTACACATGCAAGTGGGGCGCAGAGGGTGTGCTTTGGAGACAAGATGATGGTGCTGCCACTTCAGTGGGCAAGAGAAAACACAGCAAGTTCTGCAGCCCCACTTGTGCACACCGAGAACTACCAGGCAATGGCCAACCACGCTTCCTGGCTGTAGGAAGACTGCTGAGGAATTTGGGGAATGTCTACCATCTAATCGAGTGAAGGGGCCTTGGGAAGGACTCACCAGCTTTCTGACTCCATTTTCATATCTGAAAGCGAGCTGCTCTGAGCTCTGGTGAGGGTGGAGCCAACGTGGTTATCTACGCTGTTCCCAGACTCCTCATGTCGCAAATGTTAATCAAGAGCAACAGCATGAAGGGCAAAGGTACGAGTTGCAGAAAAGGACAGTGGGTCAAAACCACTTTTGTCATCTCCTATAAATCTCACACTTCTACCTCCAGGACTAAAACCTAAAACTGCTCAGTGTGCAACTTCTGTGTGCAACAGCACAAACCTTAAATTGCTGGCACTGCATTAGCCTGCGCTTGAAAACCCACTGGCTGTATTTTTAACTACACTTAGGTTGCATGCTGTCAAGGGAAGTTAGAAACTCCATCTCTTTGAATTCAGTGATATTGATGATCCTTTAAATATCAGAAAGGTACGGGCTCTGTGGCGTAGCGGCTTCTGGATTTTTGTGACTTTCCAGCATGTACAGGCAAGGAACCTCCTGGGCGGTCGTCTGTCACAGGCTTATCAGACGTTACAGAATTGTTTCTGTAGAAGAGCAAGCCATCATGGCCTCTAATTTGTGGCAGCTTGGCTTAGCTAGCTGGAATTTTTAAAAAAAGAATTTTTCTTTAAAAGAAAAAAAAAGATGTTCATATTCTACCAGATGTCTGTAAATAACAGTTATGATGAAGCTCCTTGCCAGCTGAAAGCAAGTACGCCACTGAGACATGAGAAAGTCAGGGGAATATCTGCCACTGTGCGTGCAAATGACAGGTCCCAAAGTGAGTGTGACTGAGGGAGGGGGAAGGGAATGGCGGCCTCAGAGGGTGCACCTGGCTGAGGTGAAATATCATACTGTTGTGATTAATAAAAGAACAGGTAGGCCTGCCACAGAGTACATGCCCCGTGGTCTAAGAGACTTGCTTTGGCAGAGTAACGTACCTGCCCTACGCTGTTGCTCTGTGAATGTTAAAACCACCGGTGTAGCTTAAATCTAGAATTCAAGCCTGCTGAATGGGTTGGGCTCTTTGCTACCTTATAGAAGGACTGATAAAGATTTCCATTCCCACCCCAAGTCCCTGATGTTACCCACTTAGGGCTGTCAGTTCATTACCCCATAGGTCATTCCAGATATGCTACTTGACACGAGCAAGGGGAGTGGGGCTTGGCCCAATGGAAAATACTGCAGAGGCAGCGCGATGTCTGTCAGAGGAGGAAGCAAATCACGTTGTTTCTAAATGATCACTATAGTCAATACAAAAAGGAGCACGTATATCCTGAAAAGTAATTGCTGTCCAGTGTTTTTTTTGCCCAGCCGTGACCAAGAACTCTCTTTCCAGGAGCGACAGCACAGGAGGAAAGGATTTCTTGTCAGACCTCCAGCGGGGAACTGGAAGGCTCGCAGAATAAATAGTATCAAAAAAAAATCAAATTTTATTTTTTCACAGTAACACTTCAGGATCCTAGGTCATTTTTGTCTGTCTTTCCAGCTGCACACAACTAGTGATCAAACCAGTCAACCTTTGAGAGCTGTGCTGTTTGGATGGAATAATGGGCCTTTATTGGCTGTCTCTTAGGGACTCATTACTGGGCTTACAAAAATGGACAGTATAGCATAGTGTGTATTCTCAGTATATTTTACGGGAGTTTCACATGTCTACAGCCACCGCACCAATTACAGAGTCTCCATGAGTGGCTTGTGAGTGCTAAAGGGGCCTGGGAGAAGGCTTTGCACAAACACCGTTCTTGGCTTTGGCAGTTCTTGACTTTCTGGGGGAAAATGGAGTTAAGGAAGACAGACAGGTGAGGAGAGACTTGCCTGGTGTGCATTACACCCCTGGTACTGGCAGTCAGGAGCCCTGGATCCTCATGACAGACTTGGAAACATCATGGTATGGGACCTTCACAAGTCATCACTTGCTGTGCCTCCCCCATCACTCCCTCCATGAAATGGGGGGTTTGTGACACAATGTGGTGTAAAGATTAGTCTTTGAAGGTAGATTTATGATCTTTGAATGAAACTTGCAGTCCATGTAACACGTAATAGTAAGCAGAGCAGTGCAGTGAGGTTTCTTTGGTAGTTGCGTGTACGGCCTAATAGAGAAAGTTCGCGTTAGCATGTGTTTTGCCTTTTGGTAATGTATCGATGCTTTTAACCTTGCTGTTGAAATTTCACACCTTTAACTGCTACCTGTGTCACAAAACGGATGTCACCTAACTATTCCCCAGCTCACTGCCGCATGCTAATTAGCTCAGAAGGCAGCACTGGTGAAACTAAAGCCCAGTCATATGTGGGGTGGTAAAAAGTGAGCTGAGACAGAAGTGAGGGGGTCTCCCACAATGGGCTCTGCGTCATGGGACAAAACAGCCAAAATTTGTTTAAAACGACTAACTTTCAGCTATTGAAGATTTATGTATTCCTGCTTACTGAATTCCTACATATTGTGCAACATATTGGTGCCAAGTGCTAACCTGAAAGAGCAGACAACAGTAGTCAGGGGTAGAGATACATGTGTAGTTTTTTCTGTTCTACCTTAAAGAAAATTATTTAATGTGCCATTCTGAAAAAATGATTACATAAAAAATACCTGTCTTGTACAACAGAGACTTAAGACCAGCCCACCACTGGATATACCATTTTATCTTAATATTGGCGCAATTGCAAATCCAAAGTATTACGTGGGACTTCTTTCTCTCTTGTTTCAAGAGCTCTTCTCAATCTCCCCAGTAAACAAAGGAAGATGACAGCAATATTCAAAGCGTAATCTATTGACCTCAAGTTATCAGTTAACTTGTGCTGAACTGATAAGCTGTGCTTATTGTTTAAGTTAACTTCTTAAGTTTCAAGCAAACAATACAAGCTCACTCATACAATTGCATGAAATACCACTTGGCCTGTGGGGACACTCCTGCTGTGTCTACTCATATTGCTTTCTTCTCATCTGTTTCAATGGTATCTCCACCATGTTGCAGTTGGCTGATGATAGCAGCTACTTAAAAGTCCATTTCTGCTCTTGCTGACAGCTTAGTGTAATTTGTCTTAAAGGATCAAAAGGGATGTGCTGGCTTTCTTTGCATGTTGCAAAGGCACCTGATAAATCAGGAAGTTTAACACAGCCTTACAATTACAAAACACAGCTGCATACAGCTACACAGTACATTAAAGTCTTGACAACGCATTCAAACTAAAACTCCAAAATACGTTTATACCCATTCCTTAATTATTCAACAAAATGCCAACAGCTTGAGTGAGCTGTGAAAATGTAAGCCTGGGACTCGCGGGAAGCCCTGCTGGCTTTCTCTTAGTTTCAGCAAACAAATAGAATTTGGAGTGCAATTTGCTCTGGTGGAGAGGATCAGCACAAAACATATGCGTCTTGAAGACCTATTTCGAGGACTCAACCAGGACTTAATTGGTACACTTTGTGGTAGATTGTTACCAGGCATGAATTTCACTTCAAGTGAGTACAACTCCATACTAAGTATTTTGTTTGTTGGAGTTACTTGTTTTAAGGTCTTTACTTTCGCGTTGAAGGAGGACAAGCTGAATTCTCTTCCCTGGCACACCAGCAGAATTGTTTTGCAGTTCCCACTGAATTACGCTGTTCAAATCCTTTTAAAATCCCAAGGTTTCCATGGTGTCACTAAAAGGCATCATTTGAAGGCAATGTCATTGCTCTTGCACAAATGAGGGTAGAAATTACTCAGACAATTTTCATTTTTACCATCTTTTATGAGAAGTAAAAAAACCCAACAATAAAGACCTCACTTGAATGCAGTGACCCCAGACTGTGTCCGCAGTAGCAGCAGTTAGAGAAATTATCTTCTTAGTTTGCATACTGAGCGCATCAAAAAGAAAGAGGCAAGGGCTGCTGGATGACACCGTGCTGCTGCTGCTATTTCTGCTGCAGTGCAGAACGATGCTTTCAGATGTGAGCCCCAAAGAAGTGAGGGGGTCCGGGTCTGGGGCATGCTGGTCTTGTGGCCAGGTGTCACAAAACCAAAGTGCCATGGTACCTGCCTCTTGAGACAGCTAAGCACAACTCTGTTTCCAGGCTAATAATGCGCTGGTCCCCTACAGGCTGGCACTGAACCTCAGAGATAAGATAACACAGGGATAGTGCTGCTCCATCACATGTAGCTAAATTAGGGATTACAGTCAGCAGGCCTCTGTACCCAGCACAGCTCCTTGGAAAGCCAGTAAATTCATATATTTTCTTTTCCAGGGATGCCTGGAAGGCATTGCTGGTAAAGGCAGTGGCTGTCGTGACTAGTTTAATTAGTACGTATGCACACTAATTCTACTAAATTTAGCACCTGTGTCTGCTAATCTACAACTCAGCTGGAGGGCATCGGGTATCAAAGGAAAAGGGAAAGTAATTGCTCTGCCCTCAGGGGTTAAACGTTAAAATTATGATGGAGAGTTTAGTCAATAGATAACTTTTTTTTCCCCTCTCGGGAAAAAAAAATAATGTTGGTTACAATTCCCTGAAAAACAACCAATGTGTTGAATATCTGCATGCCATGTACATCCAGTAGAATACATGGAATTACAGAATCATTTTCAGATCGAGTCCCAAGCAGGATTTTACAGCCTGATCCTATTAATTACCACCTATTAGTTATCTGGAAGTAAGAGCACAGGGCTTCTTGGTATGTGGACTCTGGTGGAGGGTTAAGGTCTTGCAGCACATTGTTTCTTCCCACGCTGTATATAGGGATCGAAAAGTCACGGCCATAATGTCACTGTGAGCAGGAGGTTAGACATATCCTCTACTGCTACTACCAGGAAGGACATACGGTCAGATAGTTGAATGTTATTTTTTACACTCTCTCCAGAGACTCTTAAAAACTTGTTCTCTTCAGGCCCGAAGGAGTACAGGCTCCTGATAGCCTCAGAGGGATTTCAGGCAGATCACCTCTCCCCAGGGTATCAGCCACGTCTTAGTGGCACAGACCAAGCTGAAGATCTCCAGGGCATGCTCTGGTTCCTCTCACCCCTCCCTAAAAATGAAGAAGTGAAGAAGAAATAAAAGCTGAAAAAAAAGTGAAAAAAGTTCAAAAAAAAGTGAAAAGCTGGAAGAGGTGACCATGTCTGCCCTCGAACGAGGCTCTTCCCTCCTTGCTGCTGCCTCTCCTCCTACACCGCATCCCTGAGTGAGGAGATATGGCCCCTTTTCTCCCCATAGGTCTGAGGTGAGGTGAAACGACCCCGCATCTGCTCAGGTCTCCTGTTGCCTGGTGGGAGCCCTCGTCTCACCCAGGAGAGCAGGGGAGGAGGGAACAGTGGGAGCTGTGCTCTGCTGGGGCTCAGTTTTGCAGATCCTTACTCAAGTCTCACTGTGCCAAGACACAAGGGATGGAAAATGTCACCTTGCTCTGGCATCTAGGTCTTTTCGTGGTTCATTGTGGAAGGAACCAGAGAAGTCATTTTTTTAGTACAATCAGTAGCCAAGGGACAGGATTTTTCTACCTCGCCATGTCCTAGACCTTGACAAAAAATACAGTGCATGTGTAAAGTCAGCGAAATAACTCATACTATTGTAGATTTTTTTAAAAATGCATTTTCCTTCAAATCCGGCAATCCCACAGTATTCTTTCACTTTAAAGAATGCAAAAGAAAAGCATATATGAGGTTAACCACGCTAACATGGCTGACTGAAAAGGATTAGTGTGGATAGACATGCAACAACTGGTGTAAGGCACATAGCTCTGTGCATTTTGCGTTGCTCTCTGGAGATGTCCAACTCTTACCCTCAGCTGCAGAAGTACTCTGGGTTCCTACCTTCAGGCACCTACGTTGCATTTAAACTAGATGCTGCAAAGGTGAAGGAGGTTGGATATTGCTCAAAATGTCCCCACCCACCAACGATTACAATCAAACGCCAATTGCCTGTTTGGGTTTTTGAGGTACTTCATCAGCCATAGTTTATGCTTTGCTGCATCTGGAAAACATGGCTTTTCTCCATTTGTCCTGGTTTGACTTTTCTTCAGCAGTGATTCTGCTATTCAGAAACCAGTGACAGCAGATTTTGTTCCTCTAACTACAGATTTCAGGTGCAAATTACTTGTAACTAAGTGCCCAGAAAAAGCTTTTATATTGCTTCTGTTTCTTCTTTTTTGGGGGGNAAGTGAACAAAGAAAGTCAGTGATACATTAAGTTTTCTGAATTCCAGGAAGGAAAGGAAAATGGTAAAGTCCTGAAGGAAATATTAAGCACTATACTTTTTCTTGGGAGGGAAAAACAAAAAAGGGAAAAAAAGACTTGCACTGCCATTGTGCTGAACAAGACGAAAATACATCCCTAAGTGGAGATACAGACTTGAAACTCTCTTCAGTTTTTTTGTGTGCAAGCAGACTGTGACCCTGGTGTTTGAAACAGTTGCAACAAATACTCAACCTCATTTGCTTAAAATGAGATAATGGAAATCATGGCTCTTAAAACCACAAGGAAGTTTATTTTTTAAAAAAAAAAAAGAGACTAAACTGTGGTGGGCAAGATTATACCACTTTCTAATAAAGTACAAGCAGTTCTGTGCCTGCTGTATGCATGTAACAGCATGAATGCCCCTGGAGCATTCGCTGGATTATAGAAGGTGATTACAGGATCTGTATTATTCCTGCTAAAGCTAAGACTTACCAATTATTGAGAATAATATTATGATGTAGCTTCTGAGATGGCAACCTGCAGCCAACTTTTGCAATCAGGCTAGCAGAGAAGGCTGTAGGCTGGGAACTTGGCACACAAGGAAACTGTTGCAGAAAGTATTTACTCGGGGGATACTCTTGAAAATGTTGATAAAATCTGAGAACAGAACTGAATTAAATTTAAAAGGAGAGGCTATACTTTGGGATGTGGAATGTAAAGTGTTACACAGCTTGTTCCCCTCTACCCAGTAAAACAGCCTGCCAGCAGCATAACAGTTCACTTTCCAAAAACTTTGTTGTGCTGTACTTAGATGTGGGAGGTTGAAGGAGGTTCAGAATTTCAGTAAAGACCCTAAAATGTACAGTCAAATCAGCAATACAGTCCTTACGCTCCCATCCCAGAAGAGCTTAAATCTCCTTGTGATATTGGACTGGGTTTAAAAAGGAAGTTGCAAGCACTGTGGACTTCATCAAAACCATGTCAGAAACCCTGCAAGGCATAGACATGTTAATAAAAGAAAGTGAATCACTCGACTTGATCGAATCCACCAGAAAAGCGTGAATCTGGAGGAACTCAGAATTTCCTTCCCTCTGAGAAACTGGAAATTCCCTGGGAAAACTCATATAGAAGAGGAGAACCCAACTACCCCAGCTTTACAGAGTAGATGTCTAAATTCACCTCCTCCCAGAGATTACGTGTAATATACAGTATCCAATCAAAATTCAATCAGAGGCTCTTCAAAGCTATTTTAAAATTTGAGAACGTCACAATACCAATTACACTGGCAATGCAAGGTATGCTACAGATGTATGGGTTGGATTTCAACCCTGCGCAACTGGTGACTCAGCTTTGCCTGTTGCAAGCCGGCTATCAATTTGCAGAAGGTCACTGAGGTCCATTCCAAAATATTTTTTGTTCAGCCAAACCAAATGCTGACTGTTTTGCAAAAAGGTGAAGCTGACGCTAATGTTTTCCATGATAGTAGCAGCCAACCCTAAAAACAGGAGGAATATAGATGTCTAGTATCAGTCACAGCTCAGGAGCCTGCACCTCAATCAAGGAAAGGAAAAAGAAAAGTCTGATTTAAAGCTCAGAGGAGTTTTAGGTAAATTCACTTAAAGAAAATAGCAGCCTCTGAACTTCGTCCGACTTGGACTCAGTTCCTCTATTTGTGTTTTTTAAAAAAAGTAATTGTTAGCTTTGTACCACTCCTACTTCATCAACTTCTAATAGAGTAAGGAAAAGAAACTTTGTCCTAAACTTTAAAAATCACTATCTGTAATCTTCTTCCTTTTTTTAATACAGGCTAACGCTCGTTAAGCACTGCACTGATTTGCTCTGAGGTCTTGGAGTGATGTGTAGGATGCTTCATTCCCAGCAATGTGAACAACATACTTTGCATCTATGTTCGCTAACTGGATAAAGGTTTGTCCTGAAATCTGAAAATCCTGGAAGGATGGGTTTAAGTATCTAAGGAGAAAACTTTAAAATAACTGACTCCAGGAGCATTTTCCCATAGCAACATGCTTTTAAAAAGAATTGAGAGAGGTTAACAAAAGAATTGCTTCATAATTATAAAAATACGTCTTCATCTCTTGCCACTGGGTTCTTAATCAAAAAAGCGCGTTGCAGAGGAGAAGCTGAACTGGGCACCAGTTAGTCATCTGTTCCAGGTAAGCTTATGAAAATAAGCAGGAGCCAGTGAGGTGCCTAGTCAGATTAACACTTTGACACTGGGTAAGGAGATCATGAACAGGTCAGCACCACTCTGAAAGTAGCCTAACAGTCTCCCTCCTTTCTAAAGCCCAGGAATAGTATTAAAGCTAATAATCGTACAGAGCCTTTTGTCAAAATCCAAATGGCTGGGAACACTTGATCCCTATGGAAAGGAACTGGAGATAAATGTCCTGCCTAAGATAGTTGGCAGGACATCTAAGCTGCGTGACATGGGAGGCTTTTGCCAAGGTAGGTTTTGGCTCACTGCCTATCTCATTCCAAACAACCATGAAACTGGTGGAAGCCTTTGATGTTCTCCCATGACATGGTCAGAAGTGTGAGCAATTTACAACATCTGCAGTCACCAGTACAGACTTCTTTATTTTTTAAACGCTAGCTCCTTTAAATTCATTGCCCAGTTGATGTCTTCCTAAGGAAGATGGCCACATCTCTGGCTTGTCTGAAGAGAACGTTTGCTTGAAGAGAGACATGGGTTTGCCAGCAGAAAACAGCTGCCTCCTTGCTGATTGAGGCCATCGGTATTGCTTGTTCTGCTGGCTGGACATCCCTGAACCAGCTGAGTGGGTAGGGGGAAGCAGGGAAAGGCCACAGCAAAAGCGGCTCATCAATGGTCCCCTGTTCTTTATCTCTTAATCACAAACAGAAACCTTGTACAGATGAAATTCTAATGTCCTTTCCATCATCCTATACCAGTTTTTTTTTCTTCACAATTTTATTTACAATTTCCTGTTTTCTTTTTTTTTTAAGCCTCTTTTCTTTTTTTTTTTTTTTAAGCCAAACCTCCCTAAGCCAGGTGTTTATGCCCAGCTGACTCCTCCCTTGTAGCATTTCATCTCGATCCAGGTGTAACCTCTCATTCTCTGGCTGCTGCTGGGAGCTTTTCCCTCCTAGCAAACTGTTTCTAACTAGATGTCTCTAGCTGCAGAGGAACTTGAGTTTTCTGACCGTCTTCTGTATTTCCAGATTGCTCAGATGCAGCATCCTCACTGAGCAGCAGAGGGAAAAAAGGCTGAGGCAAGTCTGCAATGGGTCTGTTGCTCCAGCGTACTTGGTACGGCTGATGCTTCTCACCTTTCCTCGGATACGCTGAGTGTGTACTGAGCAAACATCCTGGTGAGCTGTGTGTGCCGGCCAGATTGTACTAGTCCAGAACAAAAGTAGCTGGAATTTCACCCTTTAGTTGAGATGCAGCAGGTCCTGGGGCGCTCATCTTGTAAAATACGGAGCCCTTTGGATGAATGAAGGCACCCACCTCTCTCTCTCTCCCCCCCTTTTTCCTTTATATTCTTTGATTTCAAAACTCAAAGGACTCCTTGATTTTAGGCTGCAGAAGTCCAGGCCAAGAAAACATTATGAAAGAAGTGTTTGGTATTTCCAGGGTAGAGGCTGGCAGCATAAGACAACATCGCTAGCATGTTGGAAAGAGAGTTTTGACCTTTGTGGGATGAGGTATAAATCGCTGGTTACTCCTGGAAAGACAAAGTCTGCCAGGTTGACCGCACTGCAGAGCTGTATTTGCACAAGCTGGCCTGGGTTCCAGGTAACTACAAGCTATTTAACTCTAGCAGTGTAAGCCTCTTATCTCTCTGATTTTCAAACATTGATAGAAAATGCAACAAAAATATTAAATATTGTGTTATGATTTTTTCCCCAACCTCTTTCTTTCCCTTTTGTTCTTAAGGCCATTATTTTGTTTCATAACAATTTTCTTGGGCAAAATCAACACGATCTTTCCCCAACTTGAACTAATTAATGCTCTTAAACCATACGTGCATGGTGATGCTTGTGTTGTATGCAGAGAATAGAAAATGTGCTCTTCTCCTTGAAATTTTTGACATTATTTATTGAGAACTGTGAGCTGAGCTGTGAGCCACTGATGCAGGTGCCCCCTGTGGATGGGCAGTGGGAGAGTACCCAGGGCTGCACTTGTGCAAATCAAATTTAGCGAGGTCTGCAGAGGGTATCCCAGTAACTCCTGTCTGTGATTTGGAAAAGAATGGAATGGAATAGTTTACTTGGAAGGGACCTACAATGGTCATCTAGTCCAACTGCAAGCAGGACTTGCAGGGTGCAAGCAGCAGTGAGTGCCAGGCAACGTGTAAATAGATGGATGTATATACGTCAACGTCACACGGCTACACAACGCGGTTTAATTAAAACTTTCTCCCTTCTTAGCCTCTCCACAGGTAACATCCAGTTTGGTCCTGTGTTGAAGGATAGAAGAGGCTCAAGTCTTGCTGCTGTACCTCGGAACTTGCTCCCAGCCCATGGAAGCACGGACTCACAGCAAAACCGTTTGGAAACTAGGTGAGTCTGAGCTGGCATGTACACTATAGGAGCAGGCATGGAAAGAAACACTCCCCATCAAGCATGTCTCTTATCCAGGTGTAAAGAAAAAAAAAATCAAAGGGAAATATTTTGTGTGCAAATAAGGTTCTTGATTATAGGTTCCATTTTTATTAAATATTTCAGTTAGGTCCTGCATGATTGGAACTTGGTGATTCATAAATTGGAGGCAATTAGGCTTTGAGTTGCCATCCTCACATTTGTTTGGTTACTTTCTGTAGCAGACACACGTGCTTGCACAGTTAGTCTGCGTGCAAGGTGTAATTTATCTGTCTGAGGACTGCGCTCTGAGTCACTGAGTTCCCCCAGGCTGTCCCGATTCCTTTCCTCTGATAATCCTTAAGGAATATCCCAGGTGCTGGTTGGTTTTTGCTTTCCCTTTAGAAACTGAGTTACACAGTAAAAGTGACAGTAAACATCTGCATGTAGCAGGTTGTGATTCCCATTATAGGTGAAAATGCACCCATCTTGCTCCTGAACTAAATTTACTATTCCAGTCTCGGTTTTCTGT
Source organism: Ibidorhyncha struthersii (assembly GCA_013398815.1). Lineage (NCBI taxonomy): Eukaryota > Metazoa > Chordata > Aves > Charadriiformes > Charadriidae > Ibidorhyncha > Ibidorhyncha struthersii. The sequence continues at coordinate 1,086,817 of VZSZ01007757.1, forward strand.
TAAGAATCTGCTGGCAGCTTTAGAGGAGGATGCAGGAAATATATATAGATTTGCGCTAAGTGATTTTTCAACATTAGATGTTTGACTACCAGCTTATGACCAAGGGAATGCAAAATGAATGCTGTTAGAGACTTTGGACTTTTGAAGCAGGAATTCAGCTCAAAGCCTGGTTAATTTAATTTAATTGTTCCTTTAATTTAATTTATTTAATTCTAGTATTTGAAGATCTGTTTAAAATTAAAAAAAAAAAAAACAACACTGGACTGACTTAATTCCTACTCGATTTCACTACATTCCATTAAGGCATTCAAACAATCTGTGTCTAAAAATTATGCACACTGTAGAACTTGTCTTGTGTAAGCACTCATTAGGATTTTGCTTTGTTTTAGTGTATACACACAGAGAAAAAGCCCTACATTAAAACACCATGAAGAATGCAAAATTAAGTACTTGAAAGTCAGAAATTACACAAGGTAAAAATAGCTTGCGTAAATCTAATTTGGCCTCTCTGTGTGTTCGCATAATGACTATGCGTTATACATACAGACAGACATATATATATAAAGTGTATAATATTTGTGTATGTACAGTGAGAAAAGCCTTTAATTACATGACTACATACTGTTTTTTTCACAGAGTGCTTGCTTTATTCAGTGAACAGGATAGACCTGCTTCCCATGTGGGTCACCTTACTGGGAAGAAGGCTGTTCCCTATATGACACTGCCTCGTTAATTGTAGGGGTAGGTGAATCACAAATGAGGTGGGAGACTGGAAGAAGAATTAAGTGATGTCACTGCTTCTCCAGAGAATTAAATTCGTAAGTTAGAAAGTCAACTGGCTGACTGCTTACAGGTATAGAGGTATCTGAGCGAGCTCCTGAACTCCCCTCAAAGAAAATTATCAGGACAAGCTCATGCAATTTAAGTTACTGGTCTGAGTGAACTTCACTGATTCACCCTACTGTAAAGTAGGGGGTGCATGCAGGAACTGCTCTGCAGGCAGATTGGAAGGAAAACTAATTTCTAGCTAGGGAATGGTCACAGGCAGCTAGTGGAGGTAAATTCTTCTGGTGGCACAGTTGTGTCCAGAAGATAACATCTGTTCACAACCTGGACCAACCTAGGGTAGAACTAGCTTGGGTTTATCTTTCTTACTGGACAGTCACTAACAGTCTACATCAGTACCATTGTCTTCATTAACCAAATTCATAACCTCACTTTAAAAAAAAAAGGTAGTGTGACAAAGTTTATTTTCCTTAAATCCAGGTTAACTGGCTCTAATTATCTTACCTAGTTTTAATTCTTTATTAATCCAGTGCTGCATCAGCTGCTCCACCATTTTGCCCAGGAGTGATGTCAGGCTTCTGCCTCTTCCTCAAAGCACCGTATGATGTTACTCCAGTTGCATTTGTCTAATTTTATGAGTGCATGCCTTGAGACTCTGGAATCTGATTTACAAAAGCACGGCACATTCACAGGTGCCAACGGGAGCTGTGCTTTGAAAATACAAAATGCTGCACCACGCTTAAGAATGCTAAATTGCTGGGAGCTGCAAGTACCCAAAACCTCATGGGTTTCACCTTAACCTATCTGCCTCTGAATTTCCCAGTATGAAAAGAAGGTAAAAACACTTCCGCTTATGGACCCACTGTGAAAATAAATGCATTAATATTTGTGAAACACTTTTATACTACATAGGGGAGAACTATAAAAAAATCCCATAAGGACACTAATCATTAGTTCTTGAGAGCAGGTTTTGAAGATAGTGCATTAAATAAGTCACGGGGTTCCATACTGAACAAGGAGATAACAAAATATTGAATTGCTCCTCATTAAGACCTAGATTCTCAAAGGTATTTTAAGTGCCTAAATCTTGATGAGAGTCAGGGCTTCTTAAGTGGTCTTTTTAAAAAAATAATTTAATTTAATTTTATTTTATTTTTAACTGAATAAGACAGGAGATCTGCAAGAGAAATTTACATAATCACGTAATTATGGGTTGCATCACAATGCACCGTTAATTAAAGGTTGCATCAGAATGTATGTGCACAAGATTTGGGGCACAAATTAACATTGCCCAAGCAATCTTACAGCATTTACCAACATCAGATTGCTTGACTTTGCAACATCTATGATCTTTTCCAATAAGCAGTGTACAAGTAATTTTCTCTGGGTTTAGGATAATAAATGAAGCCACCCGCATTCCCCATCACACTCACATCCCTAGCAGGTGGGGGATGGGAACACTTCTCCTGCTGCATCCCTCCCCGTAACGGGTAGAGACCTCTGCCAGCAGAGTAAATGACACAAGTAATAGGTTGTCATCTTCTATTTGAATCAGCACCAGGGAGGGACAGAACATTTTGCCAGTGAGTTTCACTAATGTTTGCTGACATCAGAAGAATGGTGACAGTCAGGTGTCTTTGGCTCAATCGGGATCGGAGGAGAACACATTGAAATAAGTACAGGCTTTCCTGCCTGTTCCCCAAGTGGCTTAGACCCTGTTACCATTTCCAACTCATTCCTCTTTCTTTCTGTTTATCTTGCCTCACATCCAGCTCTCACAGTACCCACCTGGCCCTCCTGAGCTGAAAAATCCCCTACAGCATCTGGATAAAGCCCTGTACATCCTGACCCGACCCCATACCCGATCCTGCTTTGAGAGGAGGTGGGACTAGAGACCTCCTGATCCCTTCCAACTTGAATTATCGTGTGATCCTAGGAAGACACCGTGCTTTTCTCCATCATATAAATACACTGCATTCTGATAGGTGATTTTATTAATCAATCTTTGTACCAAGTAGCTTTGGTTTATTGCACTGTCATAATTTCACCTCTACACTACAGGATTCCTTTAGACAAAAAAGGCAACCAAGCATACATCCCATAAAACAATAAAATATAGCTAGGGTTGTTGTTATGAGGAATGAGGTTGTTGCAAATTCCACATAAACCAGGAATTTATGCCAGGAGCTCTTCAAAGTACTTTGGCTGGCCTTCCAAGAATCTGGAAATGTTAACGCAAAGGCTAAGGAAGCTTGATTTTTTTTTCCCTCTCCTCTCTGTAATATTTCTCTGGGTGATATTTCTCTGGGTCCCAGCTTCAAGTCCTCTGAGCCGTGGCAGGGTGCCGACAGACGGGATGCTCGTTCTGCAACGGGAGGCTTGCTCTGCAACAGGGTGAAGTTCACCAGTTTCCACCGCTGTCATGTCATCCCAGCCCTGAGGCCGCTCGCTCTGCATTATGGCAGGGATCAAACTGCTCCTGTCAGAGGAGACCAAAGCCATCTTTTCTGCTCCTCCTCCCCAAACTGTTGAGAACCCAGGTTATAATGGTACGCAATTTCCTTAACAGAACTCGGTGAATGTGGAAAAAATAAGCCAGAAGAACATTGATTCATTCTGTTCTTGAATGCAACCTACCTTTTAAATGGTACTTTTTGTCTTCTAGCAAAAAGGCACCACGAATGTCCTATGTCTTCTCCCTGAGGTCAAAGCGGCACTGTTGGAGAAACCATGCTTGATCACAAAAAATAGTGTCTCATGAAGCCTTGCACAGAAGAGAGGCTTGCCTCTGTCATCTTAACTTCAGCATTTACTCATGTGTAGGCTCCACCACGCAGCTGGAATATTCCTTTCCAATCTCTCTCATTTCCTCATTCAAACCAAAACCATTTCACAAGAATATGTAAAGGCATTTCTGTTATTTGAAAAATGTTTTGCCATGAAGTTTTGCTTCAGTAGTACTTATTTCATCAAAAATTTATTTCTTAACTCCTAGAAATGCATTTTCTTTCCTTTTTTGTCCTCAGCCTACAGTACTCAAAAACAGTCTCTTGAGGATCACTGTTTCAAGGGCGGGAGAAATTCTGCTCTGTAGAAATATGTAACTCTTGAGGAATATGCTACCTTTGATTTTTTCCAGTTCCAAAAAACACCTCAGGATGTAGAAGCAGCCCAGAAGAGGCATTTGGGATGAAGATGTTTGGTCAGCTTGAGTAAGGGTTGTCACCTCTTCTTACGGGCTTTTCATTGTACTGTATGATTTTGTCCTGTTTCTACAGATCTCATGCACAGTGCGCCTACTTCCTTCTCTAAGGGCTCTTCTTTTCCCTCCCATCTCTTCCCAGTTTTCAATTTTTTGCTTTCTTCAGTCAAATTTCTCTTTCCTCAAAACTTCAACTTGAGTCCTCCGTTCCCAAACTCCTCTTCCCCTCTCCATTTCTCCCTGCCAACCCCAAGCCATGCCGAGGCCTTTTCCCCTTTGTGGGACAAGAGAGCAAGCGGTTAGTAGCTGGGAGTTTCTAGCAGACCTGCCTCAAACGATGCCATTGTATCGAATGATCTAGGAAGAACTTCATCGAAGAAATCTAGGAAGGGTAGGAAGCAACCCATCAGGCTAAATCATGAGCTCAGGACATGAAAAAGGAAGCACAGAGAAAGTAGATGAGGTTTCCACAGGGTAAGCGCAGAAGTACTGGCCTAAGCAAGAGCAGACAGGGACAAACACAAAAAAGCCAATACAACAAATAAAACAACTAGCAAGAGCATCACAAGTAACAAGAAATCATTCGGTAAGTATATCAGTGGTAAGAGGAAGTCAAAAGCGAGTGGATTACTCATCAGAGAGAGAAAGCTATTGAGTGATGCTGAGAAGGCCTTAGTAATAATGATTACTTTAGCCTTGGCTAAAGGAGGTCACTTGTGATCAGGTGATTGGCATAGTATGTATTAATGACAAGGGAATGAGGTTTCAGCCCAGACTGGGATGGAACCAGTTACAAGACTACTTAGATAACTTAAAGGTGTTGAAACCGACAGGCTGGCTGGACTTCACGCCAGGCTGCTGAAGGAAGTGGCTCAAACAGCACTGGAAACAGTAGTGTTTATCTGCGAGAGCTCTGGGAAGATGTCCAAGGACCCTGCCGAAAGAAAAAGGCAAAACTGGTGCCTATCTTTAAAATGAAATAATTAAATAAATAGGCCAGCCAGACATTTTTTCCCCAGAAAGCACCTAGTACAAAAAGGCACATTATTTGTGAACAGATAGAAGGACTGTTATGGTTTGAGAAACCCATAACAATTTATTGTTGTTTAGACAACCATTCCATCACCCGATGACCCCTCCCCACCCAGGAAAGGGAATCGGGAAAAAACAAGGAAACCTGGGAGTTGAAGTATAACAGACTTAATAGAGTAAGATTAGATAATTAACACTAATAGCACTAAAGAACCAATATTGATCCCGATGCCAATACAGAATATGCAAAGATTATACTCAGCCAGTTCTATCAGTAGGAAGCCGTGCTCTCCCAGCAGTGGACAGCAAATGTCGGACACTGCGAGCGCTACGGCTTCAGGAGGAAGGGAAGGCCTCAGGGGTCCGGCACCGTGGCACAAAGTTCTCAGGATGGCAGCCATCAAGGGAGGGAGTGAACTTTGCAGCAAACTTTCCAATTTATAGTGAACGTGACACCGATGGTATAAAATAATGCTGTTGGCCAGCTTGGGTCGAGTGCCCGGGTCTCGCTCCTCCTCATCCCTGCACCTGGTGAGTTCGAAAACACTGAGACCTTGAAACCCACACACCATAGCTGGCTATAAAGTAAATATTTTCACAGATTCAGACACTAGAGTCTTCTAAATGTGCAGTCTTCCCAAGCATTAGAAGAGAAATTAGTCCTGTGTTGCTCAAACCAGGACAAGGACACAATGAGATAAGCAACTATTAACATGGACTTGTCAACAAGAAATTGGGACAAGCTGGCCAAACTTCCTTTGGTGATAGAGGAACAGACCTTGTTACGGGTGAAAGGAGCAAGGGCACTTCTGTTTATAAACGAGGGAATTCACTTTATGTGAAAAAGTTGGGCAGTGGGTACAAAACTGTGGAAACGGGGGTTGTCAGCGGTTTGCTGGCAAACGGGTGAATTACAAATGCAATTTCAAAGGGATCTGTCCTGGGATGTTTCATTAGCGCCTTCAGAGATGGCATTAATCGGGGAGCGACTGCAAGTACATTGGAGGATGAAATAAGAATTCAAAATAATCCTAAGAAATTGCTTGGAAAGCACAGAACGTGACTGAGAAGTGACAAGAGGAACAACAGGCAGGGTTAACCCCCTGCACACAGGCACCGCTCAGCGCAGCTGAGGGGAAACCAGAGGAGAGCTGGGGGCAATGGGTGGCGGAGGAGACAGCAGGAGAGGTGGACAAACTGCAGCTGGTTGTCATAACAAAAACATGGTGCGGGGAGATGATAACGGCCATCAGATGTAAAAGGACACTGCAACATCGGAAGAGAAAGAGGAGACTTCCCTGGGCAGGGAGCACCAGGTTCACGTTTCAGCAAGGAAAATTCGGGTCAGACAGGAGGACGAGGTGTCGCCTGGGGAGGCTGCAGGGCCGCGGGGGCACTGGGGATCCCTCAGAGCAGGGCTGAGAGAAGCCCTAGAAGAGGCATCCAGAGCCACCAGTAAACGGGAAACCTTTTTGGTGTCCTATGCAAGAAAAGGAGCTAAAGGAAAGAAGATCTAAGGAGTTAATGGTGTACAATAACCAGCTTGCAGAGAGGGGAGCAAGTAAATGAAAATCCACCAACAACTCGCTCTTCCATTTATATTCGGTAATGACGCCAGTCGTCTTCTAATGCACACAAGTGTTTTCTGCTCACTAGCCACGTTCATGTGTGCAAGCGTATATTGATCTGTTGTCTCTCTGCTTTCTTCCAAAGGGAAAAAATAACCCCACGGTTCAGTAATGCATGGGCTATGCTCCACGGTGAACACATTCTGAGGCACTTCCATGTAAATTTAGCTTAACACAAAAATAACCTTCACAAGTTTGAACTGTCTATCCTGCAATTAATTTTACATTT
>VZSZ01007762.1:18623-31411 GCA_013398815.1 Ibidorhyncha struthersii
CGCCGCTGGTTGTTCTTGGCTGGGTTTTAGCCTGTCTAAATTTAGGTGGATCTATTTCAACACCCATCCTCTGCCCTGCAGGGGGGGAAGAGGGAGCAAAGGTAGCCAGGGAGGAAGAGCAGGGACCACGGTGCCCCGTGGTGGGGTTTGCTCCCCACGTCCCCAGCCGGGCTCTCCCCACCAGCACCCTGGATTTTATCCGGCTGCGAAGCCATGGAGGTGCCCAGGACTGAGGCTGGCATTTTCCCAGCTGTCATCCCATGGATCTCTCTGGCTGTCACTTGGGGTAGAGCTGGGTGACAAGGACAAGCCAGCCTGTGTGTCCACCAGGGAAGGAGCTCCCTGCACTGGGAGCCAGCTCCTCTCCGGAGAAGACCGATGCAGGTGAGCGGGGCTGTGGCAAAGCAAGGGCAGAGACGAGGGTCCGAGGTGCAGGACATCAGTGCCAGCACCCAGGGGTGCTCCGTGCTCCGGTCCCACGTGCAGGTGTCCCCAAACGGGGAGGACTGGGGTGCCTCCTTGCCCTGCCTGGCACAGCCAGAAACCATCCATCTCCCCTCGCGGGTGGCATCACTTCGGGCTTGCAGAGCATCTCTAACTGCTGCCACTGCCTTTCTCCTAATGCCATCAGGGTCAGGATGTCCCAAGGAAAGTCCTGCTGCCTGCGGGACCCGTGGCAGGGCCTCTCCTTTCCCTGGCCAGGGCCACGCTTCTCTGTTACACATTAACCAGCTGTTTAGCTGCTAAGCCTGGTGCCAGGGCCAGGTCCCCTCCACGTCACCACCTCCAGGGGATTTCGGGGTGGGGGGTAGCGCTGAGGGGTCACTAGCTCCTAGGAGCACCAAGAAAGATGCTCAGCATGGTCAAACTGGGTCAAGCCAGGTAAGGCAAGACATGAAGATGTCCCCCCTCATCGCAGGGGGGATGGATTAGATGACCTTTAAAGGTCCCTTTCAACCCAAACTATCCTATGACTCCATGACAGAGCAATTCCCGGGCATTGGAGGAGGATCGGAGCACTCAGTCTGCTTGTACCTCACTCACCGGTACACACCAAATACGAGCCTAGTTCCCAGTTCTGGGTCTCATGTCCCCATGCCCCAGGGCTGTGGAGACCACTTTCCCCCCCTCTATCGCGGCCGGCTCGGCCTGTCCTTGCTGCCAAGAGCGGCTGGCAGCCAGCGCTTCGCCAGCAGGTCTGAAACATGTTTTCGCTCCAGACATCTGCCCCATTAGCCATTAATCCAGCTGGCAGAGGGACACGGGGGGCCACCAGCACTCAGCTACGTCAGCGTGCCAGCCAGTACAACTAATGGCGGTTGTTTGACAGCTGCAGCCATGGCAAAGGGAGCTGAGAGGTGCCAGACGGAGCTGGTAGGGCTGTGATTTCTCCCTTTTTGAGAGCAAGATGAGAATTCAGTCTCTTCCCTGCCTGGTTGCAGCTTACACTTACTAGCAGTCGTGGTGTCATCGACCCCTCGGGCTGCCCGGGTTACCAGGTGCAGACACATCACTGTGAGCATCAGCCTCTGGCAACTGGCGCCTCACACGAGCTAAAGGGGAGAAAAACAATACCAATTTCACATACAGCAGTTTCAGAAGGACCTTTGCGACTAACAAGTGACTAACAACCGCCTGTTAAAATAAGCCACCGAGGACTCAGATCCCCAGCCCTGACGAAGCACAAGGGATGTTAATTTTTTTTTCCGTGGCCACACCTCCTCCTGCTGCAGCCGCTGTCTGGATGTGTGCAGCTTTTTGCGCTCCCCCTCCAGCCAGATGGAGCCCCCCCAGCACCCAGGGAGCAGCCAAAGCAGAGAGGGGGAAAGGTGGAAAGTGGCTGAGAGCACATTTCCCAGCTTTGAGGGAACCTGGACGCAGGTTTTCGGTGGAGCAGGAGGTGCTGGTATCACCCAGTGGTGCTGGCTGCAGATATCATGGCAGTTATGCTTACCATTTGGCTTTTCAACTCCTATCCCCTCGGATGCTGTGCTCCAAACCTTCATTTTGGCAGGGAGAGGAGCAGGCCAGAGGCAGCCCGCGCTGCACCCGACATGTAGGACAGGTTGGGTCCTCTCTGCACTGATCGCCTGCTCACATCCCCGCCGCAAAGTCTCTCCGAGACCCCGGAGCTCACAGATCCTCTCCAGGGGCAGCCAGAAGCTTTAACTGTTTGACACACCGAACTACACAATGCAGCTGCCTGGGGGTGGAAGATGAGAGCCCCAGTAGTTGAAAGCAGTTAAAAACCAAACCCTCTGGGATTTTGCTCAAAAGCTGGCCTCCTGAGAGGCAGCAGCGCAGCCGAGCCCTGCAGGGCCCTGTTTGGCAGCTGCCTGGATGCTGGCACCTCTCAGATCCCACCTCCGCTTTGCTTCTAGGTGACCTGCTGAATGAAGCGCAGACGAGCCAGCGGGTGAGAAACCCCCTGGGCCCTGCATGGATTGGAATGGGGAAACCTGCCTGCAGTAAGAGCCCAGGGCAGCTGGAAAACCCCAGCTCCTTCCTCCGAGCTCTGCTCCTCCTCCTCCTCTTCTGCAGGCATGGTAAGGAACCGCATGGGCAGAGCCATATCCCCAGCCAGGATACCCAGTACCCCCAGCTGCAGCCCCAGGGTGCAGGGGGGGTACAACTGGGAGGTGACTGGAGCAAGCAGAAGATCCTCTCATCGCAGCCGTAAGACTCAGGCAGTATCACCCTAGGGCCACAGCAGCCCCAGGGGAGGGCAGGCAGCAGTCCCCACCAGCATCACCAGCCCCTTCCAGGGCAGCCTCAGCGAGGAGGGCGTCCCCCTGCTCCCCTGCAGCAGGCGCTTTCCCTGGGAAAGCCCTTAAAAGCTCTATTATCTCCCAAGATAAGACAGGGACAGCAGGACACAGGAACCAGCCAAAGTCAAGGTCTTCTAGTGAAAGGCGCCAGCCACATCCACCACTTACTTTCCCTCCTGCAGCCCAGACGCTCTATCACAGAATTGTAGAATCGTTGAGGTTGGAAGGGACCTTTAAGATCATCTAGTCCAACCATTAACCTAACCTGACAAAACCACTTCTAAACCATATCCCCAAGTACCACGTCTGCCCTTTTTTTAAACACCTCCAGGGATGGCGAATCCGCCACCTCCCTGGGCAGCCTGTTCCAATGTGGGATAACCCTTTCAGTGAAAAAAATTTTCCTAATATCCAACCTAAACCTGGCCTGGCTTAACTTGAACCCGTTTCCTCTCATCCTATCACTTGTCACTAGGAGAGCCGAGACCTGCAAAACCTAAACCCACCTCCCCCTGCCCAGCTTGCACTCATCTACTGCAAGGGCAGCCATCCCTTACAACCCCTCTGTTTAACAAGCTAAATGATCCCCGCTGGGGCGAGTTTGTTAGCTTTCCTGGCACTGTGGCACACAGCAGCACGGAGAAATCACGTTTGAAGGGCAGGATGTCCTTGGTGCAGCCAAGCCTAGCGTGAGAGAGAGATTGCCCCGGCCCAGCCAAGGTTGAAATGGGAAGAAGGGGTTTCCCAGAAATTCCTGTTTGTCCCCTTGGCAAGCCCCGGGGATGAAGAATCTCCGTCTGAGCCACGTCCCAGGGCCACGGTCACGACTGCCACCCCGGCTCTTGGCAGTGCTTGCGCCCCAGGTACAGTCTCGCATCCCAGTTGCTTCAGGACACCCCTTCGGCCCCGTGACTGCCCTCTGCACCAGGCTCCAGCCTGTTTCTACAGCAGGCAACCCTGGATTCATTCCCCGCAGGCATGTAAGAAGCAGGTCATTTAAACTGGCCGCTGTGTTCATTAACACAGGGAGATAAGTGCTTCCAGAAAGAGTCTCCATCATGAGATCTGGAGTGGGTGAGGTGGTGGGAGGTGGTGGGAGGAGAAGGGGCTGCCCTTCCCCACTCCTACAGCTCTACTGGCATGCCCTGGGCCACCCTGTCTCTCCCAGTTTCTTCCCAGTGCAAGATCCTGCGCTGCAACTCGGAGTACGTGGCTGCCACCCTCAACCTGCGCGGCTCCAACAGGAACGCGGCGTACTGCAATGCCCTCCGCTCCTACTCCCACTGCACCCGCAAGACGGCTCGCACGTGCCGGGGTGACCTGGCCTACCACTCCGCCGTCCACGGCATCGAGGACCTCATGATCCAGAACAACTGCTCCAGGGAAGGTCCCACATCGCCACCCCGACCACGGCCCCCGGCCCCCAACCGTCAGGGCTTCAAGTCTCTCGATACCTGCAACTATGAGAAGAGTTTTCTCTACAAGCACGGCCAGCCCCCCAGCTACCAGCACTGCGCCGCTTTCGGGGACCCCCATATCCGCACTTTCCATGATGACTTCCACACTTGCCGGGTGGAGGGTTCCTGGCCTCTCTTGGACAACAACTACTTGTTCGTGCAAGCAACCAGCTCTCCGGTGACGAAGGGGTCCAATGCTACGGTCACTAGCAAGGTAACACTCGCGGATAGGGCTCGGCAGCAAATCCATGTGTCTCCGGGATGCAGCAACGGCTTAGGGCACTCCCTAAAATGGCTGGGGAGGGCAGCAATAGCTTCAGCTAAACCCACTCGGGATTGGGAATGAATGTCTGCAGGAACAAGCAGGATGAAGGTCCTTGAGGGGAGCAGAGAGACCTGCAAATCCTCCCATTGCCGCCTGGGGATGGGTTAGTGCATGGTCCAGCTGCGTGCAGTCTATCCGGGCTTGGCTCTGTCTCAGTTTTCAGTTGCTTAAATGGTATTAAAGAAAGAAAGAAACAAAGGAAGGAAAGAAGGAAACATTGCCGCTTTCCCGAAAGGACTGCAGCAATGTGGGAGAGGTGGTTTGGGGCAGAAGAGGATGCATCGGTGGGGCAGATGTGTGCACTCTGCAGGTAGCTGATACCCGGGGTGGGGACATGGCCGCCCCTCTCACGCCCAGCAGGTCACATCAAACCCCCTCTGATCTGCTCTCTGCAGCTCACCATCATCTTCAAGAACATGAAGGAATGCATCGACCAGAAGGTCTACCAGGCTGAGATAGACAACCTCCCGGCAGCCTTCGAGGACGGCTCGGTGAACGGGGGCGAGAGGCCTGGCGGGAGCAGCTTGGCTATCCGGGAGCACAGCCCCGGGCGGCACGTGGAGATCCGTGCGGAGTACATCGGCACCACCATCGCCATCCGTCAGGCCGGCCGCCAGCTCTCCTTCTCCATCCGGGCAGCCGAGGAGGTGGCGCGCGCCTTCACAGAGGAGCAAGACCTGCAGCTCTGCGTAGGCGGCTGCCCTCGCAGCCAGCGCATCTCCCGCAGCGAGTGTTGCCGCGGCCGCGCGGCAGCCGAGACAGCCCGGGCACTCTGCAAGGAGATGCTGCCCGTGGAGGACGTCTACTTCCAGTCCTGTGTCTTCGATGTGGTGACCTCGGGGGATGCCAACTTCACTATGGCAGCTCATGGGGCCCTGGAGGATGCCAGGGTCTTCCTTCCCAACGCTGAGAAACTGCACATCTTCCAGGCTGGGGCAGGCTGCCCATGCGTCTCTTCTTCCTTCCTCCTCCTCCTCCTCACCTCTGGTCTTTGGGCTGTTTTGTTGCACTTTTAACTCTTGGCAGTGTTGCATACAGCACAGGGGACGCATCCAGCCGGTCCAGAGGGGTAACCCCAGAGAGCTGCTGACTCGAGGCCCGTGCCATGCAGATCAAGAGGGATGCCTGAGCTAGGATCACGTACCTCTGTGGCAATAAAGACTCGGAGACCCAGGCCTTTGGAGAGAGGAGCACTGGAGATGAAAGACGGTGAGACACTGGTTTGCATCCACTGCTCTTGCACACGTACGGCACCAATTGAAGCTGGTTCCTCTCCCGAAGGCAGGTCACAATTTTTCTGTTGGATTCTGATGCATTTCTTTTTTTCTAAAGATGAGGACATGGCAGCAGTAGCAAAGAAAAAGAAATACACGGGGTGAAGACACGTTTAGAAAACCACTCTGCCCCTCAAAACAGTTCCATAAACTTGCTTTACACCTTTCTTCCAGTGTTACTACAGCAGACTTTTACTCAGGAACCTTACAGATTCAGAAATAACAGACTCAAAGCCCGGATCCCAATTTTTAGCAGTCAAAAAATGTTGTTTGGTGGCTTCAGGGCCCCTTGACCCAGCTGCCATCAAAGCAGCGCGAGAGTGAAGCAAGACAGTAAGTTGGTTATCGGCATGTTGTGACCAAGGTTTGGGATTTTTGAGCTAGAAATCAACCGTGTCACGCTGTATTCTCCTCTCTCGGGATCAGTAGCATGCTGATTTCCAGCGGCGAGAGCTGCAGAGCGTCAGGTCTCTGACATTTCAGGCTACCGTTGCTATTTTCCCTTGTTGTCTTGGCACCTGTCTAGGACTCAGTATAGCCGGTTCTGGACCTGAGCTTCAGTGAGGAAAAAGACCCCTTGGTATTCCTCTCGCTTGGGCCCAACGTTCTACGTCACTGTCACAACCTTGTTCAAATCCAACACAGACTGTGGGTTTCACTGGCAAAAGAGAATTACTAACAAAGGCACAGAGCTGGGAAAAAAGACATATGACTGTATCAGTGGGCAGGAGAACTATTAGCAGATGTACATAAATACAGAGGTGAGGCCAAATTAGATGTTTAATATATTTAAGAGGTTTTAAGAAAAGCAGATAGAGTATATGATAAGAAATATTTTCCATATGCAAATACTTTTTTTTTTTTTCAATCAAGAGGGCTCACATTAAAAACTTGGCCATTCCTGTCCCATGGAGCTGCAAGAAGAGCCTCACAAAGCCTCGTGGAGGCCAAGAAGTGAGCGGGCAGACACAGGCAGGATTTGGGCGTGCAGCTTGGGGAAAGAGAATTGCAGATCATCCAGGTACGGAGGATCTGTCAAGCTGTAAAGGAGGTTTTACAATTCATGTTTCAGTGCATCTGCGGTTCCTTTGGTCAGGTTTTTTTTCTCTGGGTTTTCTGCGGAGGGCACGAAGAGTAAATACAGAAATGTTTCTTAGATATCTCAGCATATTTCCTCCTCTGACATGCACTCAAAGCACACGGTGACTAGCACGAGAGTTCCTCCGTTTCTTGTATGGTGCTCTCGATAATCCCTGAAGGTTTTGACATTAAAGGTATCTATTTTTGAAGTCCTCATTTCCTGTCATCTGTCTCTTTATTTCTTTGGTCGGCAGCAGCAGGTGAAGATAATAATATCTCCCCTTCCACTCACTGCTCCTTTTACTCTGGAGCATTTTGCGGTCTATATATAAGCACGCTGAATGAGGAGAGGAAGCCAGCCTGCCCTGCTGCTACGCTCCACCACTTTGCAGGAAGCTGCAATGAGCGTGGCGAGTGCTAAACTTGCTTTGCAGGAGGGCTGTTATTCGCTCACTCTTCCCAACCTGTCCCGCCTGGGAAGGGGACAACGAATTGGGCTGCAAGGGCTCTGTTCCCACTGAAAAGAAAATCAGAGTTTCCTGGGTCTACCTGTGAAGGTTGGATCCAAGCCCCCTCGCGCACCACGCACCTGACAAACCCCAAAGCCCATAAGAATCCAAGAATCAGCGAACACCTCAAGTTGGAAGGGACCCATAAGGACCACCAAGTCCAACTCCCTGCTCCTCACAGGACTGCCTAAAACTAAACCATATGACTAACAGCGTCATCCAGATGCTCCTCGAAGAGAGGAATTTGGCCAGCCCTCTCTGGAAGAGGTGAGCTGGACCATCCCGAGCAGCTCATGGAGGTCTGAAGCTCTGATTCTGGTTGGGGCAGGTATTGGGGAGTCACAGCACGTCACAGCCGAGGCCGCCACCTCCCTTACCTGCAACGCAGATGCTTAAACCTGAGCTGCAGCCTGGCTAGGGCCCAGCAACGTGGGAGGAATGTGCACAGCGTTGAATGGGTTTGCGCCTGTTCTCCAAATTGTTCTGTACTCTGCATCCTCGACTTGCTGATTGCAGAGGAAGCAAGACCTTTCAAAGATGTGCTGAAGTCTGTAGGTAGAAGAGAGACCTTTCCACTCCTGACAGATTGCAGTCTGAAATAAAGAAGTGGAATGTAGGCGTGGATCCAAGCACCTCTGATGTCAACAAGAGTATTTCCATTGACGTCAGCAGACTTCGGATCGAGCCCTCAAGTTTCCTAGAGTATGTCACCTGCTAAAAAAGACAACCAGCAACACTGGCCAGTATTTTCAACAGCGAGCCCAGTTTGGGCCATTCTGCATCCAGGTGGCCAACCTGGGCGGTTGGAGTAAGGGAATTCCCACTCTGGATCAGACCTGGGGTTTGCCTGCCCTGGTAGGCGGTTGTCAACAGCAGTCAGCACCGGGTCTCGTAGGAAGATGTGAGAAGTCTGGGAAAATCCGCTCCTCCTACACCCTGTCTCACTCTGATTTCTAGTAGCCGGAGAAATGCCAAGGCCTTGGGGCATGAGGTGTAGTAGCCAAACCTGAATCTTCATTAGCAGCTGCTTCTACGTGTCATAAAGCAGCCTGATCATCAGATGTGGCCACATTTGCCAGCTCCCGGTGTGGCAGGGAGGACACACCGGTGTGGAAGTTGGAGCTGCCAAGCCTCTAAGCTGCAGACCAGAGCTCTTCCAGGTCAGAAGCAGGTCTTCAAAAGGGTAGCACTGGTTTGAAAGCCGCTGGGACATGCAGCTTTCCTCGGCCTGTTTCCTGCCAAACTCCAGCACATTTTGTTAGCAAGATGTTAAGGCCAAGGCGAGAACTTCCTCCACAAAGTTCAGGGTTAGATTCAGCTTCCTCATGTTCACAATGGCCAATGCCTCGAGCAGCGTCACCAGCAAGGAACGGGAACAGGGACAATGGCTGAAAGGGGCACATGGCGCTGTGGAACGCTTCCTCACATTGCCCCTCATTAGGCATGAAAAATAATCTCAAATCACAGAAAAAAGAAAAATAAAAAAGAAATAAGCTGCCAGTGGCATTTGGGCAGCAGAGGCACAGAAGGCAGATCTCTGGAGCTCCAACCTCCCGTTGTCCTCGTGAAGCAGCACAAGCCACGGCTGTCAGCCTCTTACAGCCGTTCCTTCTCCTCCTTGTAAATACACAAAGGAAAGATTAACGCTCGCTCTCACTTTGACGAATATCCAAGCAGCGTGCCCAAAACACGAGAAAGTGGCTCGCAGCAGCCAAATTTCAAGGCAGCTTCGCTTGCCTCCTCTTAAACTTTGTACTTGGGACGGGGCAGGCGAATACGCCAATGTTGCTGGTGTGTGTATCCCAACCCGCCAGCCGGCGGGTGGAGGAAAACCACTCCTGCGTCGTTCCTGGCAAGGCCTCTAGATGTCCGCACAACCCAAAGGATGAGAAAGACTTTGGAGGACTCTCGGGAGCGCTCCGCGGCCGAGGGGAACGTCCATCCTCACCCCAACCGCCACCCAATGCTCCCATAAAGGTTTCGTCGCCTGGCCTCGTTGCCTGCGAGATCAGCGAGGGTAAAGGAGGTCTAGGAGGCGATCGTCCCCCCACTTTTAGCTAAATTTGCTAAATCAAGGAGCTTGATGTTTGGGGTGAGGACCCCCTTGCCCCCAGGTGCGCACACACACACACACTGGCAGCCTCAGAGTAGCTCTGGCTGCTGAAAAGTAAGAACTTTTCCTTATTTCTTTGCTTTCTCCAGCATCTGCGGCCCCAGGGGACAATTGGATGGAGCAGGGGATGGCAGCTCAGGAAATCTTTTGCTTTATAATGCTTTTTCCTTCCTTCCTAACAACATATTTCAAACCCAACCAACACCAAAGGCAAAGAGGGCCTAGTGGATCGGTTTGGACAAGAGATGAACTGGATTTGTTCTTAAGGAAGAGGAAGGCTTGGCCAACAGAGCCAAGAGCAGTGGGTTCAGCCGTCCCTGCCGTGCACCGGGAGCCCGGGAGAGGTCACGCTCTCCCAGCCCCGAGAAAAGAGCTGATGCAACCGAGTCTTCCTGCCCAGAGCAGCCGATAGACACGGGACTTCCCAAACCCTGAATTCAGATTCCTCCTTGTTTACGGATGACTTGAGTTCAGCGTCCTGTCACAGGCTGTTGACACTTAGCTCTGGCTTTCCCCTTCCCCTGTTGCAAAAACACAATCTGGCCAGAGAAGAACTGAAGCAATCCCACCACGGCAAGAAGCTGTCTGTCAGGGAGAGCTTTCGCATCACATTCCTTGGCAGGAGCTGGAAACTTGGGGCTTGGGGGGAAAAGTCCTCCCGCCCAAGCCCTGAGAGGACTTCTCCCCGTTCAGCAAGGATGGGGAAGGGGAAAAGGGGATCCTGATTGGTGCCACAAAGCATTTCAAAACGCTACTGCAGCCTGTGCAACACTACGAAGCACAGGCAGCGGTGACACAAGGCATCGCTGCGGATGAAAGCGGCAAAAGAGCTGATTTTGGAAACCCCTAACGGAGATCTGCCTGGAGAGCTTTCCAACCCCTTTCAGGTAAATCCCTGGAAACACCTCCGCATTCCAGCGACCCAGTGGTGCTGTGCCCCCGCCTCGCCTCAAGCCAGGCACCACAAACCTTAATGACCTCACCAAAACTGCTGGGTTTATTTAGAAACTGAAAGGGAGACGCTCCCCCTTGCTTCAGTGCCCGCTTTCAAACCTAGAAGTCTCAAGCGGCCCTTTTGCTGTTGAACCACCACCGTGGCCGCAGCGAAATGTGAGCGGTGAGAAGCCGAGCGTGGGACAAGCGGTGGCTTTCCAGGAGCCACCCATGTCCCACAGTCCCTCGTTTTCCAGCTGTAGTGACACGCACTCGATGTAATCAGCGTGGGATTTATTTAATTATGTTCCCTGTACATAAACAACCTCGCCAAAGGAAATGCCTTTTCCGCCCTGGCTCCCGCTCTCAACCGCACAACAGGCACACTCTGTCCCTTCGCTCGGGCCATTGTGAATCCCTTCACGTCCCTCTCTTCCTTACGCCCCTCCCGGCCTCGAATTTGCTGGAAGCAACCATATATGGTGAAAAAAATGGAGAAAACACCACAGAGAAGCTCCAGGGCTGCAACCTCCGGCAGGCACCCACCAGATCTCTTCAGGGGCGACAGCCAGTTGTCTGATAGAGGGGGCGCAGGACAGCTGGCCACGAGAGGAGCGTGGCTTCTCCAGGCAACGGTTCTCCCAGCCAGGGTAGCAGCTCCCGATAACCTAGACCAGGAAAAAAAAAAAAGGTTTTATCAGCATCGGGGTTTTATTAAAAGACAGACGGTGGGAACAAGGGCAGTTCCCAGCAAGGCACGATGCAGCTAGCGTAGAGCGGGGTGCTGAAAGCTGTTGTACTGCCCAGTTTCTGCCTTACCCAATTCCTTCTCCATGACCAACGCAGCAGCCCCGGCTTTCAGTGAGTCACCTCAGGGCCTGGTTTCTCGCTGAGCCCAACCCTGCTTCCTTTGAACCGGGTTATCCCCAGCATATAATTAGTCATGCAGCTCTCCTTGCCATCCCTCGCCCCCGGCCAGGCACACTGGCAGAGGATGAGGCTGTGGCCACTCTCCCCCGCCACCCTCAGCAGCGGCTTTGCTCTCTATTAAGGGTGGGGGGGATCCACCGAGCACCACGATCCCCGCAGGGAATAAGCTGGGGGGTGGGAGGGGAAATGCCTTAAAATAATTGCTTAGTGGGAGCAAGGAAGCCCCCAAGAGCTGGTCTCTGCCCAGAAAACTGGCTTCTCTCCCGATGCCCTTGTTTTTTGAAGGAGACGTGACATTTTGAAGCTTTCATTTTTACAAGCTACAATTCCTAAGCATTTCCAAAACCCTTGCTTAATCCGGGGTGCTGCTCGTGTGGGAAACCTTGTGAACCGAGTCTCGTCCCCGAGGAAATTACAGCTGCTCCTTCTTCTGCATTGCCAGCCAGATAGGGGTCAGGGGAACAAAGGGCAAAAGCTGATTGACATAAAGAGAAATTTGGAGAGGATCGGGACTGTGGAACGTGCCTCAGACTGTACCTCTGGCAAGCTCTTTGGCTTAGGGCTCAATCGTCCTTTGACATTGCTGGAATGTGGTTTACTGTCCGAGAGTGAGCCGCCGCGGGCCGCGAGAGCCAGGCTGGGTACATCTTCCTTGGAAAGACAGGCACCAGAGGAAACTGGAGAGGGAGAGTGTAAACACGGCTCCCAGGGGAACGCCAGGCACAGCTCCAACCTGGGGTCTTTGGGATCAAATATCCCCCCAGCTGGCAAAGGCTGGAAAGAGAGCTCTCCTCGTTTTGCCAAATTAGAACAAATCCGCGGTTCTTTGTTAATCCAGTGCTTTTTTTCCTGGTATGCCCCGAGAGATGATGGGGCGAGCTCACAGGGACCAGAGGCGGCAGGAAAAAGGTGCAGTTCCTCCATTACGTACCTAATTGTGAAATAATTCTCTCACAGCGAGGAAATTTGTCCTGCAGTTTGGCAGGCGAACAGTTTATGCCCTACAGTTTATCTGGCTGGTTTATCGGTTTATACTAACAGGTGTGAATTAACTCCGGGGGAAGGAGAGGATGGCAGAGAAAGAAAAGCAGGGTGCGTGCCAGAAACACACAGACAAACAAGCTCTGAAGGACACGGGAGACAACTCCTAACACAAACACATCCCTTTTCCTCGTTTGGGGCGGGGAGGTCTTGGGAGCCCCATTTTCCATTCCTGCCCCGTTGGGCGGCTCCAAAAATATTGTTCTCCCGTTTCCTCCACTCCCCGTTGTTTTCCTGAGCTGTAAAAGCATTAAGGGCTTTTAAAACCAAGGGCAAAATATCCCCCGCCTGCCAGGGAGAGAATGTCTGCTCAGCAGAAATGACCGAGGAAGGAAAATTCGAGGGTTTCTCCCAGTCA
>VZSZ01007763.1:0-31063 GCA_013398815.1 Ibidorhyncha struthersii
AAGGCTGAAGGGTGGAGGAGGGTTTTTGCTTAGTCAAGGTGCGGGGCTGCAGCCCCGGCCCCTGTGGGGGGGAAGGGTCTGCGGTGGCCCCGAGGTTGGGGACCACGACCGCCGTTGCCCGGTGGTGTCACACCGGCGGTATCGGCCCAGGCGACGCCGGCGTCCTGCCGTTTCTGGAAGCGGTTCCATACAGTGGTCCCCACTGGGGTAAACTGGGAAAACCATAGTCTTTACCTCCCTCGCTCCGTTTAGAGGTGCGTGAGGCATTCCTCAGAGTCAGGGTTGACGTAACCTTTGTGCTAAATGTTGGGTTTGAGTCAAAATTCTCTGAATTGCTGTTCGTTAAGTCTTAGGATCCCCCCGCCCCCGCCTGTTAGGCTGAAGCCTCCTGGGCTGCGTTACGTGAAGTGTTTCAGGGCGATGAACTCGAGCTGCTCGCGATCCCGCGTTCGGGCTTTTAGAACAGCTGAGGGATATGCCAATTTTTCAATGTTTTAATACATGCTGCCTTGCGAAAGCCGGGCCGAGGCAGCGCGCAGAGGAAGCGGAGCTTATGCCGGGGCTAAAAATTCACGCCCCGGTGTGGGATGGGGACGTGGAACAGTCCAGCATGGGGAAGGGCAGGGGTTGAGGAGCCCCACGAAGGCTGCGAGGGCCGTTTGCGGCTCGGCTCTGCGGGAGGATGAGGCAGGAGAGCGAGGATGCGGGGCTGGGGGCTGGTCCCGTCGCAGCTCGTGGTGGGTGGAAGAGCCCCGGCTGGCCTGGGGACAGGGACGGGGTCGGGATGGGAAGGGGCAGGAGGGACAGGGTCAAGGGAGAGGCGCAGACCCCGCGCCCGAGGCTGGATGTGGTCTCCCAGTTGGTTAATGGAGGTGCACCCACAGAGCGGATTGTTCTCCCCCGTCCCCTCCTCTTCCCCGTTGTTAATTTAGACCCTTTTCTGAGCTTTTCATTGACACTTCTGAGAGCTGAGGCCGTACGCATCTGCATTTGCTTTGAGTCTCAAGTGGGGAAGACTGAATGAAATGCTTCTCATTTTTAACTGGAATTATTCTTAAAGCTCCATGAAAAGGCAAATTTTGTTTGCTAACTTATGAGTGAGAAATCCGAAGGCGCTTCTCCACCTTTGGATTTTAGTACAGTTTTCCTCTCAAAGGTGGCAGCAACACTTTTATTTTGTCCTGTGAACTACTTTTAAATAGTTCTTCACTCAATAAAATCAGTATATAAAACATGAGCAATCTTGATGGTTGGGAAGCAGTTTAGTGTGGTTCATTTGTAGGAGTTCTCTCTATTGCATTAAAATTTCAGAGTATTCCTAATGGCTTACGCTCAACAGCTTTAGTTGTCCCACATTTTTGTTACCAAATTCTGCAATTTGAATGTTGAAGAGTACTACATTTTTTTATTTATTTTTTTTTTTAAGAGCTGCGTTTGGCCATTGAAAATGGGAAATCCAAGATCCTGGACTTATTTGATGTTTACGTTGAACTTTTTGAAAGTTGTTAGTTTTAAAAATAGCTATTTTTGGTGCCGTAAAATCTTTGTATGTATCTGAAGTTCTGTCACAGACGTTATAGAAACAGATTACATATAACTGTATGGTAAACGTTTTCAGGAAAACCATGTTCCTGCCCAGTGTGAAACAGTTTTGAACATGGTGCAGCTGTTTCCACTGTTTCCTAGAAAGGTTTTCTCGGTAGGCAAAACGCTTCATAGGGCCAACGAAATGGCAAAGCTTCGCTGCTGAAACTTTAGCCGCATGTTGTACGTGGCGGAAGTCTCTGAGATGTAAAGCTGTCAAATGAGGAAAGGATTTAAACGCGGAGGCATTTCTCGCTAGCTCTCACCAAAAGCAAGTGGCACCAGTGTCAGGTATTTTTATCCACACCTACGCACTTTTTGCGGGGGGTAATCTTCATGTATGTCTATGCACCTTTGATTGCAGAGAAGCAAGGTTGTAATCTTACAAACCTATTTGTAATGCACCGGAGGAGCATCTGATTTCACATTTTAACAATTCCCGTGTTAGATTATAGTTTGGGTGTTTGCCTTGAAGCAAGGAAATAAGTAGCAGAGAGTTACTCTTCGCCATGTTTGATATCCATCCAGAAAATACATATCTTGGCATACGACCTGAGTAATTTATTTAAAGGAATACTTAAAGCAGGCAAGAGCATGGGAGGTAACAGTCTCTTGAGTAAGCTGAAAAAAAAATCTAGCAAAGTCAATACCTACTTACGTCTCTTTCCAGCGGTTCTAATTAGGAGCTTAACGCCCGTAATCTCGGGATAGAGCTGCCGTCGTTGCGCGGTGGCGGCCGTTTGCTGTTGGCCTGGTAGAGGAGGAGCTTCAGCCAGTCGTGGTCTCGTTTTTTTGGGGTGAATGGGGATTTTTTTCCCCTCTGGTTGGCGGGGAGGCGCGGGCAGGGGTGGGTGCTGAGCGCTGCTCTCTCCGCAGCCGACCTTCCTGGTGGAACTGTCCAGAGTGCTGGCAAACCCCGGCAACAGCCAAGTTGCCCGCGTGGCGGCCGGCTTGCAGATCAAGAACTCCCTGACATCCAAGGACCCCGACATCAAAGCCCAGTACCAACAGAGATGGCTCGCGATCGACGCCAACGCCCGCCGGGAAGTCAAGAACTACGTAAGTTTGGTGACTTTTGGTTCTCCGCCTGTTGTTTTCTCACGTGAGCGATGAGCGTCTTGTCCGTCCTTTTCCACCTGAGGAGTCGTCCGTTGGCTGGCTGCTCCCTTTCGCAAGACAAGCAATGTCTTCTGCACTTGCTTGGGTGCTCTATTGCTCGTAACATGTTTGATCTGTAGAATTATTAGGGTAAAAAACCCAAACAGGTATGAGGCTGCTGCTTTTAAATTCACACCTCTAAATACTTTTACAAGGAGCCTGTGAATAGTCTCGTGTGATTGCGGGAGCTAACAGGCATGGCTTCCCTGCTGGGCAATTGCAGCCGGGTTGGTCTTTGCTTTTTCTGGTACTTGAACAGCTTACTCGACGGTTCTACAATCCACGTTAACATCTTTGAAGCATACTCTGTGTCTGAACGCATCTGTTTACACGAGGCCTAGCAAATTTTAAGAGTAGAATGTGGTCAAAAATTTGCAAGTTCCGAATAGGAAACTATCTTCTTAAATTTTCACACAGATGAGGAATTTGCCTGAGGACTCTTCTGCTCTTTGATAGTTAAAGTTCAGGACTTGCAGTGGTGGAATGGGTGGCTTAGTGTGTTTTTTGCTAATGGGAACAAAGGTGTGCTTGGCTGCATGCAGCATTTTGTAATTGATACAAGCTGGCCATACACTTTATGCAATTTTTTTGTGTTAATAGGATCCATATATAGCACAATAAGGTTGGGCGAGTGATGATGATACAACTTTAGTCTTTTATTTACGTTGATAATAGCTAAAGGGGAACTTACACTGTTAATGAAGGCAGTTATATTGTTATGTATTGAAGCCTACAAAACCAGTTTATTGCTGTTTTGTGTCATTAGAAATACAGTATTTGTCAAGTGGATATATGGAAAACAAAGATGTATAACTGGAAATGCTGAAACAAATGCACGCCCCTTTATTTTTTTTAAGAAACGGTTATTGAAGCGTACAAAAAAAAAATAATTCTTCTGATTGATTGCAGTTAAAACGGAAGAAAATTATTCAGTCCTATTCAGATTATCTTGGCTTAAACAGTCTGATATTTGGGGGGGAGCATTTTTACACCACAATTTGTTTATCTTTCGCAATTTTGCTGTATAATACAAGCCAGGAGGAATTGTTCAGTGAGTCATTGTTGTGCGTTATGGCGCATAGCATTGTGTATGGGATTTAAAGGATGTGGTAGACGTACGCGTAATCACACAGCTGTATCTCACTTCCTGAAAGGGGCAGCCATGGCCAAGTTCATTTCAAACTTTATTTGTCCATGGTCACGACCTTGTTTGTAGCGGGAGAAAGCAGAACAAGCGAACTGCTTCATTGGGGAAGGGGTGTGTTTGGAATAACATCAAACGACGGCTTCAGTGGCAATCCAGCGCCCGTCTCTTTGGTCACTGACATCAAACCATCACCTGCTGATCTCTCCTGCAGGTTTTGCAGACGTTGGGTACAGAGACGTACCGGCCCAGCTCAGCCTCCCAGTGCGTGGCCGGCATCGCGTGCGCCGAGATCCCCATGAACCAGTGGCCTGAACTCATTCCCCAGTTGGTAGCGAACGTTACGAATCAGCACAGTACGGAGCACATGAAAGAGTCGACGTTGGAGGCCATTGGATACATCTGTCAGGATATCGTGAGTATATCTTAAGTACTATTTTATCTTGAGTATATTTTATAGTGTATTTTAAGTGCTGGCCCAACCTCTCCTCTTCCAGCCTTTCCTTTCTCACGCTGCTATATCCAGTAGGCTGTACTGCTTCCCCGTGGCTCTCTTGTAATACCTGCCTAGAGGATGTCTCTGTGCTGACTGAGCGATGGGCAGTAAGCACGCGAGGACGGTGGCTGAAAGGGCTGACCTGCTTTCGCAGCACAAATCCAGGTCATCTTTCATAAGGTGCAGATTTAAGTCTGTCTGTGGCTGCAGTCGTACGATGGTGAGGGGTTTTCTTACAAAACTTCAGCTGGGCGTCCAGGTTGAATAACCTGGTCTGGTGGGAGGTGTCCCTGCCCGTGGCAGCAGGGTTGGAACTAGATGATCTTTGATGTCCCTTCCAACCTAAACCATTCTATGATTCTGTAAGTGTTTGATTCCTTTCTGTGCTGGGGAGACCTGACAACTACCTTTGTCATGCATAAGGAATCCCTTTATTCGTAATATAGGAATTTTTGATGCACGGGCAAAAATATTTAGCTCTTTGAGGCATTATCTAAAAAAGGTCTCATGGTTTTATCAGTCGTATTGCGATGTGTTGCATCAAGTATCTGATCTGAATTGCTTGCAAAAACCCTGTGCGCTGTCTGACCTACCACCAAAAAGCAAAATTAGCTGCTGCTTTTCTGGTGCTGCTGAATGCCCTAGAGAGTGTGCGCGTGGCGTATCACTGGTTGAGCCTCGGTGTAGTGAGGTGGAAAGAGAAATCTTCTGTTTGGTGCTTTTCGTCAGGCTGCTGGGTTTGGTTTCACCGGGGAGGTCGGTTGCTTCATGGAGGGTCAATGAAATAAAAGCGGAAATCTATCCACAGCTGTACGGAGGGAGCGCTCCAGGTCGAGCGTTGTTTGTTCCGAGTCCATGCGAGGCTTGGGTGCGTGTTCCTTGTTTCCTCGGGTGGGGTGTATTGTTGGCCTCTGGATTTTTGGATGCCCTGGCTTGCTGGTTGGGTATTTTGTAACCAAGATACCTCTTGGAATTTTGTAGTTTGTCAGTCGCATTGTGGCACAGTTTGTGGTCTGTCTGTAGTTTGGGAATCTACTGCTGGATAAATTCCGATGTAACAATTATTATGGTTATTTGGGGATCTTGCGGTCTTAAATTTACAACGAAGAAAAATTAATCTTCAGTCTGTGTTCACAGCTTTATTCTTTAAGCCTTGAGCGCTTAACAGTTACCTGTCCTTGCTACTGATCTAGGCAATATATTTTTGTCCTACGTCTAAGAAAGATTGGCAGCTTCATCAATAAAAGTATCAACCACAACTGCTGGCGTAGACTCTGCCCAGTATATAAAGGAACTGGAAAACAGTCGGTGTTTTTTAACCGCCAATTGAATGAAGTCAAGTAGTCTCAAGCTTGGTGACCTATTATTTGAAACAGTTGAGTTTATTTGGCATTTATGACTTGAATATCTGGAGTATTTGTGCTCAGTTCAGTCTTCTCTTTCCTGTCCCAGACGCTGTAAAGACATCGTGATGTATGAATTCCCTGTACTGGTGTTCTGGTCCTCCCAGCGAGCAAAGAGCTTCTTGGCCTAAATGTCTTAAAACTTCTGCTTGTAGATTTCACGATCAAATTTGAGGTTACTTGAAAATACGGAGAAGGTTTTTCAGTTGCCAGATAACTTTTATCAACCCTTCTTTTAGGATCCAGAGCAACTTCAGGACAAATCCAATGAGATCCTGACGGCCATCATCCAGGGAATGAGAAAGGAAGAGCCCAGCAACAATGTGAAGCTAGCAGCTACTAATGCACTCCTGAACTCTTTGGAATTCACCAAAGCAAACTTTGACAAAGAGGTGAGGGGGTAACAATTCTTGGCCTAAAATGCAAGGGCTGAATCCACGGTCTGTGATGAGAGATCATGCACCACGCTGAATTTTGATGCATAATTCTGTTGCAACTGAGACTTGGATTCATTTCTGGAAATCCAGTGTATATAATCTTGTTGTAATGCAGAAACCCCGTGGAAATCTTCAGAGATTCATCAATGGAAAGGAAGCGACATTGACTTTTTTTTTTTTTTTTTTGGATAAATTTGAACTGACCTTCGACTTTAGCCTGTTAGATGCTCTGCTTCCTAATCAAACTCTACTCTGTAATGCTGCTGTAAGAGTACAAGCTTGGATCAGCACTTTCTTTCAAGTGGTGTGGCAGCGATCCAGATTTAACTTTGCCTCTGCAAATTGTTGGGGGAGGAAGGCCTGCAAGAGTCTTCAGAATAGGGGCTTCTGAATGAGAGTCTTTTCAGAGCAGGCAAATCTATTGATTTTTCTTTTCCCTCTCGGATTAAGTCCATCCTCTAACTCTACCAGGGAAAGTATGGGGAAGATGGAATTAATATTGAACCCTCAGCTTAGAAGGTCTTTTAGTGAAAACTCCCCAGTCAACTACTCAGTGGATGTTGATGGGGATCAACTAGAGTCCTTCAGAGTCTGAGATGGGCCGTGCGTGACCCATTCAGACCCTATTCCTCTTGCGGTGCTGTAAATAGCCTGGGCACCAGTCTGTTCCTTCCTGCTGAAATGCCGGAATGTCCAGGTGCTGTCCCTCAAGAAATTTATGTCCTGACTGAGTTTTGAGTTTTTTTGAAGCAATTGCTGTAATAGTTCGGGAAACAGTAGAATGTCTGTCTTTTGTTTTTCGTCTTCTCTTAGTTTTATTATTTTTTTCTTTCTTTCTTTTTTTTTAACAAGAAAAGCTAGTGTCTTTAATTCTGCTGTATCTTTCTGTTTTGGACAGCCTGTTAAGCGCTTCTTAAAATGGAAGTCTGGGATTCCCGTTTTGAGGAAGAAATGATATAAAATGCTGCAGCGAATAGTAACCTGTACTATTCCTTGATCTTTAGCAGTGCTGTGTGAGTGCTTGTGCTAGTCCAGACTCAAAATACATCCTCCGTAGGAAGGCTTGCAAAGACTTTAATGCTTTTGTTAGACAGTTCTAATGTTCTTTTATTTCTTCTTCTAGTCTGAAAGGCACTTTATTATGCAAGTAGTCTGTGAAGCAACGCAGTGTCCAGATACAAGGGTGAGTGAAAATGATGCAAGGGTGGGTGAAAATAAGTGCCCCGATTTGTCGGTGCACCTTTCAGGGGGAGCTGGCTAGAACCTCCGGTGTCAAAAAAGGGTTCAAAAGGGTTACGTGAAATAAACTGTATTCTGTTAAATGATTGGTGCACATGTACGTACTCAGACAAAATGAGTTATATACTTAAAGTCAGAAGCAGTAAACTATTAGGAGGATTTAAGTTGCTGTTTGTGAAAGACCTTATTAGGTACAGAGCAAATTAAATCAGCAGGAAGGTTGAGTTATTAAGCTGTGGGAGGCTATAGCTGTAGTTGGTTTTCAGAGCACTCGGAAAAAGGTCACAAGGTCACATCTTCAATCCGTTTTCTGCTCTGACAGGTACGAGTGGCTGCCTTACAGAATTTGGTGAAGATAATGTCCCTTTATTATCAGTATATGGAGACGTACATGGGTCCTGCGCTTTTTGCTGTGAGTACTCAGGTTTCTCATATGTATGTCTGATCTTCCTGTGCTCCTTTGTCTTAATCCAAGAGGAAAAGTTTTCTTAGGTTCCAAATTTGTTTTGTTTTGTTTTTTCTTTTTTTTTTTTGTGGCTATGACTGCATGCTCTCTCTTAGCAAAATCTGTAAAACCAGCATCAGGTGTTTCAGACTCGAGACTCCGAAATTCAGGACAGTGCAGATGACTTGACTCGCTCTGCAGTCCTCCCGAGGTGCTGATAGCTGATAAACTTCTAAATGAGGAGATTGTCTTCAGCAACAGTAACTCTAATGTGGCATCGGATTCCAGACAATCTTGACTCGAACCAGCTGGCCAAAAGCTGGGGCACATTTTTCAGGAGAAATAACTTGCTAAAATGTCCTTCTCTCCCCTCCTTTCTTTCATGTTTCCAAAGATAACTATTGAAGCAATGAAAAGTGACATAGACGAGGTGGCTCTACAGGGAATAGAGTTCTGGTCAAACGTCTGCGATGAGGAGATGGACCTGGCTATAGAAGCATCTGAGGTGAGCTCACGAATGACTGCTGAAAAGCGGCGAATGCCTGTGATCGTGTTTGGGAATACTGAAATCATGTCTTTGAGCTGCGTCTGGAAGCCCTCCTGTTCTCCCGAGTGGAATAGTGGAGGAGACCCTGTCCATGCCCCTAGTGCGGCAGTTGTGGGTCCTTGATGGGACATCATGCGCCACTCTCATGTACTGTGACGCGTGTCTGTGACAGAAGCTGAGACCTGAGGCTGCACGAAGCCGTCGAGGCTGGCTGCCTCTGCAGGTGTTCTGTGCGCCGCAGATGTCAGCGCGGCGTTGCGGTACTCGGCTTCGCTTTTAGCTGCTGGCCTGGACGCTAGGACCTGTCTTACCCAGGGCTCAGCTACGAGTAATTTCTTCTGCAGTTGAAGGTAAATGCGAAGCTTGTAGCTGAGGTCGCACAGGGGCCGTCATTTGGAATTCCCTTTAGTAAATCTTTGGATTATTTTCTCGGCTCTGTAGCCTAATGTAAAGTTCTTAGTGTAGCTTGAATATAGCCCCCTTTGCTTACTAGATTAGATTAGGATGAACTGCCTTTTTAAGTGAGCAAAATGGTTTTAATGCCAGCCTGGCTGGGAATTGAAACTGCTTGAGATAAAGATTCTCTGACAGGTTTGATGAGAACACGCTGTGACATACAAGTGCTAGTTTTCTGCAAATGGTACGTGACAGCTACCTGATTTCTTTTTAGCGTTCCAAAGTCAACTTGAGCTACTCCTGTACGGTTAACCTAAATGCACATTAAGCATGTATGCTGGGCACAGTATAATACCAGAAAATTCTCAGTATCATAAAGATCTTTGAGCTATTGCTTCATTAAGATGGCGTCTTGAATTATTGAGATACACATACCACGTTGAAGGGAGAGCATTTCTGGAATTACCTGCTGTCTTGGAGGTCTGGTGGACTCTGCTACGCTGACGTGTAAAATTTCTGGGGTCTGTTCCTGGCGTGAGGGACTTGGTCCTACCCCAGTGTGCAAAACAATTGATCGCGTTCTGTATAATACATTATTTATGAGTTAAGTATAAAATTATGGGATGAAATAAAAGTAATCATTATCCCTTACAATAGATGGGGCTGGAGATGAATTTGAGGTATTGTTCTGCATGCAGATGCTGCTTGCATAAATTAGCTGTAGAGATCAATAATAGCTTAAACTTTGAAGGGCTCTAGATGAATCATATCCATCTTTAAAAATAGCTAAATATATATTTATGTTGAATGCCCGAAAAAGCAAGGATAGCAAGGGTAAAAGGACAGTCGGCAGCATGTAGGTTTAGTTTATATGCTGAAGACCTTTTGCTGCTTCTGCTTGGGGTCACTTGTTAATTATACATAACTGCAAACTGAAAATATTTATGTTTGTACCATGTGAGGAGGGGCTCTATATGTGTGTGGAATGCCAAATTGAACTTGCTTATTGACCGTTTCACTGGGATTGTCGCAGGGTGTCCTTGAGGTTCCTGCGTGTTATGGTAACTTCAAGTTTGTGTTGGGAAGGAGAGGAAAGCATGCAAAAGAGAACTGGTATCTACTGGAGTTCATAATTCAGACCTCATGCCTGTATAGCCCCTGAGAATCATTTTGTAACCTTTTTTTTGTAGGCAGCAGAGCAAGGAAGGCCTCCAGAGCACACTAGCAAATTTTACGCCAAGGGAGCACTACAGTATTTGGTCCCAATTCTAACACAAACATTAACAAAACAGGTGAGTTGCAAAATCCCTGCTGCATGTCAAAAAATATGTACTGTGTCTGCGTTTCAAGTTCTGGGACAGGGATGCCGCTGTGCCATGGAGGAGCAAATTGTCAGTGGTGGTCACTGCTCCCTTGCATACGTGACTTCTTGACACACTCGGTCCCAAAGGTGCTGTAGGTCACCTCGGGTAGTTTTTAGCGGTTTTGTTCAGTGCAGCTGTAGTGGCAGTCCTTGGTCTGTGATGAGACATCATGCACCACTCTGACTGAATGATGCATCGTTTTTTAACGGCTGAGACTGTGAGACTGCATGCAGTGTCATTTTTTTTATGCTGGATTCTGTTAGCACGTGCTTGTATTTATGGTTTCTGAAGAGGTTTGATAGTTACCTGTACTCCTAAGGAAATGTTTGTGAAATTAAAACCAATATACCATCTCTGTGTCATTAGAGATCCAATTTCTGGAATTCTTGAGCTTTACTTTTTGAACTGTGAAGTCCGTGTTTATTTAGTCCTTATTAAGTACTTCACAGGGACTTGTTTGGACTGTGTTTCACAGTCTAATCAAAATTAATGGAATCACTTGCTACAGCAGGTCTAATTATAAACCGAGCTGTTAATGAAGCCATATAGGACAGCGTTCGTTTGGGTTACTGCGATGAACTGGGAAAAAGCTTAGTGCTCTTAGCGAATCCAGGGAATTGTTTCCCTGTTTATTTTGTACCGCTGTCCACTTGGATGCGGAGAGTTAAATTGCAGGAGGTTCTAAAGTGCGTCTTAGAACAGGAAAGATAAAACGGATAAGAGAATCACAGGTACACAGCTTCAAAGAAATTTGGTAAGTGAGCTAACAGTTGGGGGTAAGAAGCTATTTAACTGGTGCAGTGGGGCCACTCCACAAGGCGATGGCATGGATCAAAGGAACAAAATCTCAACCTAAACGAGAGAGAGAAGCAGTTTGGAAGATGTTTGAGGCCACTGTAGGTGCATCAGTAAAGAGCTGGTGGCGTTACACCAGGATGGAAAGGTACAGATGATGCAAGTAACTCGGGTCGCTTCTCTGCCAGAGAGGTAGCTAGTGCTTCCAGAGCTGAATTAACGTGAACTTCATGAGGTTCCACAGGGCCAAGTGCAGGGTCCTGGGCAACCCCAGGTACCAGCACAGGCTGGGGATGAAGGGATGGAGAGCAGCCCTGCCGAGAAGGACTTGGGGGTGCAAAGCGGGACACAAGCCGACAATGTGCGCTGGCAGCCCAGAAAGCCCCCCCGCATCCCGGGCTGCATCCCCCGCAGCGTGGCCAGCAGGGCGAGGGGGGGGATTCTGCCCCTCTGCTGTGCTCTGGGGAGACCCCCCTGCAGTGCTGCCTCCAGCTCGGGGGGTCCCAACAGCAGAAGGACACGGAGCTGTCGGAGCGGGGCCAGAGGAGGCCCCAGAGATGCTGGGAGGGTTGGAGCCCCTCTGCTGGGAGGACAGGCTGGGAGAGTTGGGGGGGTTCAGCCTGGAGAAGAGAAGGCTCCGGGGAGACCTTAGAGCAGCCTTTTGGTATCTGAAGGGCGCCTACAGGAAAGATGGGGGCAAACTTCTTAGCAGGGCCTTTTGCAATAGGACATGGGGTGATGGCTTTAAACTTAGGGAGAGAAGATTTACACTAGAGATAATGAAGAGCTGTTTCACGCTGAGGGTGGCGAGACCCTGGCCCAGGTTGCCCAGAGAGGTGGGAGATGCCCCATCCCTGGAGACATCCCAGGGCAGGTTGGACGGGGCTCGGAGCGACCTGGTCTGGTTGGAGATGTCCCTCCCCATGGTAGGGGCGGTTGGACTAGGTGGCCTTTAACAGGCCCTTCCAACCCAAACTATTCTGTGGTTCTATGAATTTCTAACCATAACATCTGGTAATAAGGCAGTGTTACCTGCTGTAGATCCAACAGGATGCCGCTGCCTGTGAGTGGTGAGGGACATTTTCCCCCAGACTGATCAGAGGTGCTGTTCTCCTAGGATGAAAACGACGATGACGATGACTGGAACCCCTGCAAAGCAGCAGGAGTCTGCCTCATGCTCCTGGCGACCTGCTGTGAAGATGACATTGTTCCTCATGTGCTGCCCTTTATTAAAGAACACATTAAAAATCCAGATTGGCGATACAGAGATGCAGCTGTGATGGCTTTTGGGTGCATTTTGGAAGGACCAGAGCCTAACCAGCTCAAACCACTAGTCATACAGGTAAGATTCATTGTGTTTTCTGGAAGGCTTTGCAGAGCAAAAACTTCCTGATTTACTTGGAGGAGGATGCACGCTTTGCACATTGCTTAATCAGAGGAAAAACAAAAGGATGCCACCTTTTAATCATGTGTTAGAGAGATTTGGTAGGCTTGGGGCAGGTTACATAGGTCTGAATCACAGGGACATGCAGGACTTCAGAATACCTGACTCCACATGCCTCCGTGCTCAAGTCTTACCCCTGGGAAATAACTTTATGAATCTTAAAGTATCAGAACAATGGCTTAACTGGATCTAGCCTGTCCTGTCCTCCCCGGTCTATTGGTAGCTCAAAGGGAATACATTAAAATCAGAAATGGTGGCAAATTCCTGTTTCCATATGATCACATCTTTCTCCTGACTGCAATTCTGTTCTAGGCAATGCCAACTTTAATAGAACTAATGAAGGACCCGAGCGTTGTGGTTCGAGACACAACTGCGTGGACCGTGGGCAGGATCTGTGAGATGCTTCCTGAAGCTGCCATCAATGACGTTTACCTCGCGCCGCTGCTGCAGTGTCTGATGGAGGGCCTGAGCGCTGAGCCCAGAGTGGCCTCCAACGTGTGCTGGGTAAGGCAGTCCCTTTGCTGTTGGGCGTATGATAAGTTTCTGTCAACAAGGGGAATGCAGCTCATTCTCGTATATATGAATACACACACACGTATGTGTATGTACACACACGTATATATACTCAAACGGGTTTCAGAGGTGGCTCGTGGAGTGGTCAGCCAGCCACGCACAAGGGATGTTTCTTCTAAGTTATCTCAAGTATGTTTTGTGGCTCTGGCAGGAAAGGATAAATAAAGGAAGAAATGGATTTTTAAGGTGAAAAAGGCTAATATTCACTGAGTGTAGAAGTCGCCTTCGGTTTGAAAATGCTATGGAAACTGTCCTTGCTAACAGGCGTGATAGCTGTTTTGAAGAGGCATGCTGGGATTTAGCTTTTGTCTTGGGAGCAGCTGGATTGCCTCCTTAATCTTAAGGGAGACACGAGAGACCTTGTTTCCCATTACCTAAGCCTGCTTCTGCAGTGGTTCCAGAACGAAACTGAGGAGCAGGAGATTTTTTTTGTTCACTTACAGAGCTTCTGTCCCTTGGGTTGGTTTGCTAACTTGTATCGTCATCTTGATGCACGTCTACTACCAAGTAGCATATCTGATCTTTCACTATAAAGAGGATGTGTCCCTTACTGCCTTTTAAGAGAGCTGCTCAATCAGAACTGAGCTAGAGATGAGTATTTGCATGTCAAAACAAGTTTTAGAAAAGACAGAATTCATTCTTTTTGTATTCCAGAGGTTTGAAGCCTTCTAGTCAGCACAGAATCTTTTACCCGATCCGTTGATCCTGGCAGAAGTCCATGTAGCTGTGGCTTTTGTCTTCTGAAGATGATGACTACTATATGTTTTTTAGATGGAAAGGAAAATCGGGAGGCTTTCAACTCTTCTGATGCACCTGTCTCTCAGAGCAGTTACAATTGCTCTGCAGTTGGGAGTTTGAGCAGTCCTCTGCCGTATCTAAACCAGGATTTTAATTTGTGATGATGATGCTGGGTAGTGGGTAGAATCTGTTAATACCCTGCGAGGTTCGAGCAATCTGC
Source organism: Ibidorhyncha struthersii (assembly GCA_013398815.1). NCBI lineage: Eukaryota > Metazoa > Chordata > Aves > Charadriiformes > Charadriidae > Ibidorhyncha > Ibidorhyncha struthersii. Next base: position 13,984 of record VZSZ01007763.1, read on the forward strand.
CCTTATTCGGTTTCATTCTTGACAGCTGCTGGTTGTTGAGACCAGTAACGCTGTGCAGACGTTTGGCTGCAGACAGCCTGACCGCCTCGGGTGTTAATGTTACGGTTTAAGTCTTTGAAATCTTCACCACGGTGGCACCAAAGTTTAGTGCGGTAAACAATTAGCTGTTCGTGAAGGGGGCTGTTAATCCTGCAGCTGTTTGGGGGGTTTTTTTTGTTTGTTTTGGTTTGGTTTTTTTTTTTGTTAGGATGAGAATTCTTGGGAATACATGTTTCTGGACTTGTGAGGGAGGGGTAAACTCCGTTGACTAATAGAAGTGGTTGTTCTGTGTTTCAGGCCTTCTCTAGTCTTGCTGAAGCTGCCTATGAAGCTGCAGATGTAGCTGATGATCAGGAAGAACCAGCGACCTACTGCTTATCCTCTTCATTTGAGCTAATAGTTCAGAAACTTCTGGAAACCGCAGATAGGTAATGCTAAACGGGCTGGCTTAAGCTCTACAAAGATGCTTATTTTTATTACCTCAGGCTGTTGGTCCTTCTTGCCGTTTAGATCTGAATGGTATTTTATCATACCATGCTTTTGGTATCAGGTGGAATTGTAGAATGCTAATTCCCAGGAAGAAAGCTATTGACACAGAATAATTTCTCAGTATTTTGTCCATATCTGCTTTTCGTACGTCTGGGGTTTCCTCCAAGAGTGCCTCTTCCGTGTTTTACTTTGAAGTCTCTGAACACGGTTTAAGACTGTACACGTCTTTGTACAGTAGTCGTAAGACTCTTCAAGGTTGCCTGCAAGGCCACTGAATAATCAGGATCGCAGCAAGACATAATTAGAAATCTGTGTGTATCGTACAGTTCATTTTACTGTGATTGTTTTATGCCGTGTTGTTGCTGTAGCGTTACAGCCATTTACAGTGGCAGCAGGTGCTCCCAGAAGAGCCCAGGACCTAGTTAGGCTGGATACTGTCCTTTTCCCAACTTAGTTGGAATATAAATAGACGAGGCAAAATATATTTTTCTCGGTTCTGCAGATGCAAAAATAAGAGTAATGCTGAAGTCATGTTCTGCCTTGAAGGTCGCATAAATCTTGACAGCTCAGAATTCAATCCTTGGATCGGTTCAATCGTCAGTTGAAGCCTTTTGCTGCAGGACTGCTTCTTCTTAAATGGTGTCCCTGTCTGAACGGTTCAAAGTCTAAACTCTTCCTGTCTAATTTACATCCAACCAGAAGCGTAGTGTCTAGCTCAAGGCTCTGAAGCCCATCAGTCATCTTAGCGCAGATTTGGGCTGTCTTTATTTCAAATTTAACACCCTCGCCAGCATCTTGGAGGGATGGCAGAGAGGCAGTAATGTATGCTGCTCACCTCTTGAGACCATCTCTTCCCAGGCAGGATAACGGCACGGTGGAAGATGCGGGTTTGAGGCTTTTTCTGCTCCTGTACTTGCTGCCAGTGACTGAAGATAATGGAAGTCATTATTAATAGCAAATGAAAAAATGTTCCAAAAGTGGCTTCACAAATTTCATTTACTTTTGAGTCTTGGAATACAGGGATGCAAGTGCTTCTGCTTGTCACAACAGTAAAATTTAGCTGTTACTGATTTACTAAAAAAAAAAAAAAAGTCTGTTTCTAAGCAAGCCTGAGCGCTGGGAGCTGCAAATACATTCCTTCTGTTCCAGGCCTGACGGACACCAGAATAACTTGAGGAGTTCTGCATATGAATCTCTGATGGAAATAGTGAAAAACAGTGCCAAGGACTGTTACCCTGCTGTCCAAAAGACAACTCTGGTCATCATGGAACGACTTCAGCAAGTGCTGCAGATGGAGGTAGGTAAACCCGGGTTCTAAGCCCCCGTTACGGACACGGGTTTAAGGAAACTCTGTAGGTGTGATGATGATGATGATGCGCTGCGGCTTCTTCATCTACTGTAGAAAAATGAGTTTTGTTGCTGACAGCATATATTATGGTGTAATGTGTTTTCATTTTTTTTATAGATAGCTAGATATATTAAGCTTGCTCTTGTCTTAAATTTGAAGAAACAAATATTTAAAATTTAATTTCTGCGACTTGTAGCGCTGTCAAAATCTGCTGGGCCCGCGTGGGCTGCGACGCAGGCTTTTCAGATGCGGGGTTTTGCTCTTTTTCAGTCTCATATCCAGAGCACTTCTGACAGAATCCAGTTCAATGATCTTCAGTCTCTTCTTTGTGCTACTCTACAGGTGAGTTCCTGTCCTCCCGTGTTTGTGGTTATGGGAAAGAGGCGGTTTTGGAGGCATTTCTGTGCCCCCGAGGATGCAGACTTGGTCCTGTTGATGAGATCTGAACGAGGAAATGGGATCTTGTGTCCCAGCTGACATGTGGGAGGTGATACAAGGTTCAGAAGGCTTCAGTAGAGTACGACTGATAAAATTTAGGGCAGTATGAATAAAGAACACTGTATGTGGCGTATTGAAGATTGTATGTGCTTTCAGATTGGCTCTTATGCTGGCTACAGGCTGAACAATCGCTTTGGTTGGCACAGACAAAAAAACTCCATAACGGCTTTAATTTGTTCATCTGCCTCTTGTGGTTGATGTTCTTATTTAAAATGGCACTAATTAAAATGCACTGAGTGTCCTTGAAATTAAACATCTGGTAATGAACAGCCCGTGTGACTTGGAGTACTAGCGCGTTTCAGTTCCTTGCTTACTCCTACAAAGTCTGCTGAAAACAGCCACTTTTTTTGTTTTTTCCTCCCCAAAAACCGCTCAGTAGATCGATCAGACCATCCTCTGAAACAGGTGGAACTTGATATTGCAGCTTTGCTGTGTGCGCTGCAGGCAGGGTGGTCCTGTGCTGTCATGCCCAGCTTCCGAATGGTTACAAGGCTTTAAAACTCGATGATAGACGTAGATTTGGCATCACCGCAGCTCCGTGCAGCTCAGAGAGGAAAGAAACGTTTTCTTCTGGCAGTGTAATCTGAAATAAAAGCAGAGCAGAGTACCTTCCTCTGCTTAGGTTTATCCCTTTGTTGGGTGTTCTCTGCAGTTCCTTCTGTCCCTGTTGGCCCCGGAAGGGGACCCTGTTCCTCACCCGCAGGTAACAGCCTGTCTGTAGCGATTTTAGCTTCCCGTTCTCTTGCGTGAGGTTAGCAGGTCTCCTGGGTGTTCTCTCTAGGTTGTTTTGAGAAATCATTAACTTTATCCTTCGTGTTCAAAAGCCCATAGCATCAGCTGTTACTTTCACTCTCCAATTTTTAGGGTAATTTTTCAAATAATGGGAATAATCTGTCCTTATGGTGGGCTTTAACGGGGAGACTTCAGTGTCGAGAATCTCTCCTTTTGGCACAGTGCGATCACTGATCTCTTTCAGGGCACCTCTGCCTGTGGGAAGTGTAGTACAGGTGGAATTGAACTGCTAAGTTTAATTTGTAAATGTGTGTTTCTTCATTATCACAAAACCTGAACCGTAAGTATTTACAGTAGTTGCAGCAGATACTTGAATACCACAAATTAAAAATCAGCAGAGACTTTTTTTCAGTGTTACATAGTCAAATATACTATTTTGTTACATAGATTTTTTCTCTTTGATGGAAATACAATTACGAACATCCAAGAGAAGAAAAACATTTGTTAGTGTTTAAAAGGAACGAGAAAATCAAGACCAATTATTTATACAGTCAAAGTCAATCTCTTCGGAGTGACTCAGTTTGAGGAATCAGACTTGAAATAATTATTTTCCTCTGCAGGTTACGGAATCACTCTTTCTCTTTTCATAGAAAATGCGAATTTATTTTAAATAAGGGTACGTCAATGCTGTGTTCTGTAGTTCAGGTGCTGGAGGGGACGGTCGGAACCGTACAGGAGGAGCAGAGCGTAGGTTAAGCTCAGGTATTTCCTTGGCCCTCCGGCTCGCTGGCTACCACAGAGCACGTGTGTGCTCACCAGCCTCCGCTGCTCTCTCCAGAAACCAGTTTTGCTTTTCAAACACCGCAGTGCTAAACGTGTTCCTGTAAATGTATTTTGCATTGGTTGTATGTTAATTTATTCTCTGTTAATCTTGGGTAGGAGAGGTTTGACTGCAGTAAGGACGCGCTTATGTTGTAGTTTAGCAACTGGCGTTTCTGGAGTTTAATTCTGTGGTTTAGAAGCAAAGCTTACGTGCGACCCATACTTGGCAGTAAGAGGTTGCGGTCACATTGCTGTGATGGAAAAGGGCTTTTTTTTTTTATTATTGGGCCAAATTGGGGCTGGTCACATTTAATGCCAGCTTACAAATGGGAAGCCTGGAGAACAGCCTATGCAGCAGGAAAGGTAAATTCAGCTTGTTCTGTAGCTGGAAAATTGAATGCAGCTGAAATGAATGGGACTTTGCGCTCGCACTGACAAAGCATATTTTTGCAACAGCAGAGTTCAAACAGCAGCTTCCTTTTTAGCAGCCCAAAAAGCGGTCACGAGTGTTGGGAGCTAGCGCAGGGGATGTGAAGGCGTGATTCAGCCTCGTGTAGATGGAAGCAATTCCCGTCTCTTTTCTCCTTTCCCCACCCAGAACGTCCTCCGCAAGGTCCAGCACCAGGATGCTTTGCAGATCTCCGACGTGGTGATGGCGTCTCTGCTGAGAATGTTCCAGAGCACGGCGGGCTCGGGGGGCGTGCAGGAGGATGCCTTGATGGCAGTCAGCACCCTGGTAGAAGGTCGGTGTTGCGCTGCAGAGCGAGGTTGTATATGGGGGAAGGCGGAGCTGGGACAGAACCGGTTTGCTTCCTTCTCTTTTTAACTATAGGACGAAAAACATGATTAGTTCCAGGTTTTGCTTGAGGTGTGGTTTTGACCACACATCTCACCACACCGATCTGCAAAGCTGCGCCTGGCCGGTTACGCTAGACTGTGTTTTGTCAATGAATGGTTTGTTTTCCGTTAATAACGTGTAGCTACAATGCAAATTCTGCCAGGAAAAAAAAAAACACCCTAGTTCTACTTTGTGCAGTGCCCGGCACAATGGGAACCCGGTCTCTTCATGCCACAGGACAGATTTAACGTTATCTTAATGATTCATTAAGATTCACGCTGCCCGTGACCCACGGTGGCTTTGTGGAGTTCTGTCGGCGGTGGATTTACAGTCATTGCTCTTTAAAAGAAATCATGGTGGCAAAGATCAGCGTTAGAGTGGGTCAGAATGGTTGAAGTGAAATAAAATTTGGGTTGTGGTATTCCAGGCAGTTTAAACTTCGTGGTCCAGGTTTAGAAGGTGCCGGCTGCGGCATCGTCTGGAGCTGCAGGAACGCGCTCTGTCGTCAAATGCGACGTGTGAGTGTGAAAGTTGAGGGGCTGTTGAAAGTCTGGATGTAACCTCATTGCCTGCCGCCCCTGCCCTATCTCCAGTAAAAGCCACGCATGATTTGGAAATGGGTCTCTGGGGAGATGGGTTGGTAAGGAGGCTCGTTTGAGTCCTCCCTCTCCCCTGAGGCTTTATTCTGGGCAGCTTGTGAGGGTCTGAGCAGGTGCCAGGACCTGTTTCTAGTAGAAGTACGTGCCTGATTGCTCTGAGAACACAGGATGCTTTCTACTTGTGGCAGCTAGTTTGGGGTTTTTGGAGTAGCCCCTTCCCGCAGCAGCATGATTTGAAGAGCAGGTCTTTGGCGGGTACCGCTCTGACTGCTCTTGGGAATGTTTAGTGGGATTGCCGGAGGGAATGGGGAGGTTGAGCGGGTACGTTTCAAGCCAACCAGCAAGTAAAAATGAAGATGTGCATCCTCTTGGGATAAAGACCTTTTCACTTTTGGATAGATGAGTCTCCATGCACGGCCTTAGTACAGCAAGGGACTTGGGGAAGGTAGGAGTTGGCAGAGAAGGGCAGAAATATTTTAGTTCAAATATTACTTTAATATAAACACACTGAAGAGTGCCCTGTGCGAACCACGTGGCTCTGAAGAGGTTGAGCACCTGGTTCCAAAAGGAAGATGTTACAGGTGTTGTGGCAGTATAGCGATGTGAAAAGGTGTAGAGTTTTCAGCTCATGGAAAGCAACGTAACAGTGCCGAACCCCATCTGAAGCGTGCCGCTGCGGCCCTCTCCCTCTGATGGGTCTGCTCGGTCAGGAAGATCTCGAGGTCCTTTCTGAGCACGGGAGGGGGTTGTCTGTCTCCAAAGGTCTGCAAGGAATTGAGCGCTTCTGAATTTTAGTTTCGTCCAGATGGACACGTTTCACTGATTTGTTGTGCTTCTGTGGAACATGCCGTTACTGGGTTTGGGTGGAATATAGTGGTGGGTTTCTGTTTTGTTGAACTCTAGCAAATACGTTGTTGGTAGGGATTTTTTCCTAACTAGAATATTTTCTGTGCAGTCTTAGGTGGAGAGTTTCTGAAGTACATGGATGCCTTCAAACCGTTCCTTGGCATTGGACTGAAGAACTATGCTGAGTACCAGGTAGAGGTCAAAGCAGGCAGCTGCCCTGTGTTCACAATCCCCAAATTCTCATCCGCTCACAGATGCTGAGTTCGGCAGGTGTGCATCTGTAAGGTACCACAGCTTCTGGTGCTGAAACCAAAACTGGAGCGCCATAGACTTTTCTCTAATTACTGGCTGCGTGCACAAATTCTGACTCCCTTCTGTTTAATTCAGCAGAAGCCTTTCGTTCACTTGACGCCTGTGTTTTCACAGTGGCTGTGTGTTAGTTGGCCTTGATGAGGAAATAGGTTGCCACTGGCTGTGAATTTCCATTAGAAGGTCAAGTCACGGCACTCACCGTTGCGGGGGAAGTTCAGACCACCCAAATGAACTTGGCCGCGTTGGTTCAGACCAAGTAGCTGTCACTTTTTTGGCCGTTGGATCTCTCGCCCTCCCTTTTGGGGGAAGCAAGCTCAGCTCTTCACAGCCTTGGGGTGTTAAGGAAGGAGGGACTCGTCAGCCGCTGTATGAGGGTCGTTATTCTCGGTGGTTTAATGGCTGCAGACTCTCACCGCTACTCAGTGCTTTAATAAGCTGTAAGGACAGAGTGTGGAAGACTGACTCACTGGGTGGGTGTCTTACTCGCTGTTCTATTTGCAGGTTTGTCTGGCTGCAGTGGGCCTGGTTGGTGACTTATGCAGAGCCCTGCAATCCAACATCTTGCCTTTTTGTGATGAGGTTATGCAGCTGCTCTTGGAGAACTTGGGGGTGAGTGTTTACCTCCTCATTAGCCAGTTAGTAACAGTTGGCTTGCACACTGAGAAGAAAGTGGGAGGTGGGAGAAGCAGAAGTGTTAGGCATGCTCTGAAGATCTCGTGTTTGACAACTATCTTGCTTACTATTTGAATGGAATCCAAATTTATTGGGGGTAAGGATTTACATTTCAAGTAAATGTCTTGATTTATTAGCTCCTCCCTCCCTTGAAAAGAAGTGCAACTGAATGTGGCGTTGCTGAAATCTCTTCCAGAATGAAAACGTCCATAGGTCTGTGAAGCCTCAGATTCTCTCGGTGTTTGGCGATATTGCCCTTGCCATTGGAGGAGAATTTAAGAAGTACCTAGATGTTGTACTGAATACCCTCCAGCAGGCTTCCCAAGCACAGGTTGATAAGGTAAGCCAGTGGTGCGCGCTCTGGTTCCTTCATTAAAATCATAAACGAGGAAGGGCTGTGCACGCGGCATCGGGGACGTTGCTGCAGTGCGCTCTCCCGTTGCCTTTCCAGTCTGACTATGACATGGTGGATTACCTGAATGAGTTGAGGGAGGGCTGCCTGGAAGCTTACACCGGCATCATCCAAGGACTGAAGGGAGACCAAGAAAACGTGCACCGTGAGTTCTCTGTCCTACTGTGGGGTTTCTGTGCCTGAGGTGACGAAGGGAGATGGGAAGAACTCCGCTTGGATAGGCTGTTTCACAGTTGTCGTCATGTCCACGGGCATATCCTTGTTTGTTCCCGACTGCGTGGGAGCGAGCGCTCTGCTGCCATGAGCAGGAAAGGGGTTTTGAGCCCTTCGCTATGGTTCCTCTTCCTCTGGCGGTCTTTTCCCCTCCCCATCTCAGAGAGCTCTCCTGGGGCCAGGCTCGGGCTGGTTGGGGGTGTACCGAAATCCCTTTTGAAGGGCAGACCGTTAAACACGAAGTGTGTTTCACCCTGCTCTAATAAAGCTGTTTGCTTGCAGCGGACGTGATGCTGGTGCAGCCCAGAGTAGAATTTATTCTGTCTTACATTGACCACATTGCTGGAGACGAGGATCACACCGACGGAGTGGTGGCCTGTGCAGCTGGACTGATAGGGTAAGCGTCCCCATCCTGGTTTCAACCGACAGCACGCTCATTAGATAAAGAGAAATCTTTGTACAACAGCCTTAATATTTGAAACTGCGTTTTTATGACTGTCTGAAGTATTTGACGTCAGTTCTGGGGTTTTGCAGTCTGGCGTTGGGTGTTTAACCCGAGGTGTGAAGCGGTTACGCAGGTGAGGTCCTTTAACTGCCAGGGCGAAGACCAGTAGGTAGAAGTGGAAGTTGGATGTGTGGTACCGAAATTCCAGATCTAGGATTTTTTTTCAAGGACGACCTGGGCTTAAAACCAAAACGCCCTCGATGCCCTGGCTACGGAGGAACTCGGGTCGGGGTGTTTTAATCTTTTCTATTGCATTTAGAGAGAGCCCACGGGAACATCAGGGAGATCAGTCTTTGGACAGGAGATTGAATGTCTCCAGTTAGTCACAATTTCAGAAAACCGTTGGGCTCTCCTCCTGCTGAAATTAGTGACCATATGCAGCATTTTAAAAAGGACGTTAGCTGTGAGTCAGATTTCTTTTCGCTAGCAAGAGCTTATCAGAGTGGTACTGGCACATCTGTTTGTGGCACTCAGCCTCAGAGCCTCTCTCTCTTCTTCAGGGATTTGTGTACAGCGTTTGGAAAAGATGTACTGAAATTAGTAGAAGCTAGACCCATGATACATGAACTGCTAACTGAAGGAAGAAGATCCAAGACGAACAAAACAAAAACCCTCGCTACCTGGGCGACTAAAGAACTGAGAAAACTGAAGAATCAAGCTTGGTAAGGGATTACACCCACCTCCTTTTCATGTTGCATAATTATGAAATTGGCTAAACTCCTGAGTCTGAACGAGACGCTCCGCAAAAGCCTTGTTCTCTAGAAGGTTGTTTCTCATTTATTTTTCTGTAAACAAGCCCCATCTGTGGTCCTGTATATCAGAACAAACACAAACCGAGAAACACGGTGAGCTGTTTGGCTTCCACCAGACCAGATGCAGACCTGGGGGCTTCCTGATTTGTGAAATGAGGTACCTTTGCTCCTCGGGGACCGTCCTGCGCTCCTCCAAGTGCGGTATAACTGAAACCCGTTGACTCCTCGTCCTGCTTAGAGTTCAAGGAGCGTCTGGACGATGCTCTCAGTCATACGGTTCAGTGTCGGGCAGTCCGGCGAGGAGCGGGGAGCGGGACTCGATGGTCCTTAGGGGTCCCTTCCAAATTGAGATACTCTCCGAGTTCTACCGAAGCACCTTCTAAGAGGAGCGGGTTGTAGAGAGGGGCGCAGTGGTGTATCTGCATTTGGGAGGATAAGTCTGTTACAGCTTTGTCACAACATCTCGAGAAGTTCCTCGCTATCCCTATTATTTCTCTTTTAGCCAATTTTTTCCACTTACTGCTAGTTTTATCTCCCGAATACGGGGTTTTGTGGTGTTGGAGGGTTTTTTTTGACGGACCCTTTTTGCTTGCAGATCTGTTACCATTGGGATGACACCCGAGACCCCCACTGGAAATCTCCAATCTTTTGAAAAAACCCGGAAGTGAGGAGTGTGCACGGATGCTGAATGTTTGGGAATGAGAGGATGAGTGAGTGAGGCTTGAAACACACCACATTGAAAATCCCGCCACAGCAACAGCAGCAGCGCTGTTAGCGAGCTGAGCACTGACTTGCGTAGAAAACCTGGTGTCGGCCGTCTCGGGAAGAAGGAACGACCGATTTCTGTCCGAGTAACGAGCGAGTCTCTTCTTCCGACAGACCAGGACTTGGCTTCTCTGTCGCGGCTGGCGCGGAAGGGGAACGGCCGGTGTGGAGAGAGAGGAAACGGGGTTCAACTGTGGTGCTCTTTTGTCTGAGGTCTGGCTTTGGCTGCTGGAGAGAGAGATGGAGTCGGGGTCTCCAGCCGCCGGCTGGAACCTTCGCCGCACGATGCTGTCGGTGCATGGGATAAAAGGAGAGGGGTGAAGGATTTTCAGTCTAGGAGTGAGTGTGTGTGAATGAGGCGGTATCCACATTCTCAACTTCAAGTCATTGCAGTTTATCTTTTCCCAAAAAAAAAAAAAAAAGGNGTATACTGAAACAGCGGAAAAAATGAAAAAAAAAGGAGAAAAACAAACAAACAAAAAAAAAAAAAACAAAAAAAAAGAAAAAAAAGAAAAAAAAAGGAAAGTCGCTCTTTAGGGCTTTTTATTTTAGGGAAACACTGACGAATGTTCAGAGCTCCCGTTCTGAGTGACGCTTTTCATGATCTCGTTTCATCAAAGCGCCTTTCCTTCCTTAATATTGTTCAACTGTGAATGTAGAAATGGGGGAAAAACAAAACTCTTGCATTAGAGGGAGTAGAAATAAATTGTCAAACAAGATTTCAGGCTTAAAAACAAACAAAAATACAAATGTTAAGTGCTCCGAATTGGCAGTGAGAACGCAAAGGGAAAGATCTCTCCTGACTTGTACTGTAGCAGCCCGAACACCCACAAAAATTGTGCCAAAGAGTTGAAAAACAAAATAAAACTTCAGGTAATATTTTGGATTGCAAAATGAGGATAAATTCAATGTTCAAACAAAATCTGATAAAATGCCATTTGGAAACTGCTTGGCCTTTTGTGCTCTTTATTTGATCAAATTTAACGTGGTATTGGTCTCTTGCTGCACTTCAAAAACAAAAAAAAGAAAAAAGAAATTTATATAAAATATATATATACTGACTTGAGCTTACACAAGACGGCACTTGTAAAAGGTTATATTTTTCCACTGCAGTTGAAGATTAATAAAATGGTGTCAAACATTCCCCAATACTTCCTTTTTGTATTCTTGGTCTTTCCAGTAAAAGGGGAACCCATTAACGATTATTATTTTTTTTTTCAATAGAGTAGTAACAGTCTGATGGGCGACTCCGAAACGAATTGGCTGTTTACTGCTTCCCCGATCACGCATCCTCTTATTTTCGCATGAAGGATCAGAATCTCTCGTTTCCTCTTAAATGAGACTTTTGCTTTCGAGGAACGGTCCCTCGCTTATCCGAGATTGTCAGCAATAAGCCAAGAAAGAAAAAACAAACAAAAAGCAAAACAAATCGGAGGAGGTGCAGGGGTTTGAGACTATATTTCATTTCATTTTTATTAATGCAGCTGTTGCTACTACCAGCATTTGAATCTGCAGTTTAACATGGGCATTTTTAAAAGCTGCTTGTGGGAGGGAGAGTAGAAAACCTTAGCCAGTATTTTTTTCTTTTTTTCTTTCTTTCTTTTTTTTTTTTTTTTTCTCTAAAAAGCAGGCGAGGATCTGCTTTATTCCCCGATTTCCTTTTCCCGGTCTGATCCTAGGATCCGTTACAACGGAGTCCACTTTCGTTGCCCATCTGCGCTGCAGCATCCACAATAGCTCTTGTACAGGGTATCAGATATGTGCCTTTCCGTGCTGGGTTCAGATTGCAGTCGAAGTGCCGACTTTGAACCAGTGTACAAAAATAAAATAAAATAAAGAAATAAAAAATCCCAGGTGTTTAGAGGAGAGGAGGAGCTCTGTGAACTGGGAGAGCCAGCCAGCTCCGGAGCGCGGGCTCGGGAGAGGCCTGGGTCACGTTTCTAGTAATGCCTTTTCTTTTTATTTTGTTTCTCGAGGTGGGGTGGGATTTCCTAAAAAAAAAAAATGCTAAAAAAAGAAAAAGCCATTCCTGAAGTTGGGGAGGGGGCGTGGAGGGAAGAAATCTGATCATTCCTCAGTGCTACCTGTTTCTGTCCTGTGTGGCTGTTCAGCTGTAGACAGCAGGAGAATAAAGTACACTGAGACAGTAGTGGAAACAAACCTCGTGTCTGTCCTGTTTGTTTTGGGGCTTTTTGTTGGGAATTTTTTTGTTTTGTTTTGTTTTCTTTCAGGGAACCAGTTCTCAAAAGTAATTGCAGCGGCGCCCGCTGCCTCCCCTGCGCCTGTTATCCCTTAATCCTGTTACTGCTGGCTCTAGAGGGAGGGCCAAATATCTATTTTATATACTTTTTGAAGCGCTGGTTTCACTGCTTGGCAGATTTAATTAATAGAATAAATCCTGGATTTAAAAAAAAAAAAAATATTTTTTTTCTTTTCCAAGTGCCATTTCAGCTCTAGAATCAAAACGCGCTGCGCTGGGCATCGCTCGCCAGAGCCAGGGAGCGGCTGCGAAGGTGTTCCCAGCGGCAGCTCCGCTCCGGCACTGCGTGTCGTGCCCTTCCCTTCCAAGCTAACGGCTCCGTGCAGGTGGGGGGAAAATTTAATCTCTAAAAGTGCCTGTTAATGCAATCCTGAAATCTCAGCTCTGCCCCAAAGTTCCTTCATTTAACTTAATTTTGTCAGTTTGTCCGGCGTACCTAGCGAAGGAACCGGCGCTCCGGTGCTCGGCTGCCTGCGGATCGCAAAGACTTTAACCCTCCGCAACGTGCCAGCACCGTCACCGCTTGGTGACGACGATGGGAAAGGACCCAATTACTAACAAATGGGTAGGACCGATTTATTTACCTTCTAAATTAAAAAAAAAAAAACTGCTTTATTTTTGTTTTCCTTACTTTTGGGTGGGTTTTTTTTATGCTGCTTCCCTTCCCCAGAGCCCGCTGCCTCTCCTCCTGCCAGCAATCTTCCCCCGCCGCAGTGGCTCGGAGAGACTGTGTGGGTGTGCGCTCAATGAGTGACGAGCGCCCGTTTCCTCTTTGGGGGAGCCGGAGGTGACAGCAGTGTGTCATCAGCCATATGTGCCACTCCGGCACCCGGGGATAGCGGGGCCGTACGGAACTATTTCTGGGAGCAGGAGCTCGGTCTCTTCTCCCGACACTGGATGTTATTATTTAGCATCTTTCTGGCCACGGGCGGATGGAGGTGAGCGGGCTGATGTGCTGAGCTCCCCCGGGAGAGCCGTGTCCCTGCAGGGAGAAGGGAAAACACGATTTCCCGGCACCCTTGTGTGTGGGGGGGAACCAACAACTTGATTTTCTAGCCTCGGAGGTGATACGGTGGCCTCGGTGCCCTCCGGCGAAGGGCTGCTGGAGCTCGCAGTCGCTGTCTGGCGCCGCCGGCACTTGCTCATCGCAGCAGTTTCCCACCCGTAGGGGTGACACGATGGCAGCGCAGAGGGACGGGGTGGTCAGCGGGACCCTTGAGGTGGGGTCACCGCTCTGGAATGAAACTCCCCAGCTGAGGGGACCTTAATTTTACAGCTCTTCTCCTTAACCCGTGTTGTTGAGGCGCTGCCTGCGAGTGGAACGGGTGGTTTTGCACATCGCGGTGGTGAAGGATCCGTGTGCCGGCTCCCGGGGCGCGCTGGGGGGAACGGCGCTTTCCTGCCATGGCGAGCGTCCCTGGCGCAGAACCCATGGCTGCGATGGCATCGCTCGTGTACCCTCGCCCGGCAGGGACACGGGGCTCTCCTGCCACAACCGAAACACCGGCGAATCCAGATGCGAGATGTCCAGATGCGAGATGTCCAGATGCGAGACGTCCAGCCTCCCCGCTGCGAGCGCCCGGGAGCTGGATGTGCCTCCCGGGTGCTGAGCCAGGATCAGTGCGACCACGGAACGGCTGTGCTGATCAGGGATGGGCTCTGGCATGGGGGTTCCCGGGGTTTGATGCTCTCCGGTCACAGGATGCGGCTTTCCCCTGCTCATAGTCTCCTGTATCCTCCTCCGCTTGTTGCTCCCGTGGCCAGGAGAGGGGATCAGGTGGCCGCAGGGTTGGGTGAGGACCCGCAGCTTTTCCCTTGCGTCCTGCCAGGCTGAGCTTGAGCCTACGGCGAGACCACGGCATGGACGGAGTTCCACCGCTGCGGCTCTCCGGTGCCGGCCAACGTTGTGATTTCATACGTCCGTCCGTGCGCGGAGCTGCCTCTGTGTTCGAGCGATGTCATTCCCGTGCTCAGCGCAGAGCGTGCTGTGCCGGTCCTGGTCGCTGGGTCGCAGCCCGCACTGGGCACCGATGCCGGTACCGGGCTGGGAACATTACTGCGCCCCGGTGAGGGTGTTCGGGGTGTGGGATGGGTGCTCGGACACCCCCGGGGAGCCCGAGGATACCTCCGGCCGGCCCAAGGATGCCTTGTGCGGGCGGGCGGCGAGCTCAGCGCTGGCTTTTTGAACACGCAGGGCTTTTCTCTCAAGCCAGCGCTGTCACGCAGCGGGGCCGGGGAAGCCGAGTGGGAAATGGTGGGCGGTTTTCCACTCGGCGTGGCGGAGGGCGATGATGTTCTCTCTATAAAGGTGCCTCTGCACCGCTCTCACCCCCTCCGCTCACAGCAGCGCTTCCACGGCCGTGTCCGCCGCTGCTGGTGGGGATGGAGGTTTGTGTTCGACCCCGTCTGTGAGCGGGAGCCGATGGATGAATTCCCCGCTCGCCCTCGTCCCGGTGGTGGCCGGAGCTGATGGGGGTGGAAGGGAAAACCTCAGCGGGCTGCAGGCTGGTGCTGCTGGGCGTCACCAGGGGGGATTTTAACTCTCCCCTGCCAACAGGCAGCCAGGCTAGTTTATTATATTGGTAATAACTGAGGAGCCCAACACTGCCTCCGCCATAAATGCGCTAAATAATTCTGCTCCGGCAAGTAAAGCCTTCGACTGAGGGAGCTGAGGGGCTCCTTTGTTCCTTCTGAATGTGGTTGATGGGGGTAACAAATGAGAGGGGGGTCCCTGAGGATGATGAAGGCGACGTTTTAGGGTTCGACCAATGTTTCTACCGCAGCTCAGGCCTCATGTGAACCCCGGGAGTTTGCAGCCTCCGACTTACACGGGCTGTTCATGCAGGCTGAGGGTCCGGAGAGCTTCGGCTCTCCCCCCGCTCTCCATCATTCCCTGCCGTGAGCACTCTGGAAGTGCACCGATTAGCCGAGACCTCGAGGGTACCCGAAATGCATTAGAGTTAAATAATTCGGTTATGGAGTGAAGATGGGGATCTGGGAGAGAGAAGCAGGCGTGAGAAATGCTTGGAAGCGCAGGGGCGGCAGCCGCAGGGCAAAGCACGGCTGGACCGCGGGGAAGGGAACACGAGGGACCGACCCGGGCAGGCAGCGGAGGCACACATAATATTGCTGGGGGGGTGGAAAAATGTGGTTTTGAGCAGGATTTTGAAGCAGCTGAGGAGCCGGCAGAGCTCCTGCGCAGGGAGGTGGGTGCTGGCGTTTCCTCTGCCGCTAGCAAAGCCGAGAGATGAGGGCGAAGTCTGATGGGGTGAGCGCCGAACGCACGGACGCTGCTGGGAAGTAGGGATTTTACCTGGTTTTGTGATAATTACTGTGAGAGCGGGCTGTAAGCGCGGCTTTAGAGCCATTCCCGTCACTCTGGGCCTTGCATCTCAACCACCGCACCCCGAATGTCCGGGGGTGCCACAAGCCTGTCCTTGCCGTTGGGCAATCGTCCCTCTGCAGGATGAGGCCGGTCCCCAGCGCCCCAGAGGCAGCGGCGAGGGTGGGCGAGGGACCCCCTGCCAGTCGAGGGGACCTTTCCTGACGTTGCTCTCAGCTTAAAACTTTGCAGAAACTGTTGGGAGGAGGAGAAAAGGCCGCAGGAGGGGATCCCCCACGCTCCCCTCGGCGTCTCTGCTGCACCGGGGCGGTGGGGCGGCTGCTGGGGAAACCGCCGGGAAAGAGCAGAGCATCCCACAGGGCGGCCAGGCTGGATCCGGCTCTGCCCGTACCGGCGGTCCTGGATGGTGCGTTGGCTGTGGGGGTGCAACAGGGACCCCAAATCCCGGAGCCTGGCTGATGTGGGTGACAATTGCTCCTCCGGTCTCCCTCTGCCTTCCCATGGCCGACCCTGCGAGAGCTCCCGGGGTGGCTGTGAGGCTTTTCCTTAGCGCAGCGTGAATTTCTGTGCCCGGTCCCCTGCCCGCAGCCCCTCGGGGGGGTGCGTGGGGCTGCATCCCCCTGCCCGACGCCTGCCTCCATCGCGTGCACACACGAGGCTGAGGCCGTGCTGTTTTCTTTGCGTCAAAATTAACTTCGAACCTGATGGAAAAACCTTAATTTGCACTTCAAAGTGCTTTGCAGCAATCTGCCAGCATGAGCAAAAAACGGAGCTGGCGCTCGGGATTTTTCCGGGGCCTTATTTGCGGCAGAGCCCGGCCCCCCCGGCTCCTGCCTGCCCCTGCCTGCCCCTGCCTGCCCCTGCCTGCACCGCTTCGATGCCCCCAGGGTCGGGGGTCCCCTCCTGCCTTTCAGCCCAGCCCTGGGACCCCCCTGAGCCTCCGAGAGCTGTTGACTCCTCCAGGCCGTGCACTGAAGGCGACGCACCGATTCCCTGGCAGAAACTCAGACAGAAACGGCCGCGCTCTGCTCGTTGAAGCCTCGGAGCAGCCTGTACCCGCCTGGCATCGGCCTCCCAAAACCTCCTGGGCCTCACGTGTTTTCAGCTCCGAAAACCCCCGGTGTGGCGCCCAGCTCTTGCTCCAGCCATGGCAATCAGCCAGTGGTGTGACATCCCACGAATGGTACCCACCGATGCCAACCTGGGGCGGGCGGGGGTCCGGCCGCACCACCGACGGGTCCATTCCCGCTCCGGCGCTGAGGCTCTGCGCGCTGAATCACTCCCGGCGCAGCCCAAGCTCCATCCAAGCGATGATACAGCTGCGCTAAACATAGCGCCGGGAAGGGGGGTCTGGGACGGGGGCCCCCACAGGAGCTCCTCGGCCGGAGGCTTCGCTCCCTTTGGGTCTCCGAGGTGGGGGGGACAGGGGCTGAGTGAAGCCAAAGCGCCGCCTTTGCCTGGTTTTGCACCAACACCTTTTCCCCCAGCCCAGCGTGAGCCGTCGCATGATGGAGGCAGACGGCCGGGATGCGGGATCGCGCCAGGATGCAGGATCACGCCGTGCCGATGTCTCCCAGCTCGCTTCTGCCGCCGGGGGTGAAGCCCCCCCCTCCCCAGTCACCGTCCCTGGCACTC
>VZSZ01007764.1:0-51139 GCA_013398815.1 Ibidorhyncha struthersii
CCCTTCCAACCCTGACTATTCTGTGATTCTGTGAAACATTTACTGTGTGGCATTCACTGCCCCTGGAAGTCCTTTTTACCTTTTGAACAAGGGTTTCCAGACGTTTAATGCAAGTAGTTTAACTGATCATCTTTAACTTTTATAATGACATCTGATGTTCAAAATGCAGCTTAAAATTGCTGACTTCTTCCAGCTTGCCACTTCTATATCCATCAGGCACCATTCTGTGACAGTGCTGGTTGAATGTGAAATAATACAGACTTGGCTTTTGTTGGAGTTTCCATGAAGACATCTGAACTTTGAAAGCGTGGAAGAAAGCAGCAGCTTACCTGGGTGAGCCTTACCTGCTGGCAGGGAGCAGTTGGTGCAAGTAAAAACATTGGTCTTCCCTTTCTTCTTGCTTTTCGTTTCATCTGGTTGAAGCAGAACAGCATTTTTTCCAGAATAGTAATGTTTCAGTCCGGAGAAGCTTTGTTGCTAATTATCATTTATTATGCTGAGTGACTGTTAGTAATGTGCTGCATGCCACTCAGTTCGCACAGGAGAGAAGATTCCTCAGAAGCCTTAAAAAAATACTGAGCACAGTGTGGTTCCTGAGTAGTAACAAAAGAGGCAAAAGGGGAGAAAGTCCATAAAAATGATGTGTGGCATGGTGATGTTGTGGCAATCTGTTGCTTACATTGTATTTATCACGTGTAGATGACATTGCCTAAGTCCATGTCTCAACAGAAAAGGACCATCAGGAGAAATTGAAGGGACAGGGTTGTCTCCAGGAAAGTCCTGTCTGTACTTGGCATGTGTTTGGAGCATTATAGCAAGCACAGTGAAAATAATGGGAGGTCTGGGGTACTGAAGCTAACATTATCTGCAGAGAGTAGGTGGTGGTCAAATACTGAAGTCAGATAAAACAGCAGGAAGCATACCTGGGGATCAGTGTAGCAAAGAAATGGGAGGTAAATACATCCAAACAGGGATGTTTAGACGACTGGTCCGCAAGCATGATTTCAGCAGTAACATCCTCCTAAGCAAACAGAAGCAACATGGACTTTAGTGAGATCAGAAAAGATTGTGTGCAGCAATTAAGCCTGGAAATGAGAAACCTGCTTGAGACTGTTGTTATTGTTATGACCATTACATTTGCCTGAACAGACAGAAACGACCAGGTACTGTGTACGTGGAGAACAGAGTAGCAAGATTTGGATTTGACAGAGAGGTGGCAAGGCAGCAAAGTGTAGTGCCTATGTACATTTTAAAATACCCCAGTAGTCCTTTTCTAGGATAGCATTAGTATGTTACTGTACACCAAATGAGTCTGAGAGGTGCCACGTACTTGTGAGCTCACCATCATATCGTATTTCCAGCTTGCCCCATCAGTCCCACATGTGTTTTACATCTGTTGTAAAAAACGAAAACCTTATTTCAAACCTGGCCTTATTCTTTTTAGCTATTAAGTTGCCCCAGTTCAGTGTAGAGGGTTTAGGTTTTTCATTATTTATTTGCAATAGAGGAATTTTAGATGAGAAAAAACACATAAAAGTTGTGTTCCTGCTTGGAAAAAGATTATAATCTAAGATACATAAAAATCCTACGCAACTAACTCAAGTGGTGGATGGTATAAGGTATGTAAACCATACAGAGGTGTTCACCACCAGTCCTGGACTTTGGCAGGACTTTCCCGTGCAGGAGAACAAGGGGCAATAATTTTGGAGAAAATGAGAGCGCTCACGGTCAGTGAGACCCTGGGAGGAGAGGCTCATCTGAGAAAGGGAACATAGGGAAGAAGAAAAAGTTTTCCTTGAGGAGTGATTCTTTCATCTAACAGACATCTTGCTAGATCAGCAGGCCTTACTTCAAATGATGCAGGAAAGAAGAAAAAGCTGGAGAGCCCCTCACTATGTCTGGGCTGCTGGTAAGGTGAGAATGTCCCATGCCCTCAGGCAGGGATGCTGAGTAGGGTTGGCCAAAACCCAACAGTTTTGCTTTGTGAAAAATCTCAGGGTGGTTGAGATTGACGCAAGATGTCAGCACACACGAGATTGAGACTTTCTGATAGTTATCATGGAAAGAATATGATGAATATATTAGCCAGTGAAGTAAACCTTTTATAGGGGAATGATGTGTAGAACAGAGTGAGGACGTGGGTCTGACTCTTCATGCAAGTGCATTGTGGGTACGTGAGTGTGTGTGTGAGGGTATCGGTCAGATCACCTCATCCCCCCATTGTGCAGCCACCAGTTCTTGTGATGGACAAACTGGATCTCTGCTCGGCTCTGCCTCTCGTCCAGCTAATCACATCAATACAAGAAGACCAACATTGCTGACTGCCCTCATCAACATTACTGTTTGTTACTTGCTGTCACGGGGCTTACCCAGTGAGGAATTTGCGCATCTCACAAATGGAGTGGAGGAAAGGTAGAGCAATACATGAGGGGAGAAGGAAAACTGGCTGTCTTTTCCTTTTTTGTGCTGCTTTTTACCCCAAACCTCTGTGACCGAACCCTGCTTCTTCCCCTGCAGGAATCCCATTATTTCACTTTGAAAATCTGGTCAGTCTGCTCATCGTTAGGTTAAATTAGGATTCCCTGTGCTGTGCCTAATGTGTTATGTGGGGAATTTAGTAATGACGCTTTAAATCCCTTCCAATTTAAGTTTAAATCCTTCTCTACAATTGAATCTTACTTCCCTGACAAAATTATTCTCGATTATTTTTAAACAATCACATTTTCTGTGGACACATTTCCCTTGATACGCTGAGCTTCACCCCCCTCTCCCCACCCCGGAGTGACTTGGAGCCCGCCTGTCCTCCTTCGCCCCTTGAGAGAGTATCTCAAGGACAAAAAAGCTGTCAAGTGACAGGAACAAAGCACGGGGAAGTGCTGCTCGTCCTTGCTCTCCCACCCAGTCCTTAATAAAGAAAACTAATAATGCCCATTTTAGGTAGCCTGCTTCTACAACTCTAGTCTCATTATTTCAGCAAAGCAGTGTAAGCTGCCAGCTGGATCTTTTATACTTCCAGTCACACTTTGCAGAGGAGCTCTTTGCTGCTATTTTGAAAGTGAGTTCTCCCCCCTCCTCCCCTTTTTCTTCGTGTCGCCTTCCTAGATCCTGGCTGAAAGGAGGGTAGGGAGAGCTCTGCATGCAAGGCTGAGGACAGGCAGGGCAGGGGTGCGCGGCAGCAATCCCGTCTGTGTCATTTTCTCACTTCCTTACTAATACGTTGATAATTAGAAAGGTTCTCATTATGCTTATCCCGGTTCCTTGCTTTAAATGCAAACTATTTGTTATATCCAGCAGTATCCTGCCGACCGCTGTGCCGAATAAGAGCATTTCTGCTCGCATCCCCAAAGCTTTTCAGCTGCAGGGCCCTTTGGGCAGCCATCTCCCGGTTCCCAGCTCAGCAATGACAGAGGGCGGATTCTGGGACGGTACAGAGTGCCTCTGTAGGGCTGCAGCAGGAGTGCTGCATCCTATCTCCTTTAGTGCTGTCCCTACTGGCCTCGAGCCAAGTTTAGCCCTTGCTGAACACAGGAAAAATCCAAGTGTTTTTTGGCAGAAATACAAACCACTTGGAGCACTTTGGCGTATGGATGTGAAGTGTTTTACAAGCATCCTTAGAAGCCCGGCGCAGCTCCTTGTATCATAAATTTCTGTAGTGTGGACAAGCCTTGAGAAAATACCTAGGAGAGGAATGGGAGGCGACCGACAGCATAATCACTGATTTGGGGGAAAAGGAGGCCAGAGACGGAGGGGAGAGGAGAGACTTGTCGATTGGGCAAAATTTTAATAGCGTGGTTTCACCAAGAACTGGAAATCAGGGAGGAACTGGACACAACATTTTCATTTTGAGGTTTGTTTTTTCCCTACTAATAACAAAACCTAAAAGTAGATAAAATCAGAATAATTTAATTCACCAAATAGAACATTTAAATTTACTAGAAACCAAGTTTTCCCAAATTTCATTTTGGAATTAAAATTATTACAGTACCCTTATTTTACTGTTGCTTCCATACCACACACTCCTCCAGTCTCCCTTTAATTTGCATGGGGACAATAAGAGGTCTCTGCAGAGACTATATCGTATTTCTGTCTGTACAAAGTCTCTGCATCATTGCATTCTTCAGCATGCTAATGTTGATACTAGTATTTTCTGCGTGAATTTCCACATTTTTATTTCTCAACTGATGCCTTAGACACAGACCACAATTTAGTTTCATTTCATCAGAAGTGGTGACAAATATTCTTTGGTGAAACTGAAAGATGATATCAGAATATACTTTGTGTGCAGCGCTCTCCTAAGTGCATCAACAACCTATTTTTCTTAGCCATTTAACTGATGTCTGCATTAGAAAAAATCAGAAAAAAAAATGACTCCACTGACTTAAATTCTTGTCTCAGTTTTACTGTTATGAAATTGGAGAGAAAAAAAATGAAGTCATATAATTTTTTTTTTTTGTCTCTCCCATCTTTATCGCTTGAAGACTCACTGGCTAGTTAAGTTTCAATAGCTATAGAGCAGGACACATTTGTGAAGCTGCTTGAAGATTAGTGGGTACTCAAGACAATAAAGCAGTGATAGAATGACCCCAGTTAACAGGTTTTATCTTGGCAAGAAACTTATTCCCATCTATTTTAACAAGCTTGAAAGTAAAACAAGCAGAAGTTGTCAAGGTCTCTGGAGGTGTGGGCATCACTTCTGAGTGTTAGTAGTGCAGTTGCACAGAGCTGAGGAGGCTCAGGAAAAGCTTAGAGGTCTCTGCTTAGCTCTGGTTCCTCTACTGCATTCAGACCACCTCAAACATGTCCCATCACTAACGGACATGGCATAGAAATTCAAGCCAAACTAAAGCAAATGGCTAGGCAGCTTTGTATCCATTGCTGGTCATACGGGACATACTCTCAAACATGGAGCGCTAAGGTATTCTGCCTCCAGTCTGCTTAGGTATATATGCTATCACACCTCTTTGTAGGGTAAAACTTATATGCTATATGCTGCTCTTTCTTTAGTGCATATGGACACGGGTTTTCTGGTGGGTCAGCTAAATGATGCTCCCTACTTATTCTTGATAGCTCCTTTTGGGAGAGGACAGAACAATCCCTGCGCAGGACTCTGTACTGCTTTCCTATGTCTTGCAAAGCAAATCTCCTGGTATCCTATAATAAACCCTGTACCTACAGTTAGAAAATGATCCTGTGATATTACTGGTTTATTGGAGGAAATTATGGGAGGGGAGAGAAACTGGATGAGAAACAAGTATTCAGGAAAAGTGGGCATTACATGCATTTTCCTAGTATGGCAGTGCTGGGGAAGGCTTTACAAAAGGTATGGATGTTTCTTCTCTAACAAAAGAGACATTGTCCTTCAGTTCTGCATCTGGATGTTTGCCAGTGAATCTTCAGAAAAAGAGAAGAAAAAGCATTGGACTTCTGAAACTTAGAACAACATCCTAGAGGTTGGAAAGGAATCTGAATGAACGACTCTAGCATGGGGAGAAGCAGCACAGCGAAGGCTGTGGACAGAGGTGCTCTGGCCGAGACTCCCATCCCCTGCTCCTCCCTCTGACAGCTGCTCGTAAGTACCAGGTTACTCTGGGGGCTGCTTCTCCCAGCGTCACCAGCCAAGGTGCTTGTGGGAGCACACCTTAGCGTCTGCAGCCAGAAAGAGCTGCTCCTTTTACCAGCACTTACAATTGATGCGAGAGCCTCATTTCCTAAATCCTGACTTCCTTGAGTCCTGACTTTGGCTTTTCATGGCAACACCATCATGGCATATTTGGACTGCAACTGATTAAGGAGGAATCGCGTGAGAATTTATCCACTGGATCTGAAGGATTGTCAGTCTTCAAGGGGACAGTGGGAGCCCTTGAGGAGGGAAACGTCATCAGCTGGCGCTCCTATTTTGGAAGAAGGTGATCATGTGTAGCCTTAATTGTAACTACCATTTAAAAATACACTGCCAGAAACTTTAGCAAGGCGCAAGAAAATTTTTAAGGCAGTACCTACAGACAAACCTTTAGGCTGTTCTCTTCAGTTATTCCCAACCTTTGCACGTGTGTGGGGAATTCATTGATACATAAACTTAGGAGCACTGAAGTGTAGGATACAGGCTGCAGCTGGTAATGAAAAAAACGTGATTTTTTATTTCTTCACCTTCAACAAGTAGGACAAGAAACAATAAGGCAAATGGGGACATCCCTCCACATGGTGAACAGCCAAATATCAAACATCAACTAAAGATTAAAAGTAATTGTCACATATACTTAGTCTTTGTGCTTTGATATAGACTGAGACAAAGGCAATTTAATCAATTTGTTATACTCTATGTGATATGCATGTCTCAGAAGTTTGTTGTTTTGAAGTTGTTTTGTAAAAAAAAGAGAAGAAAAAAAAACCAAAGAGATTTCATCTACAGATAATATGCTAAAAGTGGTTATCAGAGAGGCCTAGAAAAATGTATTAGTAAGTAGAGGGTGATAGAGTTTAAAGTAATAAGGCTGTAGGTTAACAAGATAATAAAATTCAGCCAGACAGGTATGAGGAGTTCTTTCACTATACGGCATGGATACGTACCACTCCTGCCTCGTCCAAAAGGCTTTCTACACAATCTTTGATTTTTTTATGTCTAATCTGGTCTAATATTAGTTTGTTCTCACTCTTTTTTGACATATTGGTAAACTGTCCTTTATTACTGATAGTATATTTTTTAATCATCCTTTATAAAAAAATATCATTAGTATATAGCAGGTCAAGCCTTGCATAAAACCACTGTTAGAGTAATATATTAAATTATGGAATCTGCCACACAAAAGTAACATAAAGACCTTAGTTTACTAGTATAAAAATGTGGCCAGCTATAATTCACAGCCACAGCAAAAGAAAAACTGATGCTGAAAATTGGCACATTGAGATATTCTCACTGTTCAAGTCCAATTATCTCCTTGGTAACAAGTTCTTTCATTCATTACATATTCTATTGTCAGAATAAACCATGTAATAGTGCTGTATCTGGGTCTGTACTGCTCCTGCAAATATGGAATCCGGAAGCATAAATAAACAACCTGCTAACCAGTTTCTTATGCTTGCTGGAAAATTAAAATATCCCTGTGAATCCAGATCTGCCAGAAGACAGTGTTCTTCGCTTTTAATATGTAACTTTCCTTTTAGATACAAGTTACCAGAAGTTAATGGGCTCAAAGTTATTTACCAACTGGTGAAAGAAGAAACTCCACCTGGCCATGTTTAAAAATCCACCTCTCACAAACAGATTGTGATTTCACCATGTCTATAACCTCATTCAAATGAACACAGAATCATAGAATGGTTAGGGCTCAAAGGGACCTTAAAGATCATCTAGTTCCAACCCCCCTGTCATGTGTTAATAGATTTCATGTATAATATTATACGTTATACATGTTTTATATGTGTTATACATGTTTTATAATGTTATACGTGTCTTATACATTTCATGCTTTGACATAAGTTGAGTGGACTTTACCCAAAGCCTGGGTGAAATATACTGAGGTGATTTACATAACACCTCAGATGCCACGTCTGTGGTTGCTGCTCTGTGTGCTGAAGGTATATCTTGCTGTTGTTGATTTTTGTGGGATTTTTGTGACTGATTCCAGCTTAACTGTAATTAAGATAATGGTTTCTGGGGGCTGAGAGTGGAAGAGGCCATTCATTCAATAATTATCAGATCTAGTGTCAAGGAAACTGCTACGTGTGAAAAAGAACAAGGCAGAGCTAGGATATTACAACCTGTCTACGTTGCTGTCTGTTTCAGGCCAAGATCCAGAAGTGTTTCATGGTCTAAAACAGCATCCGGAGATTTCAGCTGGGATAGAAGCCCATTTCTCTTTATTGCACAAGCACATAGGAAGAGGTGTTCTGCCACCAAAGACTTTGCAGTCTTGCTAAAACAACAGAGAGAAAGGGGATGGGATGGGAAGATGAAGGCAACTGGGACTGAAACATGACTTGACTTGTATATGGCTTTGTTGTGACTTCTGTTGTGAAGTTGTGTAAGCAGTGAAAGAGAACACCAGAATATTCACCTCTTGGCTGGTTCCTTCTGGACATTCAGGGGATCTGAAATATAACTTCTTGGGTCAAGGAATAATATCTCATAGTGCCGGTACAGCTAGAAACCAAGAAAGACGTGGTATAAGAATGATGACCACAGCTTCCTTGTGTAGGAAAGAGTATTACCATTCATAGCAGGAGCTATGTACCTTTTATGTTAGAGCCTGCCAGCCTGCTTACATCCTGCTGCTAAGTTATTGGTATTAACTTGGCATGTTCTGTCAGTCATTACCCTCAATGTCAATCCAAAGCTTTTCTTGGTAGTAGCAAAAGTGGGAGCCTTAGGACAGACAGCACTGCTGTGCATGAAGTAAATAAGAGGTCTGCCCTCTCCTAATAAAAGCCAGTCTTTGTTAGAGTGAGGTCTGCTGCTGCTGCCAATCGCACTCCACGCAGATGTGGGTGATTTGAAGGAAACAATCTAGTGTAGGCAGGTAGTCATCACAAAGTTGTCAATTTTTAGGTTGGTTAGGGAGATAGTAAATTGGGAAACAAGCCAAAGATGGGATACTAATCTTATTAGGATTCACATAAAGTCCCAAGGACCAAATATCTGAATATCCCAGAGAAAGCAGTGTCCCCTAAAGCCAGATGAAAAGTCAAAAGCAGTGGATATGTGGTTCAAAAATGCAGATGGGATTTAACTGTATTAGCACAGTTATATGTACGTGAACTCATGTACATGTGATGATTTCATACAAAGCAGAGAATTCAGTGGGGCTCCTTTCATTTGTATTGCATCACACAGGCGATGCTTGCTTGAGACCCACTACATACAGTGCAGCTGACCCACATCTGGATTTACACCGGCTAGTCAGTTGTGTAGTTTTATTCATAAGCACTCAAAAATGTTCCTAGCCTGAAAGCTCTTCAGCTACACATTATAGGTATACGTTGGCTGACAAATGCACGCTCTGGAGTGTGTTAATGATTACTTCAGAAGAGTTGCATTTTCCTTAGCCAACTTCAGCTGGCATATTGCCTGAACACAGAGATCTTCCCCATCGCAAGGAGTGCCATGATTATGGGACAGTGGGTTCATGAAGAAGAGACATTATTTTTATGTTGGACTCTTCAGAGGAAACTGCCACAGTCAGCAGTCTCATCTTGGACTCTCTACCATTTGGGGTGTTTCTGTTTTATCACCTGACAAAAGGGAAGAAATACACTAGCAGTGCTGCTTTTCTGATAGCCGTTTCCAAGTTTAACTTCAATGGGATTTACAACAGTTTTTTCATAATGACATGGAGAAGAGTTTCTCACTTAGACATACAGGGAAAGTGTTTTATCACAGAACAAAAAGCTGCAGCCTAAAGAATAGATCTAGAAAGGCATGGGAAAAGTCTTTCACAACTGGACATTGAAGCGATTTGTCATGAAAAAAAAAAAAAGTATTAGTTCTGTAATATCTTGTTTTCTTGTCATAGGCCCTGATTCCTGAAGTTCTCTGTTTCAGTATTACACGTACTGTCACATGGAGGAGAAACATGAAATCAGTATTTATGAAAGTGACTTGAGTGATCATTCAAATACCCATCCCCATTTAATGTTAAGGCATTCAAAGGATGCCAAAAGATGACCACACAACTACCCACTGGAGTCTCAGTTACATAAGAAACCACTGATTCTGAAAAGAGGGAGGTTTTAATTCCCCAAAGCAGTGATAATGCCACTTAAAATACCACTCTATTTCTGAGCTTTGAGGTAGCTGCTGTCCTCTGTAACTTCAGATGTATTTTAGGATTACTAGTGTTGAATTTGGAAAGAAGTTGAGGGTTTTAATACAAACATTAAAGTCAAAAGAGAATTACAGCTATGCATATTACAGGGTGCTTTCACAAGATTCTGATACTGGAAGCTAAACAGAAATTAAAGTACTTCCAAAAGGAATTTGTATAGGGAATAGGGAATTTCCCAGCCCTATCACAAGTTTATGAAATCTGTTTGATGTGTGTTTTTGAGGAGGACAGAGAGTTCTATGTCTAAGTTTTGAAATAATTTAAAGACCAATTTGGGCACTATTAACTTTACACATGGATCTCAGTGACTTTTAACCATGGGCGAACCCTGTCTCCCACCATTAAACCATGGCAAAATTCTGATTCATAAAAGTACTGCATACGCACAGTGGGATTTAGTACTAGGGCTGTAAAATCTAGACAGGTGTAAATTTATATCCGCTCAATACAATTTATACAGGTATCTTTTTCATTAGCCAAGCTAAACACTGACGGTTCCTACTCAGTTAAAGGCATTAACGGAGTTGGTCCCGATGGGACTGAGGTACTTAAATGGGCACTTTTCCTGTAAATTACTTCCATTGCTCTGGCATTCCTTTGGTTTCACCAGCAATGGAGCTGCAGTATAGGTCCTAGCAGCTGACAATCTTTTAAATACAACAGTGCTTCATCAAAGCAGATTGAGACTTTATAAACCTGCCTTTATTACTCACTCATTTTTTTCCTATGCAGGTTGTTCTTTCTGCTGGTATGATAGGTCCTGGTGGTGAATGACAGGATATACCCCAATATGGGGTTGATGACTCCAGGCTTTTCTTTCCTTTGGAACCTTTTTCTATGTACTATGTGTGTTGTGGGTTTATTTATTTAGGAATGTAGAACACTTATTTGATTAACCTTGGTTCCAAAATGGCTGTAGCATGTATCATCTTTTACAAGTTAGAGGTATCAGAAAAGACAGAGACTGCTCAGGGGCACCAGTAGTTAGATGCACATGAGGGCAAAAGAAGAGAGACTTAGAGGAAATCAGGCTTCATGAGTTCTGCTGCTCATGGAAGAATTATTGTTGTTGTTGTTTCTGTTATTATTATTATTACTAAATGTAGTCTCCTAAGAGCTGGAATTCCAGTGCTCTTTAAGTGACAGCCTTTGGTATGACAAGTATGTTTTTTTAAAAAAAATATGGTAAGAGACATTACATCCCCTGAAGCTGGAGATATTTCTTACAGTATTTCTTCTTCCCAGCTCATTATCTGTATGGCTCATTGTCCCAGTGCTGTGTCTCCCATAGAGAGTTAAAAAAGCGATAAACAAATAGATCTCAATTTAGCAGCAGATCCTTCTGGGAGAATATTTGTAAAGCTGGAATTTTTCCATCTTCCAAATTTCCTGGTGATTTTGTATCTGAGTGTTTTTCAGATATGAAAGTCTTTTCATATCAGCTTGACAGGAAGCAGTGCATACCACACTACTGTAAAGTACCTGGAGTTTAAAATGAGAGATGAACAACCTGGCTTAGCGGGGGATGCGGGAAGAATTGGTTCAGCCCTCGAGCCAAATCTCAAACCGACCCCAAACTAATTTGTGTCTGGCTGAATGTTGTCTTTGAATCTTATTTGTTCCAGGGTTCCCTGAAGAAAGAAGATAGCAGTGAATTTTGAGCTGCCTCTTATGTAGGGAAGCCCCATAACTCATGAGATTTGAAAAGAGCATCTCGTAAAAGCCCAGCAAGGGGTTGAAAAGGATGCATAAAAGACAGAAATAGGGCCTGAGTTCCTCAGAAGTTGTTTACCCTCTCTGCTAAAATGTCTCTTTGGCTGTTTCTCTGAGTCATGCCATGATAATAACAATACTCTGCACTATTACAAGAGCGGTTGGTGAGAGAAGAGAAAAAGTGAGGTAGTTCCCTTTGCTCTAAGGCACCCTCAGTGAGTAATACATACGAGTCTTCACATTCAATTCCAGCTATCTCAATAAAAGGGTTGTTTATTTGCCACAGGGTAGGAAAACAAAGGTAAACCAAAGAAGAAATAATCAGAAAATAAAAGTTAAGCAGACTGTAAGCACAATAGACCAGATTACTTCAGGGATATGTTTGACCCAGCTAAATATATTATCACAAAAAAAGCATTCAAGTTGGGCATGAAACCTGAAACCCTAAAACTCATTTAGTGTCTGAAGTTAGGCACCTAAATCTAGATTGGGAGGTCTTAAAAAAAAAAAAAAAAAAAGGAAGGAATCTTTCCTAAGCTGGTCACATTTCTGCAGTTCTTACAAATGTGAGCAGTACCTGAGGGGAACCGTGTTTTGCACCTTTACAATGCAAGTGCTCCACTTGAGACAACCCGGCACCGAGCTGTAGTGAAACTTCAGGGCATGGTGTCACTTTGGCACTTCTCTTCCCTGCCTTCCTGCCCATGGAGATGCAATGAAAAGTCAGTAGAAGGCATAAGCAAGCAGCTTTGTATCTCGATTACAGCTTTGCTATAGGAAACGGGTATTTGTAAGCACTTAACTCCCATTCTCACTGTGTTTGTTCCTAATTTGCAATATTTTTGCCTTTACTTTGTAAACTCTCCCGTCTCATCTAGCTCCTGCCATCTTGCTTGTCTAAGCATCCTAGCTTCTCTGTGGGAGCATGGGAATGAGCCACATCCAAGCAAGGGTTGTGAAATGTAAGCTGTCCTGTCCTTTTCACTTACGATGTACTCTTCCAACTCAGGACCTGTTGTGGAAGGGATTCAATTGCCATAGTTCAGATCTAAAAAGTTGTCCAGTATTCATATTCCAATTGATTTCAGGGGCAAATTAGGGAGGTAAAAAAGAGTTCGGAATACTTTCATGGAACGAGAGACCATGCTCCGTAATGAAATACATCTCTCCCAATCAATCAGATGGAAGTTGTTTTTGCTATAAAAAAACCCATTTCTGCTGTAAGATTGCCTTAGCAGATATTGTGCAAGCTGCATGATCTGACCCGTGCATTTCAAACACTCTAAAGCCCATTTTTTCTCTCATTATTTCACATTCAGTTTTGGTTTACTCTCTATTTGTGTTGTTTACAACATTAATGGTTTGCATTTAATCAAATAATTCCGGTCCAATTCCATTGTATAAATTGGTCCTCCAGGTGTTCACATAAAATCCCATTAGCGTGTTTTCTCTCAGCTCATCTTGGGACACAATATCGCATTACTATGAAAATGGAAATAACTGTATTCCCAGGCAGGTGAACTGTTGCGTAGCATAACTGCCATGCTACTAAATTTTAACACTCAAATTTTCTTATACAATATAATTTGTATCAGAAATGCAGGACAGTGACTGCCACACATGATATGTGCTGTGTTTTTTTCAAGTTTTAGTAAAAATCAATCTAGCTGCATGAGTTGTGAGAGCAGGAATTCCCTCCCCCACCTTTTCCATATGTTGCGAATGAACTGCTGCATTCACATGAGCAAAACAGAGCTGGAAATAGCAACTGGAGCCCAGATCCTCCTTTGGAATAAACTAGTACAGTTACTCTGAATCTAAAGGGCACTGGTTGATTTAACCAAGTGAGGATATGGCCCTTATAATTTAATTCATTTTATTGTCTTAGCCACTAAAAGAAGAACATCCCTGCTTTGCAGGAATTCCTGTTTCAAAAGACGGAAATGAGGGTGTCCCCTTTGGAAGTACTGTGCTATAGATCTGAAAAATTCTTTGTAGAAAATTTAAGAAACCTTAAGTCAATAATTTTTAAGATCTTTATATGTTTTCACAATATCATTAAGCTAGCTTAGGCTATAATATTAGCTACAGAAAATAAGGAATCTCAGCTGTCTTTGTCAAAGTGTGGGTGGTCTAAGGACACCATGCTGAAGCAACAGGGAAACGCTGAGAGAGCTCTGAAGATTGCGGACAGCCAGAAGGGGTTTACCAAAGGCAAACTGTGCTTGATTAGCCCCAGTGCTTTCTGTGGTGAAATACTAGACTCTGTGGCTAAGTGCAAAGCGGTGGACATTTGCTGCAAATTTAGCAAAGCTTTTGGCATACTTTTGCAGAGTACCCAAGTAGCTTCACCAAGGAGATAAGGACTGGATGCATGGTAGTGGTTCATGATTGGAAGTCTAATTCACAGCAGTCTGGTGTTCCTGGGGCCCTGACCCTGGGGCTGCTCCTGCTCGCTGCTCCTGCTCGACTTCATGCCTGGGTGATGGGATGGCATGAATGAGCACTCTGCAAGGTTGTGGATGGCACCAGTTTGGGGGGTACAGCTGGCATGCTGGAGGGCAGGGCTGCTGGGGACGGACCTCAGCAAACTGGATGAATGGGCAGAGAGGAACCTTATGGAGTTCAGCAAAAGCAAAGGTAAATTCCTGTGCCTGGGACAGAATAACCCCATGCATGGGCACCTGCTGGGGTTGACTGGGGAAGCAGCAGCTCTCTGGAACGGGACATTACGGTCCTGGTGGTCAGTTATACATGCCAACAGTGTGTTCTTTTGGGGAAGAAAGCGAACCATGTCCTGGGCTGCGTTAGCAAGAATGCATCCAGCAGGTTAAACAAAGTGATTTTCCCCTCTGCTCTGTACTCGGAAGCTACACTTGGATTGCTGTGTGTGGTTTAGGGGTGCCTAAAAAGAGTTGTTGAAAAACTGGAAAGAGTCCAGAGGAGTGCTGCTAAGACATTGAGGAGACTGGAGGATGTGACATACAAGGAAAATTTAAGTTTTTGTGTGTGTTTCTAGTTGTAGTTCTCCATTACCTGAGGAAGGTTTACAGGAAGCACAGAGCCTGGCTTTTCTCTGATGTGCATAAAAAGAGGATGAGAGACAGCAGTGACGAGTTGCAGAAAGGGAAATTCTTACTCAAAAATTCTCCACGTAAGGGGTGTTGAGACAGGTTCACATGCATGAAGGTGTATTAGCGAGGTCCATCCATAGCTTATGGTGTACGTTGATTCTGATGACGAAAGCTACTTTTGGGGAAAAATGTAAGGGTAAAGAATGAGGGACAGGCAGACAGAAAGAAAGTACAGAGGAAACTGCTCACGGGCTAGCTGGGAAGGGAAGTGATGAGGGTCCCCAGAGGAGCACCCTCCCTGCATGTTCTTTCCTACACAGCAGGGTTCCCCCATAGTAATTTTCCCATAGTAACTCCATAGTTTCCACCAGCCCTTGCTCAAACTCCTTGTTGTTCGTTCCCGCTGAGGAATGTTAGTGCTGGTTGGAGCATGCCTTGATGAGGGGCAGGTGCTGCGCTTTGCTTGGTGGTTGAGCTTTGTGCATTCTCATTGTTGGTCCCCCAACATAACCCAAATACTACAGCTGAAGGAAAAAGGGGAGAAGGGAAGAAAGAAGGGGTGATTGTCACACCAGCAGAAGTCACTTCCCATGAGAACGCACCACAACAACACTATCAGTGCCTGCAGGTACATGAGAGAAACAGTATGAAGAAGCAGCATGAGAGCAACAAAGGAAAGATATTGTGGCAGAGGCTCTGGAAAACACTGTCCTGGAAGCTTGGGTGAAAGGGTGCAAAACTGGGCATGAAAAGGCAGTCTACAACATTGCAGGCAGGAGTACCTTTGCAAGGCAAAAGGCTAAAGGCATCTAAGGTACCATGCAGTGAGGCTTAAGGTAAGAATCCTTCACTGAGAGAGTGGTTTGGCACTGGAATAAGAGCCCAGAAGGGCTGTGAAGTCTCCCTCCCTGGAGACACCCAGAGCTTGACTGGACAAGGTCCTGAGCAACCTGAACAACCCTCAAAAGTAGCATTGCTCTGAGTGAGGGGTTGGACTAGGTCATACTCAGAGCTCTCTTCCAATTTAAATTTTCCTATGATTCTCTGTAAATAGTGTTGAGTACCATCAACACTGTAAATGTATTTCAAATGTGGTGCTGAAGGCTTAAAATTTTGTCTAAAAATTCCTGTAAGGGGAGAAGACAGAGCTCATGCTCACACTGGACATATTTTGATCTGTACAGGAAGATGATTAAAAAGAGAATATTTTAATTGACATAATTTTTATAGGGACTTCATCTTTTTTACTCTCTTTGGATTGCAACTTATGAAAAATTTAAAAGATGATTCAAGCGTAAGTACCAAACACACTGAAGGTTTTGCAGCTATATTTGACTCAATAGTGACTTCAAGGAAAGCTACAATAATGAAGCTTTCTTAATGTCATGAAATCTGCTTAATATTACTATTCATAAAAATAAAAGTGTTTACTGCCTCCCCAACATTAAAAAATCATCCTCACATATCAGTTCTTCTATTTTCTCCCCCAGGCTTTATAGTAGACATTCTTGGAGAGATCATCTTTGCCTAGGTTTATAAAAAGGAACAGAACAGGTGAGTAAATTTATGTATAATATGCATCTTCAGGGAGTTATATAAATGAAATCTGAACTCTTCCTATTTACTATAAATCAGAGTTCAGATAAATGAGGCCCTGTCCATATTCTGGGTAAATTCAGTCAATCCATTTTAGGATCAAATTTAAAAACAGCCTCTAGCACAGTGACAAGCCGCTGTGCAACCTAGCCAGCTACATTGCAAAACAGTTTCATTAGAGTTACAGTTCCTAACTAGCATTTGAGAACTGTGGGGATTCTTTTTATATACCCTAGAAGGGAAAGTGAAAGGGTTATGGAACGGATGTTGTTCCTGTACGCGTGAATGGACTAAAAGATTCGAGCGAGCTGGAAATTTGGGATGGTGTTATAGTTCTAGTCTACATCAGATGCTGGAGAAATTCCTAAGCAGTACTATCTTCAGGTGTTGAGAAAACTAAATGCATATTTTGCCTATTAAGAGCAAAATTTTCATCTTGGCAGTGCAGCCTTAAAGAAAATGTGTCTTTTTTTTCCTCTTTTAGGTGATTCGCTCCATGGACAGCTGAATGACTGATGGGTACAGACTACTCCAAAAATTATCAGAACCATACTGTTTTCTGATGGAGGGAATTATTCTGTGCAATTATTTATTTACAAGATACAGAGTGGCAGTGGTTGTCCCTACAAATAAAAGTGAGAAATCCAGAGCAAATCGTGGGAGACCAGGATTATACTTTTCCCATGTTTAGAAGTTGGCCAAGGGGACAGTGCCGTTTACTCTGATGGAAATCCTGCTGTGTACCTTTGCCTGGGAGGATGGAGAAGAAAATCTTTTAAAGTACTATTGGAGATGTTTAGACTGATCCTTAGGCCTTGATAATCAAGTGTTAGCCCTATCTATTTCTGAGGTAACTGAGAAGTCTTTTTTTTTCTTTACGCTTTGGTTATACTTATTATGTTTATTGAGCCAATAAAGCTTTATAGAAAGGAAAACCAAACCAAGAACCTGTAAATGTCTAATCCTAGAGGATTCAGAGGTGGGAAGGGGGTAGTAAAGGTATCTATGCTGGTTTTCTTTGCCATTGTGTCTCCTGGTCTGCTGTAAATTACACTAGAATGAACGGGACTATTTTATTGGGCAGCAGTTCACAAAATGCAGCCCTTAGCCCACCTGCAATATTCCTGGACACACTGGAAGGGTACCATGGTGTCTGTTGCATCTGGTTTGCACCACTTGGCAAGAACACAGAAGTTATCGGACACTGGGGTCCTGCTTTTAGAGCAGGTTTCCAGCAGCCAGTTGAGCGAGGGTCCGTAACTGTGAAATAAGGACATCGTAACAATGTAGAGTTGGACTACTCAAGCTGAATTAACCCTGTAAATAAATATGAAATGTGATGAACGAGATGCTGAGTTTCATGCAAACTGAACAACCATATGAAAAAAAAAAAGTCAGAAAAACTATGCCTGCAGCACCTTACCTTTGCACACCACTTTCATGATTATTCCCTTGTTCCTTCGCTGCTGACATTCAGAAGCAGTAAGGGCACATAAGGGACTATGGAAAGCTAGATCATTGCTCACTGCGGGAGGTATGCATAGCTCAGGTGTTGGCAGTGGAAAGCATGACAGTGCTGGTGACATCCTTATGGTGTGTTTTGAGGGACATTCTGCAGCCACCTTCAAGACCAGACTCTTTCTGAACTGCAAGCCTGCAAGTGAGGTCTTGCGTTCAAGAGAAGGTTTCCTTCACACAATTCAGTCAGCTTGAACATGCTTCTTGGCCCAGTGAACTGCCTAGTGGTTTAGCACCCGCATCATCAGGTGTGCCCAGCCAGCGGGTGTGTTAGGCCAGTACTTGCTCAGGTGATGGAAGAGAAGGTTGGAGGGAATCTGCAAAGATCAGCTAGTTTTAGCCCATCTCTTTGCCCTAAATTTGGATTAACTGTCCTTATACTGAATACTAGAAGTCTGTCCTGACTACCCAATTTTTTACTGTCAAATAATGCAAAACTGGGGGTGCTATACCTACCACTGGGTGATCTCTTGCTTACTGCCCAGTTTGCTGTCAACCGTGCACTGCTGCCTCTGCTGCAGTAAGTTTGGTGGAGGAACTGAAAATGCAGGACCTGCCCAACACATACAGTCGTGTTTTCCCCTGCTTTCTTCATTGCGGAGATCAAGAGAGGACTAGCTAATGTATTCTATTCTTAATTTGCCTTTGTAAGATATTGCTCCCTGAGCCTTGAGATAGAAGGGTATATCATCTGCTAATCCAACCCTCTAGAGGCATTTTAGCAGCTAATCTGGTTGAATCAAATCATTCCTCCCGCATATGATTAATTTTGGGCCAATTTAATTTTTATTAGTCATGGGTTTCAGTCACCTACAGTTGCAGGACTATAATTGCCCTTGAACACATGGAATTTCTTTGTAGATTTGATTTGAAAATACATCGGGGTGGCCCCACCTCTGCTTCACCTATTCGTGCACCGCTGATCTTATCATGCCTAGATTTGCACCCTCTTAAATATAGGTTGGCAAAATAAAACCTTTACAGGC
Source organism: Ibidorhyncha struthersii (assembly GCA_013398815.1). Classification (NCBI taxonomy): domain Eukaryota; kingdom Metazoa; phylum Chordata; class Aves; order Charadriiformes; family Charadriidae; genus Ibidorhyncha; species Ibidorhyncha struthersii. The sequence goes on from VZSZ01007764.1 coordinate 18,709, forward strand.
AAAATCGGTGAGTCAATTTGCCTTCCTAATTGTGGGATTTCTCAAGTGAATTTAGCGCTTTAGAATGTGGTGCCTATGGCACCCATGAAAGGATTAGTTTATGAAGGCCAGCTCTTAGAAACAGCCCAACAATAGTGCCTTATCCTCAGGATCACTTATCAGTCAAAGGGAGTTTGTTCTCAGGAGGGCCAGAGCCAATGGGTAAACTCCTGTTTACGCTAGCCGAGGAACTCTGTCTCAATGTTTGGATAAATTATCACTTTGTATCCTGTTGGAGGTAGAGTAGTACGGGGAGCTTAGAGGAGTCTTCGGCTTTTGCTCGTGCAGCTTTGAGTCAGCTCGCTCCTGCCCGTGCAACAGAATAAAATTGTTTCCGCGCAGAGATGCGTTGCCTTATCTTGTGCTTCCCTTTTCCCACCCACGAATCCCCTCCGGTGGCACCGATGAAGCTTGGGCATTGCTGAGATGTGCATGGGTCTTATGGGACCTGGACAACCTGGAACTTCGCAATGAGGAGGGTAATAATGCCTCTAATGAGTGCCAGCATGGATAATGATTTTTCTATTGTGGATAGTGGAGAGAAAGTGCCAACTCACTTAATAAAGGCAACAGTACCATTTTTGGCCAGTGCCAGCCAGGGCTGGTTTGGAACTAATGACCTGGAAAGGTTCCCGGTACCATTACACCACCCTCAGGCACCCAGCTGGCTTTTTAGGGACTGGATTTCTGCATCTCAGGATGAACGCGAGGTCCTAGATAGCTGGGCTTGATTGGCATGACTTGAAGAGCTGCTTCTTGTTTAACGAGCATAGTGTAAGAACAAATGAAGGGAAAGCCACACTATCTCTTCTAATAACATTCGCTCTTTACTAAAATCCCATAGAGATGTAGCAGACATCAGTGGTATTAATATTATGCGACTTAGCTGATGCTAAGAAGCATTTGGGAAAACTTTGACTGACTGGCTCATGCAGTTGCTAATGAGGATATCTCACTTACACGGATATGGCAGAGTAAAGAGGTTTATTTATCAGTATGCTCTTGCCCCATCTGAGAGATGAAAGAAATACTCAAGCAAACAGGAGACGTGAGGCGTTGGAAACCTCTGGTCTGCCTCAGCCCTGACAACGTGAGGCAGCTAATGATGGCCTCCTCTCTACCTAATGGTGGTGTATAGACACCAGGATGCTCTGAGCTGCAGGATGGACCTTTTTGCATGGAGGTGCACACCCAGGAGCAACAGCCAAAAGAGAACACAACCAAAAGCCAGTTTCCTAGGCAGAGCTCAATGATAGACAGGTTGCCTCATGGTTTGAGGCACCCGGGGAGGGGCCTGTGCAAAACATTACCCCCAGATGAAAACATAGGAGAAATGACTGTTTTAGAGGCACCAAAAGTTTCAGGATATAGCTCTGCCTGCCTCTGAGGAAGCGACTTGTCACCCTTGTTACCCTTGAGACTCCTGGCTGACATACGCTTCTTCCATTAGCCACCTACTTCTCTGCGGCTTCTCTGGGAGGAAATAGTTCTGCTTTTGTCAAAGCACAGGAAAAGGGATTTATTTATTTGTTTATATGTTTTCTGGGCTATGCTTTTTTGCCTCTCACAATGGAGGTGGTTGGAACGTGTGACTAGAGATAATGCGGACAGATTGATCTGCACTAAATGAATGTCATGACAGCTTCTGTGAGAAACCTATTTGAAATGTCTTTATTATTTTACAAAAGAACTTCAGCCACAAGATTTTACCAAGGATACAGTGATTTATTACATCATGGACTCCAATAAACTTTGGATTCCAAAATAGATGCAGTCACTATGAAACCGCATGCATGATTTTTTCAGATTTATTCCCAACCTTGGAGTGTATTTGCAAATGTACAACTCTTAATAGCATGTTTCACTTAATACTGCTAAATTCTCACATTGTCATTGTGGGAAGTAATGTGACACCGGGTTTAGTCCTGTTGATGTTAGTGAAGCTCTCTGTGGACTACTCAACTTGGTCAAAATTGTTTTCATCCTGGTGTGTTGCTGAACAGAAATCATTGCTCGGAATGTACGCTTTTCTTTGCACACTTTTCAGTGTACACTTTTCAATGTACAGTTTTCATGTACAACTCTCTCGACTGTTTTGAAAAACAGTGGTAAATACTGTCTTTAGGGATCTACATTTTTCCATCCGAAGGAAAAAAAAACAACCCACACCACAATAGAAACCCAGCTGTAAACTTCAGGGTTAAAACATTTCTGCATTTCTGGCCATGCCCTTTGTGGTATCTTTCAGAGGAGGGTAAGCATAACTGGAAAGCCGTAAGTACAGTTTATATGCATTTTAAATGGGCTGAGCTAACATTCACTTTAATTGGAAAGAGTCCTGAATGCAAAGCAAAGCCTTCCCACACTGTAGAAATCCATATGTTAAAATACTTTCTTTTTTTAGAATTTCACAGCGCTCTAGCCAAGAGTTGCTAGAACAAGGTCCCTGCGCTGTCCTGTTTTGAAAATAAACAAATTGACAAATCTGTTCTTTGTGCCACAGCCACCGGTTCCTGGGTATATTTGCAAATGCAGAAACATAAAGCTGAATAATCCGCTTCTCTCAAGACTGCACATTAGGCAATTAAGGGGGTATGTTTGCAGGCAGGCGCACTGGGCATTAGGCACACAACTATTAACAATAATAAGAATTGGGCATTTAATTCCCTTCATAGGGATGAAAACGTATCTCTGCTGTTTAATGCGAGCCAGTGTAGTATTATGTGATAAACACGGATCAATAGAAAAGGATTTTTAAATTTAGAATGCCATTCCTCTACCACAGAATTGGCAACACAGACTGTTTCCCAGTAATAGAACCAGTCTACCTCTGCTGAGACAGGAGCAAAGTTATCTGAGGAAGTAGCAACAATGTCATTTATTTTAATGAGGCTTGTTCTCCCACAAATGCTGTTTCCGCACTCTCGGGAAGGTTCCAGTAATGCTATAAAACCCCAAAAGGAGCCCTATCAAATGCTGGAGTGCGCCTTTGTTTATATAAGCCCGGATCATGGCACTCAGCAGGGCCCTTCGTTCAGGCAAGCGGCAGAGTTCTCTAACCAGGGATGTCAGGGCTTATTACAATCTCTGCCCTTGTTGGGTATTCAGCTTTTTAGTCCAGCTGATAAACTGATTGTTGTGTATCCTTAGGTGGTTCATGTGTTTGTTGAACACTAAAAATTCCAGATTCAAACTTCTCCAGATGGATATTAAAAAAAAAATAAATGTTGATTTTAGGACGATAGGGTTGCATTATCCTTGGCCCTTTCCATGGTATTATGCTATACACCCTTTTGGCTTGCCAGTCCCAGTCCTTATTGGGGGAGAAAAAAAAACCCAAAATTGGCTTTGCTGTAGGGTTTGCCAGTGTTAGTCTAGGGAGAAAACCAACCTAAAACTGGCACACAGGCTGCATTTACTTTAAGCTTGTATTTCAGCAGTGTAGCAAATCCAATGGGAAACTTAATTTCTAAACATGAACATTATTGACTTGCAAAAGCTATATTTAGATCAAGCCCTTCATGCCAAAATTATTAGACTTTACTAGGAAAAAAATACATTACCAGCTAGAAACATATTAGCGCTACTTGTGTTAAATGGAAAACCTCTATTGTAATGCACTTTTGCTTAATACTGAAGACCCAGTGTCTACTTTTGACATTTTGAAAAACCCAGGAAGCTTGTACATGGATATTTTATAAGTATTTTCTTTATCAGTTAATCGCTCAGTCTGGGTTAGTCAGACACTTCTGCTGGGGGAATACTCTTGACCATTTTTTTCCCCTGCCTGTGCTGCTCCTTTCTTCGTGTTAGTGCAAGTCTTATGGTGAAGGAGAGCTTGTTTGAGAAACAGGTCTGGGAAAAATACCATGCAGAAAAAGGTGGGGGAAGTTTAGAGAATTTAAACATTTGGAAGCAGAAGAAAAAATATGCAATGGTACGGAACCAGTATAAGCATGTGGTGAAAATTTAATGTTCTTTTAGCAGGCATGTTTTTTTGAGCATGCTAGTTGGAGTTTCATTTACAGCAATGAGTTATCATGCCTTGTCAGATACAAAGCTGTGGGTTTATTATAGATTAACTCATGACATTTTTAACTTTCCTGAAGCAATTTTGAAATGTATGTTGGAGTAAAAGCGCAGACCATGTTTGTTCCGCAAAGCAGTAATTGATGAAAAAAGGTTTCATGAGTAAAAGAAGTTATGGACCTTTAATTGAGGATTAAGCCCTATTCATAAAGAAACTTCGTGCTAGTTAATTGGGGTTGTCATTTTTTTTATGATTCAGAGAGAGTGGGCAATGCTTGTAGCAGTGTGAAATGGAAGTTGAGCTCAGCAACAAAATTTTTTCTTCCCATCTACCAGCAACAACTCATTCCTGATGCGTCTAAGGAAGAAGCAACTTAAACTGGAAAAAAAAAAACAGAAAGGCACAGACTTTTCATGCAATGTATAGCAAATGACACCTGTTAACACTTGTGTTTAACATAGCAGTCAGTTTGCTGTAGTCCAGAATAAGGTTATAATCTGCATAGTATTTTTCTGGACTTCTCTTTTAGAAGAAACCATCTAAGATAAAGCATCATTGAAGAATTCTGTGGTAAAGATGGCTATCAGTTGCCCTTTCACCTTGTCACTTCTCTATTCTGAGCTTCAAAAGAAGGGGATAAAATATCTTGCTGGCAAAAATACTTCATTATGTGTGCTTTTTCATGGTTAAACTCTATTTTAAAAATGAAAGTCTTGCTAAATATTAAGTCCCAGTTTCACATGCTGCCATGTGATGAAGCCTTTATATTCTGTTGTGGTATAGGTTTGTAAAAGGTCAAACTAAAGTGTTCCAAGTCTAGTCTCAATGTATATTCTGTGGACAAAAAGAAAAAAACCTTATATTAATAACATTTTTTTATTAAAAGCATATCTCTATTTGGCATTCTCAGCCTGTAAAATTCTCTGAGATAGAATATTATCCAAGGTTAAGCTAAGGTTAACCGTGTAGTTTTGGCAGTTTATGCTGTGTCACCCTTTCCTGCTCTTCTTAGCTAAACCCAGTGAGTACGCAATACATAACTTTTAATATGTAGAATACAACACCAATCCTTTTGAAGTCAGTGGAAGGTTTCCCAGAGAAAATATCAAGGCAGTAAAGATGCTACAAGGGATAAGCAAAACCCACCTAAATGTTTAGACATCTATTAAGGGTCGATGGCTTAATGCAGAAGCTACTCCTGTTTCCCATAGCAGCATAAGAGAGTTTTTTTCTATCAGAGGTGGTGCTACCAAGGTGAGGTGTCTGGTCAGGTGTATCAGGGGCCACAGAGTGTAAAACCTGGGTCCTGCTGAAAACAGATGTCCACGGCTCACGTCTGGCAATGCATCTACTGCTATGACACTACCCAAAGGAATTAAGGGGCCCGAGCTGTTGTCCTGAGTGGACACTTATCTTTGACACTCGGGAACTGGTTGGTGTACGCTAGTTAACAACAAAACAAAGTGAATGATCCTTCAAAAATAAAGAACTGGTCAGATTCTTCAAATGCTGTGAGTCTAAAAGGGAATCTCTTACCCAATCCTGCAAATAGTCCTGCCTAATTTTATAATTCCTCTAAATTAGGCTAGCCACATGCTTACTGCTAAGCTTAAATCTGTCTGCAGGATCTAACATATGTTAAATCATGTGTCTGATTCCCTGCAACCTATTCTGTAATTCAAAAGCGCACCAAAAAGCTGTCCTGTAGTTTCTACTTATCTACTGACAATTGAAAACAAATCATGACTGTGTTGCTGAAATTTTCATGACCCAGGAACATTTTGCAAGAAATGTGTTTGTACAAAAACTCACCAAACCCAAAAAAGGAGGAGAAATCTGTGCTTTCAGTGAATATTTTGCTGTTCTGCAAAAGGCAAAAGCTGTAACAGAAATCACTGCTCACCACAGAAATACAGTCACCTCTGAATAACTATTTTTGGAAATTCCTTGTTATAGCTGTAATTGACAGACTGAAGAGCCGCTTCTTTTGAACATGTTGAACCTTAGAAATTCCTTTTTTTTGATTTTGTGAAAACACAAAATTAAGTGTGATTATTTAAGTATGTACTCTATTTGGAAGGGAAGTGATTTACGGCATATTGAAACTAAGAAAGAAAATTCGGGTCACACTTCTGAAGGACCGTCCTGATTTCTTTACAGATAACTGACTTCAGCCAGTAATATTAGGCACTCAGTTAATTTGCAACTTGAATTTTTACTCATGGCTTCTTGACTCAAGCAGCTTTGTTTTCCCTGGATACAGTTGCACAACGCTTGGTTTCTATACAAGTGAGTGAGGAAAGCTCTGTTGTGATGCTGATGCAGAACCCAAGTGAAATTCCTTGTAAACTATCTAGGCTTACCAGCTACTTCTTGTCTTTTCTAAGAGTTACTGTCTGCATCAGGCTAAAATGACTGGTAACTCGGAAAAACCTCAGACCTCGATTAATCCAAAGTTGGCCATTGTGCAGCCCTTGAGTCGGTGAGTGTTAACTTCCCATGCTGCCCTTTAATTGACCTCAACATTGGACTTCTGGAGCAAACACTGATAAGGGGTGAATGACAGTTCAGCTGCATGCAAGCTCTGAGCCAGGTGACTGAGTCGCCTGGACCTTGCCTACCACCTTCTCTACTTGGGTGCTGCTGCGGGCTGTGACCTTTATGCTGAAGGTGCTGAGCTAAAAGCACCGAGCCTGTCTCTTTCAGTGCCTGGGTTTGCTTCCAAATGTCAGTGCTTTTGTAAGGGTGGGTAGTAGAATCATTCTTTTGACAGGTCCAACAGGAAAAAGAGTTCAAAAAAAAAAAAAACCCAAACAACCTAGAAAAAAAAAATGCCTCTCTTTAAAATAGAGTGAAGTTCCACCAAGTGTACTCCACTGCAGAGTCACGCGGTGCAAACGCTTACCCTCCCATAATCAGTTGTTAGCTATCATCTCCCTACTTTGCTAGTTACTTCTCACCTTCTTAATCAAATTGTCATAAATAGGTCAGGAATTCTTGCTACCGGTTTTATTCAACAACACCTCTTTATCTCATACTTGTCCTAAGTCTTATCCAATTATCTCTTACTTTTCCATGTGCTCTGTCCTCATGACAATCACTTCTGTTTGATTACTGCTACAAGGCCCTGATTGCAATTTTTCACTGATGAGAGAGCTCCGGGACTTGGGGGATTAGGGTTGTATTCCAAATTCTGCCAAAAACATGCTGACCTCAGATGGAGGAGACATGCCTGGAGACATGTCTTGATACTTCTAGTCACAGCGAATATTTGTTTACACCAGAAGGAAAGAGTAAATAGGAATCAGGAAAATTAATCCCAGAATGATTTTCTTTATTACTGGTAGAATTCACAGGTTATAGCCCGTAATCACTTTTTACTTATTTTTACCTCTGGTAAGATAGTGCCTTCTCTTGTGGGGGACTGGAGGTGTATCTGTGTTAATGATTGTGAGATGGTCTGTGACAAGCTTTCGGAGAACGTGACTGTTCTCTGACACATAAGTGCGAATAGAGGGTTAACAATCTTAGTTTGTTGACAATGGACCACGTTGTTTTGGTTTGCTTATTTCATCAGGGCTTGGTTTTCACAGATTGTGTGTATTACAATAGGGCTTATCTTACACCCTTAGTAAAACCAATGGTTTATAATTGTAGGATTATACGCAATAATTGTGGGATTCTCTGCTCCCCCATGGGAATTCTGCTGTCTTTCCCCACTGACTAAAAGGAGATGAGTTTTTAGTGGTTAACGTACGAGCCTGGGAACAAGGGAGTCCAGCTTTTATTCCCAGCTGTGTCAGTGATTTACTTGGGGATTTCTCAGTGCCTCAGTTTTACTGGAATAATGGTGTTAGCTTTCCTTTTGATAGGAGTGCTAGGAAAATACTGGGATTGTTTTCTGCTTCAGTGAAAAATGAGGTTGCTCCACACTTACCGAGGGCAGATTAGTCATTCAACTAATTCTGCAAGCAATAGCTGGAGACATCATGCTTGTATCATGCTTGTTACAGCTTGTGTCTTGGTGTTTAGCACTGTGCATAAACAGAGTATCATTGTCCCAGCCCTACTGGGTGCTCCCTTCCTGGGTTAAATGGGAGTATTGGAGGCCGCTCTGGCAATCTGTACAGGTGAGTCCATGGAGCTTTGTGCAGCATCTGATCTTTGAATCTTTCTCAGTTAAATTTCCAAGCTGTTTAAACTCTTCCCATTGTTTATATATCCCCACCCATGCATACATATATAAAACAACACTCACTCTCTCTCTCTTTCTCTCTCAGGACTAAACTTCTCTGTCCTCTTTGTCCAGACTGGCAAAAACCCCTGCGAAAACAATATTAAAAAATCCCAACAATTAACAAGGAAAGTTTTTAAAAAGCGATTCCCTTCACAGATAAATTGTTCCAAGGGATTATAAATGACAAGGTACATTTGTTTTTATTCAGGAGTGATATAATGAAGGTAATTAGTTCTTTTCTTTTTTTTTTTTTCCCCCAACAGCCTCTGTGTATATTATCATTATGCCAAGAGTAGGTGACAAAGCTTCCTCCACCATAGTGAGACTGCTTAGGTATAGAAACATATTAAGATGACTAAGGAGAGAAGACAGCTCCCAAAAGTGTTTGGAAAACGCTTTTAGATTTCTGGAGCTTTTAGTCCTATGTGTATGAATATACATATGTGATGTGCATGCACACACATATATATATGTACACATGCATGTATGTACACATGCCTATAACCATAGCCCCTTCACCCCTCCCCCATACACCAAAAGGCACCACAGAGTGTCCCTTTCAGAAGCCGTTTTATCTCACAAAGCATTCACATCTTCAAGTGACCATTTTTAATGAATGTAACCTGGTCCTCTCATGAAGTACATTGAAATAAGTATCAGAGACCAATTAATTGATCAAGCTAGGAACAAGTTATACCTACACTGCTCCACTGTGTATATTCACAGCACCAGCCGTTGCTTCTGCTGTTCCATCTTTGTTACTTTATTTTTTGCTTTCTACCCTGCAGCAGCAGCAGCAGCAGCAGCTCTGATTGCAACAACCAATAGACATGGTTGGCAGTGTGAAATATAAAATAACAAAACCTACAGTCTGGCTAGCTTTGTGGATAATATGCTGCAACAACCAGCCATTTCCTGCCCGTGGCTGTGTCAGCTGATCCATCCACAGTCCATTTTTTCATTGGTGTTATTTTTTTCAGTGTCTATGAAATCAGGAATGGGACACAGCATGCTTGGAATTTGGCCAGTATCCTGTTGAGTTAGTAGAATGGAAAGAAAATAAAAACTACACTGACCCAATTTCTTTGACTAAATATACTGGGCCATAACAGCAAAAGCTATGAACGTGTTTATTCTTTGAATTATTTTTCAGCTGAAATGGCTTAGGACAATACATTACAAATGGAGCTGGAGATCAGGGAGTGAAACCTTGTCATCGGGCTCTCCATTAACTTCAAATGGCTTTTTACAGCCCGGTCTTGAAGATTTAAAAGTAGCCTTCATTTTTTTCTTTCTGTTGCTTTTCTACCTAATTTCGTTTCACTGAAAGTTTCTGTCCACTTTTTTGTACCTGTTTTAATTAAAGGACTGTTTTTTTTTTGTTGTTGTGTTTTGTTTTTTGTTTTTTGTTTTTTTTTTTTTAATCATTGTGTATTTTTCCTTTACATGACAACTACCTACATTTAGGATTTAGGGGGACTGTGCCCCTTGCTCTCTGGTGTAAGCAGAAATGCATCAGGCTGCATCTGGAAGTGAGGAGAAACATAATAGCACAATCACTTATTTTTTCAAATGCAAAGTGGAGGGTGATAATCATCTAATTCGAACAGCTTGTGCCTACCTTTGGCTTTCCCACACCTGTGCCATTCATTGTGCCATCCCAGGCAATGCACCGTTCCAAGGAGGAGGAGTGTGCCAAGGGGTCCACTGCTCTATTCTTGGATCTGCGTCCCAAGAAGGACCAAAGAAACCCTGTGATCTCTGTCTCAGTTTCCTCATTCATGAAATGGGGACAATGATCTGCCTCCATCTTTGCAGAGCACCTGGAAATATTTGAATGCAAAGCGGTAGGACACAATGGGAGCCAAGCAGAACTGCTCTCGAATGCCATATGGCCAGCCTGGTTGCCAGAATTCAGAGCTAAAAAAGCCAGAGTAAATTGTAACTCCTCCCTCAAAATAAAATAAAAAAAAAGCCACAAACCCAAACCAAAAATAAAGGGTTAATTTAGCGCTAATGAACAAAATACATTTCAGAAATGCCTGGCCAAATAAATGTTCCCTCGCAGCTTCCCACCTGCTGGTACCGGCAGAATAATAATAGTGCTTGCAGTCTGGTGCACATACTCCAATACGTCCCTGCTTTTGTTGTCTTCTTCAGACCTACAACATAAGGTCCCTATCTTATCGCCCTCCTGCTTTTCAGCTTTCCTTTCAAGAGATCCACCCAAAATGCTTAAAAATTGCAAAAAGAATTACGCACTAGGAGGGAATGAGAGAAAAATATAGTTATGTCTGCAAATTTGTATTTGACTTGGGCCTGAGCTTTAGCCTAATTCGCAGATCATTCAAGTCATATCCTTAGCTCATTTTTGGCAGCCTCTGTCCTCAGCATGGAAACCCACCATCATGGGGAGCAGACGGGCCAAGACCTGAAGATACAAGGGAGGGATCGAATGCCTGGGTGAGGGCAAGAAGGACATTTTGATCAAACTCATAGATTTATCTGCCCAGTAGAGTTTTCCTTTCCTGTTCCACGGCAGGTGAGTGTGAGCCAAGGTGCTTTAAGGTATCCTGCTTGTTTTGGCAGAGGGCTGATGAAGAGTGGTCTCTCCAAGACGATGGCTTGGGGAGTTCCGTGGACAAAAGCCCAGGCTACGCTGTGCATTGGTATTGCTCCAAGGAACCTGAAAGCACAAAAGCAGGAATCCCAGGATCCCAGCAATTTATGGGCTGGACCCTAGCTGTCCTTCAGGGCAAGGGTCCTCCATGCAACAGTTTCACAGGCAACATCTGTTTTATAGAACATTCCTGTTAGCAGGGGCTGTGTAAGCAGGGCTAGTAGTATGGTGACACAAAGTCTGGGCACTGGTTTCGGGCAAACACAGTTATTTGGTACATTTTTATTTTAAATGAGAGGTTCCATTGTACACGAACCCCCAACTAAAGTCTATTAATTGTAAGGACTGACAGAAGTAAAACTAGGCAAAGGAAAGCAGATGGCTGAAACATGTTGTTAAAAAAAATCAATAGTCCCACTTCTGATGCATCGATATTTGGGTGTGGACACATTCAGAATTGATGTTTAAATGTCAGCTGGGCCCAATTTGCAGCATTTCAAAGCCACCTTTGTGTTTCAAATTCAGCAGGACTAAAGGTCAGAAGTTTTACTGAGTATTCCACTCCAACGATACACTTTATAAACGTTAATTTTTCTTTGAAAAGATCTTCTTTTATCTTGTTCCACTGGTACTAGTCAAGGTGGAAGAACATAGAGCGGGCATGAGTTCAAAGCTTGGTCAAAGGACAACAGTTGCTTATGTTATCCTGACCCTAAAACTCCCATCACCGCTCCTGAAAAACTAGATAGCTGCAAGTCTGAATTTTTCCAGTGTAGAATTTTATTTTATCAATAAGTTCTTTTTTGTCCAAATCTGTAAAGATACTGTGGCCAATAAAACTCTTCACTGAGCTGGTTATTTTTGATGTGTGCATCTTTTGTAGTAGAAAGAAGACCGTGGGGCTATTTAATAGAAAGCATTGATAGCACAGAAAAGAACGAGGAACGTATTTCCTTTTTAATGCTATATATTTAAATTACCAGAACTTCAGTTAGTACACTGTGGCAAAGCCTCTTTAAAACTAACAGAAACGTGCATTTAAACCATGTGAAGAGTTAGTTATGCACCTTAAAATGCAGTTAAACAAGAGCTGCATGAAATTGTAAAAAAACCCCATCAGTGTCTCAAGACTGATACCAACAGAATAGTCTCGTTTTTAAATTAATTTAAAGATGTTGTTCTATTACTTTGACATGGTTACCGAACAATATTTTGGACACGCAGAAATAATAATTCAGTTGTCCATTTCACAAACCTGAGCAAAGTACTCCTTTCTTTACATATAGTAGGGACTTCAGGAAGTAGTAGTTGAAGTTTAAGCAAAAAGTACATTATAAACAAGATTTTGCTAGATAAATGCAAAGGGACAGTTTTATACCCATTTACTTTAACTGAAGCAGATGTCAGTCAGCGTACTGTGGGAAAATTTTGCCAGGCACCAGTGGTGGCATTCTTTATGTGCTTTGCAAGGGAGCAAAATACTGCGTGAACAAGACTGGTCAGGATGGAGAAGTGAGGCTTCAGAGCTGTTAATAGGCTACTGTTCCCTTGAAATTAGTAGGACCGGAGGGCGTTCAGAGTTTTTCAAGAGAGCTGCATTTATTTGCATCTCAGCTACATTACACATTATGAGTGACAGATATGTGGCAAAATAGAGTACTGAAATTTGACTTTAAGTTCTGAACTGTGAAGATAGAACAATGCTTGTCACTTTTCAAAAAAGCTACAAAGGAAAATCCTAAATAGTTAATGGAGACACCAGAAGGAAACAAAATAGCTGAGCTTTATAAAAAAAGCAAAAAACCCCACCTATATTTATAGCTGTAAAACAAGAAATCTTCAGAACTTTCTGAGTAATAGAGGACAAAAATTATCTCAAAATCCCAGGCAGAAAAACTAATTTGATCATGTGCTTTTTTTTAAGAAAATCTCATACACGCTTGCGTTGAGCAGAAGATTCTGTCTGTGAGGAAGGGGCTAGGAGACACATTAGAGGAAAACATTCCCAGCTTGCATGGCACAGCCATGGGTTGTCTGGAGGATCAGAATAGGATACAGTTATGAAATCATCCAGGCGTGAAGGTCAGCTTGTCCAGAAGTCGTGTCAACAGGACTGTGGTTAGGAATCAAGTAGGCAGGCAGTATCAAAAAAAAAAAAAAAAAAAANCTTCAAACCCCATTGTAACAGGAAAAAAAAAAAAAAAGGAAGAAAAGGGTGGAATTTAAAAGCCATTGTAAGGTTTGGTAGCTTGATATTGGAATACTAGAGTAAAAGTTAGAGATTCAGAATGCTCAAATATCTGTTTAAATCAAAGATGTAGGGATGGAAACATACCACGAGATAGATACCCTCTCTGGAAGAAAGCTGGGTCCTTCAAAGATTCTTCAGTGCTACTGTGGGGAAGATGTACTTTATTCAGGAGCCTCCAAGAGTTGAAAGAAATGATTAGGCAGGTTTTCCTTGTCTGTCTTACAATTACTTAGAAAATACAAAGAGCTTTCTTATCCTCATTTATTCTGGGTAAGAGGAGAAAATAATTATATAGAGCCCTGAAGAACCAAACCAAAAGAAAACAGGATCAGCTTTATGGCCATGTGCCCCATTCCTACCAGGCCTTAGAGACACATTCTGTCTTTAATATTGTAAAAGAAAACTTCATTCACAAAGACCATTTTGACTTTCTTGGAATGACATTTCACTTGCAGAAATTATTAGTGGTTGGTCGGTTGTCTTGTTTGTTTGTTTGCATGAGGAGAGTCTGCTAAAGCATATTGACTTAAAACAAAAGTCACCTTAGTTGCAATAGCTCCACAAACAGTGCTTGAATTTGCAGCACTGGCATTGTGATCTGCTGCTTTTGAAGGTGTTTGAAGCATTTGAACCTGTCCTCAACACCACTAACCACGGGCCTGCTTCTTGAGCTTGGTTATTTGAAAGATAACATTATTTATGATTTCTCGCTCAGTGTTTAAAAAACAATCTCATTCCCTACCCCCCTATTCCTGTTTGTTAGATTTTGTGATTAACAGTCCATAGTTTCGCATTTATGACTGTAGAGACCCACCATGGCATGGGAGTCTCGGCAATGCTGCTGAGTCCATGTATCCTCTCTGCACTGTGGGTAAATGGGAGACTTCATCCCCCAGGGTTATCTCAGCAGTATCTTCCACGAACAGATCCCTTCTTCAAAAGAAGAAAGAATCTACCTTTTCAACTAGCTTAACTTTGTCTAGACAGCAAATGCAGCCACATTTTGTGTAGCTGATTTAGCTACCCCACCTGACTAAGCTAGAGTGAATGTGATTCACAAAGATTTTCTCTTTATCCGGTGTTTGTCTTCCTAACTTCTCTGGCTGCTTATCTGTGCTCGTACTGGGGAAACCTGGGAAACTCTAAGCAGCTATCCCACACCACAAGCTGCATGCCAATCACCTCAGCAGGGATACACTAGTGGTAAAATGAGACTTTGGAGAGTCTAATGAGTAACGTGCGGTGCAGATAATGCATTTTTCTTCATTTTCCATTTCAGAAGTTCTTATTGTCTCTTCATGTGATACAGTTTTATCTGCTGGTTGTAGCTGATACAAACCCAGTGTTTTTACAGCTCAGGATAGGTGTTTTCCTGCCTTCTTATTAATTTAAAGAAATAAATATCTTGATGAGTGTGACCTTCATTATACTTCAGACCTGATCATTGCTCCCTGTGGGCTCCATTGCCTCAGTAAAAGCCGTAGACAAAGTTCACTCAATAATTAGAGGGACTGGAGTTGTTCTGGTCTGGGAACCTGACACCCCCGCTGTGCTGAATGGCAGTGTACAGATGAGGGATTGGAGAGCTAAGAGACCAAACTAAATTAAGGCTGCCTAAAGTCTGTCTTGTGCATTAACTTGCAAATAAGGTGGGGGGACAACAAAAAAATGAGTAATCCTTTTCCTAAGAGGTAGTAAATCATTCCCAGTGAGGATGTGTTCAAACAGGTAGATGTGAGTTCTCATGTGTGATTCAAACCTACAGTAACATGATATGAATAATCTGTGTAATAAAAAATATCATTTTGTGTCCACTAACCAGTGAAGTACTTATCCAACAAAACTTGCTACATTTTTCTGTGCAACCATCTGTTTAGAAAAGAGATGATACATAAGAAATTAAAATAATATAAAATATGTATAAATATGTATATTTCCATACACATGTGCACATAAATATGTATGTGTGCGCATATCTGAACTAATCACTGCATAACAAGAGTACTTAATAGAAGGAGAAAATCTTTCACTGTTAAATTCATGGACAAAATTCATGTGTTCAACAGCATTGACCTACAGACAGCCTGTCCTGACAACACCTGGACACAAACCAGGTGAGGGCCCAGGGCAGCTCTCGTGATACAGAGTTTGTCTGAGTACCTCTCAGAAAGACTGCAGTAAGCTTGGATTTTCCAAGAAACTTAAAGCTATATACAGATATAACTGAGAACTGTAGGCCAGATACGAGTGGCGAAGCTTAAAATGGGACTTTGGTGGACTTTATGCAATGCTGACCGGCTAGTGGGTAACGCAGCCCACCTCTAGCTGTGACGTGTGCTGAACCATAGTGGTGGCCTTTGTGGCTTCTGTGGCCTTTCACAACGTGGTAGTTCTCTGGAAAAACTCTGCTTACCTTTTGGCTTTCTGCATCTACTTATGTTAGTGCCCAGTTATAGCATCTGGCCCGCCTGCAATCCCCAAACCGGGAAGAGCTGTGGCATGCGGAGGTGCTCTCGCTGCACACCACCCTGCATCAGCCGTACAGGGCACTTCCCGAAAGGTGATTGCGGCCATTTAATCTTTAAAATGTGTTTTTAAGCATCCCACTTTCCCAGAGAGTATATTAACAACCGAACCCTTGGTTAGGTGGCCTTGGGGAGGGGGGTAGGAAGGTGAGGTTGCCTTTCACCTCCCCTTTTGAAGCAGTACTGCTGTGCAGAGGGGAATGTCAGACTCCTCCACCGACCTTTGTAGCTTGTCCTTTCGAATCAGATTTCTGACCGAGGGGAAGCAACCAGCAGAGCTTCTGTCAGATGCCCAAGCAGTGGGTGCCTGTCTCCCCAGGCTCCCTGAGGAGCCCAGACTGCCCTCGCCGGAGGGAGCGGGGGGCCTGGGCAGGCAGGAGGGGTGAGGCGTTTGATTGCATCCACCTATTTTGCCTTTGCACGCGATTAGAGCGGAGCGCAGCAGTATCGGAGGAGGGGGGTGTTACTGTGAAGGCACACGGGACAGAATGGCAAAACTCACTTTCTAATAATGGTGCCATCTTGAGCAGTCCTCACCCCTTCATCTGTTTTTTCTTCCACAACAGCCCTTCTTTTCACTTTCATTTACACTGGTTTATTTTTCAAGCGGGAGTAATTCCTCTGTCCAGGTTGCAAGAAGTGACAGTGCCAGGAGAAGTGAGGGTGTGGTGGGCAAAAATGAGCAGCAGGAAAGGAAGGTAGGTGGAGATTCCCCAAACCATCCTAAACCCCACTGCTGCTGAGTGAACAGCTGTTGCCAGGGATGCCAGTAGTTGTTTCCATCACAACAGCAAATGTCTTCTCGATTCTCCACTTAGCTCTTTCCATCTTCCTTTTTTTAGGATGCTGCTCCTTGGCTTTTCTTCCCTTCTCTGTCATTTTGCCAGCCTCTTTTTGGATCTTCTGCTCACAGGTGTGTTTTATGCTATGGTCACCAAGGACACAGGATTATTCCTGCTGTTCTGTGACTCCTTGGTTTGTTATATCAGCTGAAGGAGCCCTCTCCTGCATTTGTTTCTTCCTGGTGGAGATTAGTCCTTTGTTTTGGCCTGTTTGGATGTGGTCTCTGACACACTAGATGCTGCTGGGTGTTTGAAGGCCACCTGTTGGTCCTGTCTGGTCACCAATCTGTCACCAGCCTCCACCTCCTCCTCTTTGTGTGGCTGTGGGTGAGGCAAGATAAGCAGAATGTACAATGTGTTAAGAGGAAATTTATACCGTATTTGACAGCATTACCCTGTTGATGGGTGCCAAGAATATGACTGGCATAATTTTCTTGGGTCTTTCTCTGATCTCAGATGTAAATTTGATATGTGTTCAGGCAAGCACATATTTCAGAAGAATTTTAAAGAAGAAATTATTCCACATATAGCTGTATTGCAAGTATTTACTCTGCTGAATTGAACTCCAGCCATCTTCACAATTTCTCTTTGTTTAAGGTGAGTAATAATGGTGTCATCTTTAATACTGCAATTATTTATGGGAATTGGAAATTAAAAATCCCAACTGTGAACATTCAAGAAATTTGATCCCATGTTCCTGTTTAGGAAGTGAAAAAGAAACCTGACAAGAATCACCTGTATAAATGCAGGTGAAAATAACCCACCTGTGTTATAATCTGTGGTTAGTAATAGGAACATTAGAGTAGTTCTTTTTTTTCTTTTTCAATTCTAACACATGGTACTGAGATCCTATTGCAATGACCCATTTTGAACTGAACATCTCCCTCGTCACCCACGTTTATAAAGAACATCTCTACATTGTGGCTTCTTGGTGTCAAATTTTCAAAATGTTGCCTTACAGTAATGTAACACCACAACTCCAGCTGATTCCTAAATGGAGTGTGTGCTTATACTCTTGCATAGTGCTTTCAGCTTTTAAAGAGGAAATTTTCAATGGAAGCAAAGGCAACTAGGTCGGTTCATAGGAATTACATATCTCTTTTTGCTTTTGTAAACTCCTTACTCTAACGTATTGTGGCATCAAATATACACACATTCTGCATTTGCAGTTTTCCATACTTGATATGTGATTTGTCTAGGTAAATTTCTATACTGCCTCTTGGTGGAAGACAGAATATTTACTTAGTTTAAGTAAATACATCATATATCAGTGTCCATCATTGCTTGTATAACTGAAGAAGGTATAAACCACCTCACCCCATGTGTTCTTCAGGCAACGTGAAAACATTAAAAAAAAAATTAGAGAGCGGGGAATGAAACCCACAAAAATATTAACTTTGGATTAAAAAAAAAAAGATTAGAAGTTTTCTTCTATGCGTGCATGGCAATAAAAAAGAGAGCAAAGCAGCAGTGCCAAGGGGAGATGGTGTCCTGAGCCCCTTTGCTACTGTGTGTCCAGGTTATTTTCTGGGGTGAGGTGAGCTCCATTATTTGCTTTCTCTGAGTCAGAGTTCGGCTGTAGAAATATAGCATGCTTGACAGAAAGGAGTCAAAGGAACACAAAGCAGCAGGGTGACAAAGTGGCATACTGGTTCCTGGACTGAGTTAACACGTCACACAGGACTGCATGACAGCGTATAAAAAGAAAATACAAGAACCGCAGGGAGAAGGGGGCTTTCCACAGGACTAAGGGTCTGGTGCCTCTGAGCTTTTGTTAAAAAATAATAAAATGATGAAGAAAAAGATACAGTGGCAGATAGTACTGAAAGTTCAAGGATTGCTTAACTCCAAAGCTACATCATCAGAAAACAAGATGAGAGAGGGGGTAACATCAAGGGCTGGGAAAGGAAGGGTGGAGAAGGAGGGAGAGGGAAGACAGACAAATATGGATGACATTTTGCAGCCTGAGAAGAAACGAAAGAGTTATTGGTGCTTCCCAGTCAGTCACCAAGACAACAGCAGATTGGATTTGGAGCTGCCTGTAATAATTTATGACTACTTTGTCTTGGTTGGATTATTGTGTTGCTTTGCCTGCTTATGTTGGATTCATTAGCTTGGCAAGAGCTTCAGCCAGAAACACAAGGTAGAGAGAGAAGAAAGGGGGAATTTGTGGAAATTTGGATCTACGAAAAGGTGATATAAAAATACTGGTAAACTTGAATAAAGTTATCGCTCTTGTTGTTTTGAACCTCCTTTGTGCTATGATTTCTTCCCAGTGCTGAGAGAGGGACACACACAAAAAGCAGTGACAATGAAATCCCTTGTTGCTATAAAAGGACCTTCTGGTCCCTGTATCCACTGCTGATCTCAAGCTCCCCAAAAGAAAGGTCAAGAGTGTGCCAGGACCTAGTGGGACCCCGTGGCCCTGACAGCCATCTGGAAGGACAATCATGGTGTTTGCACTCCTGAAGGGCAGGATGGCAGACCCAGAGGTTTGGGAGGTGGGAGGCGATAGAGAAGCTGAAGCAGAAGCCCTGCAGTAGCTGTGTTGCAGTAGAGTGGTACGTTTTGAACCCAGGAATGACAACGATACTGGGGAAGCTGAAAATAGCTGCCTGAAAACACCAGTTCAAAAAGTAACCTAGCAGTGGCATAGCAGAGATGGACAAGCATCAGGCAACATGCTGCACTTAGCACTTCAGCTGGCTGGAGGGTGGAGAGAAGGAGACGGGCAGTGAGGGAGGGTGCCCTTTCACAGCAGGCGAACAACTGAGTGACAAAAGTCCTGTCTCAGTCCATTCCTGCTGGGATGTCCACACCTGTTAGAGGCAAAAATGGTAAATTGCACACACAGGCAAATTGCTCACCATATGGTCTAATTTCCTTTGGAAGCAGTGTGTGGCAAAACGCAGAAGAAACCATCCTACAGCATGCAAATCAAATGCAATGTTATGAGACTGGACCTGCTAGGCTTGCTTTTTCAAAAGCCAAAAGTTTTACTGGGCATTGGCTGTCCTGCAGACTTCCTTTTCTGGGGCACCTCAGAGTTGTATTAAAACCTCCAAGCAACAACAGTAAGAGAGCATTAATGATGGCAGGGAAAACTCTTTTGCACCTCTGAAACAGATGCTAGAATTTAACTGCTGAGCACCCAAAAAGGGAGGGGGATCTGTCTGTTCTGCTCCATTTAGAAACCCACCTAGCTTCACCCCCAAAATAACCACACTTCCACCCAAGTATTTAAAAAAACCAAACACTACCGATTTCCACCCACCCACTCCCCCCTGCCTGTTTTATGGTTTCAATAAAGGGACAAATGTGAGGAAGGAGCAGTTTGGTACGTCCCATGCTTTGCACATTACACTGATTTTATAACCTCTAACATTTTAAGCTGACAAGGTAGAAAACATCCTGTCACTATGCACACAAAGGACCGGTTCAACATGGGGGTGTCTGATCAGTTGAAATTAGTGCACATCCCACACAAATGTATTTGTGGAAATAATTTCATATTGTAGCCTAACAGTTTGGGTTGAACCATCCATTTGTATGCCTGTTTTCTTGACTTGTAGCTTTCCCTTTCAAAGATATTATGGCAGACCTCTCTTTCCCCCTGAGGTTGGGGCCAGCTTAGAATGCTACTTTAGGATTACAATAAATAAACTTACAAAAACCATAAACAAGAAGAAGAAATGGCAACTGTGAGCCATTCATCATTTTTCCTTCACTCCTTTTTTCTCCCTACAGCTATTGCAGTAGCCCTTGATGAACCCCAAATGTTCCTTGCTCTTCTGTGGCAAGTACTTTGTGAATTGTTTATTAGCTTGGAAAACTGTTTCTGTCTCTCAGGACAGGCATCAGTAGAAGATATCTGGGATGAGTACTCTATGAAGACAGTACCTTTATGCCTTAGGAACCGATGAACTATTCCAAATGATCCAGTGCTGTGAACCATGCTGAACTGAAGACCAACAAATGTTACCTTCCATCTCTTCTAGTGACTTTAGTGTTGTCTTCATTATCATCTTCTGTTCTCCCTTGCCAATTCAGTCAGCAGTTTGCCTCCTGTGCTACATACCAGCTGACAGATGTATCCTTTTCATTTCACATACTTTTAAAGCCTTGGGCACTGCTTTCTGGAGATATTTATACAGCTCTGGGACCCAGTTGCTGGAAAAGTAGTTTGTACTGAATATTTGTTACATGTTCTACAAGATCCCACACACTCTTACTTTGCATAGAATAAAACAAAAAAAAAAGGTGCTGATGATGTGTATGTATTTTGTATGGAACATATACAGTAGACGTTGCAATATTCTGACAATCTTTCAAAGCTTTTCTCTATATCAGTATGAATTACATGAGAAACAATTTTTATATATGCTATGGTGCCTTCGAAACCTATCTACCACTAAGTTTCTTCATTTCCTACATGCAAAGAGAGTGGGAGAGTGCCTTCCTCCTGCACATCACACGACATCTCTGTGTCCACTGGAAGAGGAAGAGCATTTGCAACAAAGCGCACTGCTGAGTCTGTTCCCCCGCAGTGGTAAGAACAATCAGTCATGTGCTAATTCTGCTGGTGTAGTTTCTTCCTCTGACTTTAATCGATATGGGACAAAGTGCAGAACTGGTATAAAGATAACTTATTTTTATTTTGAATGCTGGTTTTCTATGTGTTTTTTTTCACTTTCAGGATATCTTGTAGATATATTGGCTACCTATTGAATGACCATCTCCTGGCTCTGCTGGAGGAAGATGGTGAAATCTGAAGGCTCTCTTGCTGAGTGTTTTACCATTGTTCTCTCATTTAGATGATTCGTATAGAAAAAGCGATAAACACATAATATTTGAAAAATGCTGTAGCAGAACCCTGAAGGTAAAACAGCTGGCCTTTGCTTCAGTTTCTAGGGCAGCATTTTAATAAGCATTAGTAATGGTGATTATGGAACATTTTATCAAGGATACATCATTTCCAGCATTATTCTGTTTTTTAGTCCATATTAGCATAATAACTTGCGTTATTAGTATAATTTGAGATGTTTTAAGGACATGGCTGGAGAATAAGAAGCTCAGGCTGGAAAGCGTCTGATTGCCAGTTGCTTCTCTTGCTTGCCAGGGCCAATTAACATATTTCTTCCATTTTTGCCTTTGTTTGATTTATCAAAATACAAATGTGCTGCAGACTTTCAGAATCACTTAGGCTCCTTGTTCAGGCTTTAGAGGCACATAGCAACACGAAGCACATTCATGCAGATTAAGTGCTCTTTGGAGTATTAGAAACCACTTAATCTGTATAAATATGCTTCAGGTTGCTCAGTTTTTACAACACCTTGAGAAGGAACTGCAGTGATTCAGAAAAATGTCTGATGCATTATTTAAAAGAAGATATATAATCCATGATAAGTTTGTCTTCGAAGCAACTATTGTCAGAATCATAGTTTTATTTTTTTTGTATTTTTGTACTTCATTGCACTGTGTTAATGCAAGTGACAAAGGGAATTTCCTATTATATACTCTATTACTTTCAAAATTCCGTTTTTATCACTGTTGATTTAGAAAATAAGCATGAGAGATGTATAAGTACTGAGCAATTTTACTTTACAAATTCGTGCAGCAGGAAGGATTTACGCTTATACAGAAAAAGGTAAACAGTATTTATTTTCTCATCTGGCTAAATATGTCAGTCCATGCATAACTTTTTAGTTTCCATTGACTCTAATTTTCATTTGCAGTAGAGCTGAAAAGAATGAGATATGAGACAGGACTAAGAACAGCATATTGGGATGTTAGCTCTTTTGCTTTCGGCGTTTACAGTGTTGTTTAGTCTAATAACTCTTTGCAGTATAGTTTAATTATTGCCAAAAATAGAAAGCATGGTTGCATGGCGCAGATTTTCCAGAGGATGTCTTACGTATCCTGAGATAAATTTAAGCTCTATATTTAATGTATTTGAAACTGTAGCTGTGTTGTATTCTGAAATCCCTTGTTATTCAAATGCTTGCAGCAGCCATTTGTAAGCAGACAGTGACATGGACAAGACAGCGCTCGTCACAAAATGCTGAACTCAAAGAAGTAAATAAGACTTTTGGTGGTCACAGCAATTGAGACTGGATACCCTCTGAAAAACAGAATTCAATATATTGAATTCTAATTTTAGTGACAACTTTTGAGCTTTAGTATCAAGAAATACCTATTATGGGAAAAAGCCTACACTATGTAGTCCATCTTGAAGGATGTTTTAGTAAACACCAGTCTTCCCTACCAGTATTTCTGGGGCTATTGACCCCCTGAGTTGAAGGTGCAGCACCCGTTCCAGGTGTGGTGAGTCAGTGCTAGGCGCTGGAGGCGAGTGCTGTGTCCTCTGCCTTCACCAGGGAGGTCTTCCATCTGCCGAGGGCGTGCTGCTGCAAGCAAACACGTCGAGGCTTATCGCTCCCTGAGGTTCTCCTGCACAGGCAATAATGGCCACAGTGGTTTATAATTGGGCCCCGCAGCAGGGCTTCCCCTGCCACCATGATCATAACCTCACCGTGGTTTTAACAGGGGCTGGCAGGGTTGCCGTGTTGCCTGCCCTGAAATGTGTGACGGAGATGGTGGGAGCAGGGGAATACTTATTTGCGTGCTAGGGCAGGCCGAAGGCTCTTTTGAGAAACGTGAAATAAGACAAGAGGGACTCGCAAAGAGCAGAATGTGGCCCATTTGCTGGGTGCAGAGGTGAATTTTAGCCTTTCTTTGCTCCTTTCACATACAATAACTGAGGACGTGGCCTTAGTTGTGAAGGGGACAGTTGGGTGTCTTCTCTGGGTCATTTCATTGTCACTGTAACAAAGCTCCTTGTTTGACAGATATCTGTAAATTTATAGTGGTTTTTGGTAAGATTTCCAAATGTTCTTCTTTTGTAAAAATAAAAATAATTACAAAGAGTCTTTGGAAATTCTGGTGTTTTGCTGTGATAAGCAGTATTCAACTGCAGTAAACTGGGTGAATGGATTTAAAAAAAAAGGTTAGGTAATTAAAGTCGTCTTCCTAATTTTCATCCAACTTAAAGTGCAGGTTACATTGTATGTGAATTGCACAAAAAATACTAATACTTTTCTCACTGCAGGCTTGGATTTAGTTCCCTGGGTTATATCCAGTGCAAACACTGAAATGTATATGACCTCTATTGCGCAGAGGTCCTTTGCCAGAAGCCCATTGCAGGAATGGGCTTTAATATTTTTTGCATTGGATTTTACTCTACTGTTGGTTTTATCATTCTTGATCTCTGCAAATGTGCTTTATTGTCTGGATCATTTAATTTTGTTAGGCAAACGTGCTTCATTTTTTAATGATAAAATGTTAGCATGCTCTTCAATAATAACTGTTTTTTCCTTTCAGAGCAACTGATGCATAAAGTCTAATCTTTTGTAGTTGAAGGAAGATGTTCTTTAAGAATTGATTTAGGGTCTGCCTTTGTATAACTAATTTTTAATTACATGCAGTCAGACCTGATTAATCTGAGTTAGTATGCAAAGCCCCTTTTTAGAACTAAATAAAATCAGATTAACAAGTAAAGGATACATACAAGGATGTGTTATAAGGTTGGTTAAAAGTGAAATCCTTCTTATTCTTAAACATACAGACATTTCTGTCTGAACAGTTTATGTCTTCTAATTGGCTACATAGTTTCACTGTGTTACAGAGCTTTAATTCCTTTTGACTTTTGACTGAAGCATCTAGGCATCGTAATAATATTATGCAATGAAATGCCTTTGTAGGATTTTATAACTGAAATGGGACTTAACAAGCTTGGTTCAGCCAATGCCTTTATGAACACAAGTGTATTTAAAGACGTGGCATTGTGTTGCAATTTCAGAAGTGACTTTGCTTTTAAACAGTGGCTAATGCCACCTGATATGAATTAAGAGCAGCTGTAATGAGGGTGAAGCCCTCCTGCTTTCCTCTAATCTCTCATCTCCTCTTGCTCCTGGATGCCCACTTATTTTGTACTGGCTTTGGTGCTTGTTGGAGCACAATACAGTCCCTCTGCTAACTAAAATGGCAGAAAATAACCTGACAAAAGAGTGAATATAGACTTTTTTTTTGCTGGTAGAGCAAACTGAATGAGTTTACCTGGGGGTCAGCCAAGCACTGAAGTTGATGAGATGGAGGGGAGAAAGTAACTATGTAGGGGCAGGGCACGAAGGGGAGTGGAAGAAAGAAAAGGAAAGAGGGGGCAAAATCTCTGTCTTTCAGACACTGTGGACCATTTGTTTAGCTCAGTCTTAGCATGGGACTGTGCCCTAAGTAGGCCAAAATCAAGTCTGCAGCTCAGTGATGTGCTTGAGCACCATGTTTAGCTCATGGGGGCAGCTTCAGTAAAGTCAGCTGAACTTAAGTATGTGCTTTAAGCAGAGGTAGATTCAACCCCTCACAATGGGGATCTGATTAAGGAGTCTCCTGAATGCCCTATCACAGCCTCTCCACGCACGTGCTTTGCCTTGGTGGGAGCACGTAACTGTCCTGTGTTTTGGCTAATAGGAACAAACATGGTCTCTTGGCGGAGGCCACAGGTATGCAGAAACCTTCTTAACTATAATTGCCTTTTTAAAGTGATTGCAGCCTATTATATTGCTGCTACACCATTGTTTCTATTTGTTAGAATTGCACAGTACCATAACTCCATGTCTCATCTATACGTCTTATCTGTGTTTCTAAAACAAAACACAACATGTTACATTGTTAGCATTATTTTGGAAAAAATTATTAAAACCGTTCTCAAATACAATAGGAAAGGCTACTCTAGCAGGACGTTGGTTATTTTAATTTGAAACAATAAATACACATCTAGCAGAGGACAATAAATGCTTTATACTTGACTAACCCATGCCTTATTTATACTACTTTTTGCCATGATGTATTTCCGTACTGTGTACTATAAAATACAAATGACTCAAATTCATCAAGAAGAGATTAATTGGCATGTGATAGGGGGTCTGGCTACTATGCTGGCAAGCTGCCAAAATAAAAGAAGAAAGAAGATTGTGGAAAAGGGGGAGTAAAAATACATGAGTGTAAAAAGCCTTCAACTATAGGAATAAGTCTATGTGGAAGCTAAGTCCAACTATGTGACTTGGCTTATATCAAAGAACAATAGCAACATTATGAGATTCCCAATGTGGAATGATTTCTATGGGTCATTCATACAATTCATTTTTTTTAGGCTTAAACTGAATTGCCTGAGCAGACAGGTAGAGATTTGATATGGTTGTTTGGAAACTGTAGGAACCCAGATGAACAGAAACCACAACAGGGCTGGCATGCTAATCACATCCCTTCAAGCTGAATGGCCTAACACTGCAAATCCTTGACTCTCTGATTTCATACTTTGCTTAGCTTGGGCCTAAGTCAGAAAAACTCATTGCTTTTTTCTTCTTTTTTATTTTTTTTTTTAAATTTTCCTATTTCTTATGTTTCCCATTCCTTTCTTGTACTGCTGTAGATTTTCAACAATGATCACATTATTGGTCAAACCCAGACTCTCTTTCCCATCCCCCATCAAAAAAGAACAAACAGAATGGCTGTACAGTGTATTAAAAATCTGCTGTTGCACTTATGAACTTTAGCTCTCAGGCACTTAGATGCAATGTTTTTCAGGAGGGAATACAAATCTGTCCATTTCAGTGCTATTCTGCTCCCCCTTAATTCTCTTCCTTCATTCTGGATAAATAAAAAGATTAATTCCCACACATTCCTGAAGCTCTGCTTGGCTCTAAATTAGATCAAGTTGGGAGTTTTGCTCATTACAGCTCTTCTTCCCTGCTGGCAGAGAGAGTCTTGTCTTTGTCCCTTGTCTTCTGCCTGTCCGCCTGTCCTTACAATTCAATTGTAAATCCCACATGACCATCATTCAACCAAAAAACAGTCTATTGGGATTTTTTTAGCATGTGTCTTACTGTAAAATATGTACAAATAAATGCACATTACTTCCAGACAAACCCCTATACTGCTAATACAGTTTTAGATGCATAAAAAATAATGTGGTGGAAAATACGGTGGAGCACAAATTTTAAATGGCTGCTTATCTCATTAGAACGGTATTTCAGTGTGCCAGAGTGTCACTTCAGTTTTGTGGGTCCTCCCCTTCAAGAAAAATTACTGTCTCTCCTTATGCAGGCGTATTCTGCGACAACAGTTCCCACCATGTTTTTAATACATATGTATATAAATTTTAGATGCATAAAAAGCTATACATAGTATGAATCATCTGTTTCATAAAGTTGACTATGCTGTTGTCAGAACCTATAAAAAAAATGTGACAGGCAGACCTTAGCAGAGTGTCTATCCACCAGCTATTGTGAAGACAATCAACCACGTTCAATCTTCATCACCTCAGCTGGAAATCTGCCCCGGGAAGCCAGAGGGAATACAGACAGGCAGGAAGCCAAAAGTTTGACAGATCTGATTTTTCGATAACCAGGAATATGTGCTTCATAGCAGAGGTCTTTGAAAATACCTTTTCAGTCCCACCTTCCTGTTTATACTGAAGGAGCTCCATGCTGAGCAATTTTGCTGATTACAGCAGTGGTGAGGCTGACCAATATGATACCATCTCGAAGCATTGCTGCTTTATAAACTTTGCAACCTTTCTAACAGCTTCCTGAATGTTTGTGCAGGCTCCTGAGGTATGGTGTGCTCCTATACAAAACTCTCCTCAGGGATGGGTAAAAGGTATACTCCCGGTCTTTCCCTTCCTCTGCAAGAGGCACACCTGCACATGAACATGGGCACACACACAGAAGGTCTCTTCCCTGCCTGTCATTCTAGATGGCCACAGACAAGCATCACTGAAAGGATTTTTCAACCGCTGAATATGTTCACATCATATTCAGTATATGTTCACATCATATTCAGTGAAGTCAGGTTGATATTGCTAACGTTTTTTTTGTTGTAAAGCCAAATGATGGCAGTAAGCTCTAATCTTCTTTCACCAGAAAAAAACTGAACTCCCTTTTAGTGGATTGTCCTTATGCATGCTTTTTTTTTTTTTTTGTTTTTGAAAGGTGCTAAAATATCAAGATCGGTCAATGCAAAATGGCCAAACCACATGACAAATTGGCTTACAAAACTAAACAGTTAGTCCTGCAAACAAAGAGCCAAGGAAATTATCTTAGCACTTTTCTCTCTCTTTTATCCCCCTGTAAAAGCGCTAAGATGATTTGAGTAGCCAGTGCGGGACACGGGGATTTTGCTTATCACTAGATCAGTCAGACCATATTCATTTTATCATTCACAAAAAGTGTAAGAACAATAATCAAATAACGCCCAAAATACCTTTGGGAATTCATACAAAGGCTTATTTAAAATGATGAAAAAGTAAAAATAATGTTGAATTACAATGTTCTTGAAGAAAGTAAACCTTCTGTGCACTATGAAATTATGTGAAATTTTATGTGATTTTGAGTGATAATGTTGAAGACCATATGCTTGATAATAAGTCCTTCTATATTTGCACAGCTGGGCTGAATTTCACCTAAGAAGTTTAGATTTAGGTGAAATTAGCAGGTTTTTATACTCAAAAGTATTTATGAATGAGAAAGAGAAACTGTACTTATCACTCTATTTTTCTTGAACTAGCAAGCTCATTAAAGATATTTAAATACAGTTTAATACATGCTTGACCTTAAGCCCTTATTTGGGCTTGAATTTAATGATATGCAAGTTCTCATTTGATTTAGAGCATAGGTTGAAGCCTTTTCAAAAGTGGAGATAAATTTCCATAATGCAGATTTGTCTGAAATTCAGATATGACACAGACAGGTGAAATGTTACGTCATATTGATATATAGTACATATTTAGAGACATGTGAAAGTTCAGTAAGGAATGATTTGCATTTCCTAAGTTTCAATAATCTCAATTCTACCTAAATATGAGGCACAAAAGCTGTCTGAAAAAGAAGAAATTATTCATTTTAAATTAAGATGCAACTGTAATAAATATTTGGATAGTATAGAGGCATTTCTGAAAGCACAAAATGTATGTTTAATACAGCACTTGTAAAGACAGACAGGGCACAAGGGGCAAACTTCTGGTGAAATCTACTCAGCTGTGCTTCTCTTCCCCCAGTTCAGTGCTGGAAGTCCCCTTGCTGCTTTTGAAAACCAACTTGAACAAAACACTAATGAATATACATAGATGCAACAAATCCTGTACTGGCAGAGGAACAGATTTTATGACCTAATAGGTCTTTTCTCTCTCCAAAGGCTATAATTCTTTGAAAAAATTAATTTATTTCCATGGAAAAATGGGTATCTACTGCCCAAAACTATTATTTTGCAGAGTGATGTGAGTTTGATATACCTTATAGAGCTCACCTACTCTTTGGTAAAGGTAGAAAATAAACAGATAACCAACCTATTAACAATAAAGGCCCCAGGAGAATAAATGATTTTTTTTTAAACGACATTAAACAATTACCCCATTTCTAGGCAACCCAGCCTGCTGCCTGAATAGTTTTGTGTTTTCCATAATCCCACTAAAGTCTTACGCAGCCTTGCTGATTTTAATTTCTTCAGTTTCCTATTTGTATCCCTGTGCTTTCTCAAATTAGCCATTATTCTAGTGATGTTGCATTATACAGAACCTTTTGATTATAGTGCTACCAAACACAAGGAACCTTCAATATAGCTGGGGTTTCCACAGGGATCAAACCAGCCTCATCTGCTTCTTTATGCCAAATTACAGAAACCATGTAACATGGCACACATTCTTCCCCGCTTTGGCAATCCAAAACATTGTTTAAACAAGAAGGTACTTTGGCACTGCATACAATTCCCAGAATTACAAAGAAGAAAATTTCAGAGGGGTATGACTCAACAAACAGCCTTAAAAAAAAAGTTCTACTTTCATTTCCTGTTGGAATCAGTAGCAAAATAAATTCCCCTTTTTTTTTTGACCAGCATCAAATTAGCTCTTTCCAATGTGAGCCAAACTCAGCTGCTGTTCATTTGGTACTGCTTTCCTTTGTGCTTGAGGCTAGGCTATGCAATTAATTTTTACTAAGGTCTGTTGAGTAATTTTACTGAAGCCCGCTAATTTTTACCAAAGCCCTCTGGATAATTTTATTCAGGTCTGCTCAGCAGGAAGCTGTTCTGGCTCCAGTTCTGATGGTCTAGCCAAGTGCTGGATGCTGCCCTCATATTTGGGAACAGTAGCAGTGCACTGCAAGGGCTTCTGAAGAGATCAGGGCATGTTATGGATGCGGTGGCAGGAATGTGCCTGCGATCTGGGTGAGGTCTGCTTAAAATTGATTTTATTCCTAATCCATCTGGAATCTCTTGTTTGAGCTGATGCAGTGTGCGTTTTACTCATCTGATACTTTTTTATCCCATGTTGGGGTAATTCCATGAAGTTTCAAGAATTATTTTTATTTTTAATATTGCTACGGAGGGAAGAAACAGGTCCTGTTTACTCCAGAGTTTTTCTTAAACTTAGAGATCACTGTCTGCTATTTGTGACAGTTTATTTGTCAGCCATTTTTGGATGTGATAATTATATTATTTGTGAATGCATTTTGTCCTCCTTTTCCATAACAGGTTAAACTGTAGATATATTTCAGTGTCTTGGCTTAATGAGGTCTTTCCTAACCCAGTAAGCACAGTGTGCTAATTCCTATGTATGAAATAAAAGATGAACACAGAAAATAAGTTATTTTTTTTCTTCCTTTTCATGTGAATAACATTTTAATGAAATTGTAGAGAAGTTGTATACATCTGTGGAGAATACAGGCAACTGAGTCATCCCCTTTATAGCCATGTATCTAAAAGCCATTCTGAAATCCATGGGACCTGGAGGTACTTCAGGGACAGAAGATCAATCCTTTCTTAAGTACAAAATCCTCAGAAAAGATTTCAATTGTCCAGAACATCTACTTTTGCCTCAAACCATTGCTTGACATATTGATGTGTGTATTTTCTATACGCTCCCTTAAACAGACTGAGGAATCAGATGATGCAGGCTTTGCTACTGAAAGCACGCACTTCTTTTTGAATATCAGGAAAAATTGTTTCCAAAAAAACCCTACATTACTTATCAGATATTATACCCCTGGTGCTGTGGATACCAAAAATCTGTGTGGGAATGTTTTTCTCATGCCCTCTTGATATTTTACAGATGTTGCAATTGATGTTGCCCTCCACCTGTAAATTAGGAGTGCAAAGATGTAGGGGCTTCTGTCATTTACATACCAGCTGGATCCACAAAGCTATTTAAACACTTATCTCTTATTGATTTTTATGGAGCACTGGTTCCTAAATGCTTTTGTGGATCTAGCAAGTCATATTTTCTTCTCTTTATTGAGATGAAGGCAATTATATGGCCAAATTCTTTCAAAATCCAAGAATAGTGTTGTCACTCTAATGTATGCTTTTTGATCGGTACTTGAAAACTTGTCAGTGTATTTTACTGCTGTGCTCAGAAACATAATTACATGCTTTATAAAGTATAATCAATATTAGCACACTGAGGTAGAGAACAATCTAGATCCGTTAATTTGCCTGCTTTCCATATTAATACATTTTTCAATATGTTTGGAAACATTAGCAATTAAATGCCATCATAACTTAGAGAGAGAAGTGGAAACTGCCTGGGTCAGGTGTTCCAGCTCCCCTTGTGCTTCCTTAGAAATATAAAGCAACCTCAAATGGTGTTTATCTGGCTCATCAGACTAGTTTTACATCTCTTTTCTATAGCTGGGCAGTGCAGAACAACCAGAGCATGCTGGTGACTCTGCCTTATTAATTTTAACTAGACACTGGGCCTGAAGGTTGTTTAGTACCTCTGGACTACATCTTTCTCTCCCTCTTCAGAGGCATGATTAACACAGTTGGTAGTGTTGTCTCTAGAGCTCCAGTCTTCTGACTAACACTTCTTGTAACCACACTAAAACAAAGCAACGGATGCAGCTATCCAAAAAGAAAAAAAATGCACGCTATCACCCTTTTATTTCCTTGCTGCACTTTATGGCCAGTTTGGTTTCACAAATAAAATGTTCCATTTTCAGGAGGTGCAGGGGAAATCAGACCCTGTGGGCAATGGTGGGGGAGCAAATCTGCTCTGCTCCGCCAACTTGCAGTAGTTCCCTGGGGGCAGCTACCACACCTGTGAAACACTGAAGTAAGATGCTATATTAGTCTCACCTTTACAATACAAGAGCGGTGCACGGGAGAACTTGCATGGAGAAGATCCTTAGCTGCTGCTATATGGCTCTTAAATATCTTGTAGTGTTAAGAGTCAATCTGGCCCTATTATACCTTTAGCTTCATACTTAAGATCAATGGGGCAAACCTAACATAAAAAAGGGGAATGTAGAATGCTATTAATCCAAAAAGGTGCTATGTTTAATGACACATTGCCTAAAATATATTGTCTACTGGTTTCAAAGTTAACAAAAAAATATAACATGCAGGTGACTCTGTCTGTGAAATAAGGTTTATGTCTAGAGGTGTCCTGGTTGTTGCTCAACACCATCAAACTCTCTTCTACCCATAAATATCAGCCTTTGGAATGATCCAGGGCAGGGCCAGCTATAAAAAATGCTGTTTGCTATTAACAAACTCAGTGCGCTATCCAAACAAGATTAGGGAACTCTAGGACTTGGCCACGAATACGCAATTATGTGATTTCAGCAGAGGCAATATATGCTCTAATATTAAGAAGGCACCGTGGGATTTAAGAACCTATCCTACCCAAAAAGAAAATCAGATTTCAAATATATTAGTCTCAGGGTAAACTGAAGTCAGCTGGTAGCACTAATCATTAATCTGCATTACTGAGATACAAGCCAAACTCATACATTTTGCACCCCAGGGCAAATCTTGAGTTATTTAAAAAAAACAAAGAACAA
>VZSZ01007764.1:51156-77134 GCA_013398815.1 Ibidorhyncha struthersii
TCATGGGTTGCCATAGGATGTAAGACCTCTGACCCTGCACCAGGCCCAGCCATTTCAAAATCATACAAATATGTGATTACCCCAATCCTCCCTTATGACTAAAACTTCACATTTACTTTTCAAAATGGACCTTTTGTATTCCTTCCCCCTTATCTGCTCTTACTGGCTGAAAATTATTAGAGGTGCCAACCGGTCTACAGAAGGGATGAGGCAAAACTCCTAACGCTTCAAAGTCCAAGAGACTCAGAGGCAGCAGCAGCCATCAGCAGCCTCACCTGCCTTCCGAAGAGTCCACGGGAGACATCCCCACCCATCAATGGAGCACTTTGTGTCTGCCCCCCTCCTCCAGCCTCACCCCTTCCTGCCTGGCAGCTAACGGGGACCTCATTGCGGAGAGGGAGAGGTGCTATGCCCAGAGGCAGCTGCTTTGAATGATGCCCATTTAAACCCGTACCCTAGTTCTTTTCTGCTCTTCATTCTCTGTACGTCTTCTGCATGTCCTGCTTTCCCTTAAAGCTAAAAATGTAGGGCCCTACAGCAGTTAACTGTCCCTATGCATTCGTTAAAAGGGTGCAGAGAAGGTGAGCCTATAGTTTCCCTTTATGGGTGCTGTTCCAGGGAGAAAAAAAGGGGAAATCGATGAGTGCGGAAACTAGCACAAAATTAAATCTTGTGAACCACACAATCCTACATTTATTTCTGCTCATTTAACCTGTTAAATGGGCTATTAGCGGGCCATAACTTTTCCAAGTGTCTCTGTATAGACCAGCCCTCACAGTGCTCCCTCCTTAACACTTCCAGAAAAAGTAAGACAGCAAAGAGATTTCAAGTTCATTTGTAACTGGGTGCTGTGCGTAAGAGTGCACTGCATGTTTTTCAGTGTACCTTTCAGAAATACAAAAGTGGATGTTTTCCTCTTACCACTTGCCCCCTGTTAGCAGAGCAGCGTACAATTGTGAGCTCCTATGGACTGTTTCAACAGCTACAGGCTGAAAATTAGAGTCAAACAGAAAAGGAAAACACAGACAACTGTGAAACAGCATAAATCTGCCTGTTTACTTTGGAGACCAAATTGTGTTCGGAGACATGTCCTAAAGAGATACATGATTATTCTGCACCTTGTTACTTTCTATGGTGAGAGGCCATGAGGAAAAATGAGAAAGACATTTGGAAGGACACTGAAAGAAAAGAGGAGAGGAGAAGTAAAGAAATTAGCCGCAGAGAAAGTAGCTTACTAAGCGGTTACATGTTGGAGGGACTCTCCGTGCACTCCAGGCAGCTTTGCTTGGCATTTGTACAAACTTGCATTGGCTTCTTGAGCCATAGTCCCATTTCTTTCTCTAGATATTTGCATCTCTGTTGTCCTTACATACCCCAGCTTATCAGCTTTGTCTAGTTTTCTTAGGAAAAAGTGAAATAAAAACCTAAATCAAAAGAAAGAAGAGAACTTCTATCAGTACAAAAAATGCTTCAGGCAGATTTTCATCTGGAAAAATATTAAGGAACGAAAGGGAATGCATAAGTGAGCTTCTATGAACAACAATAAAATGTACTGATGAGAAAGTACACACAAAATAGAGCTGAGCCATCAGCAGAAAGCCCACAGGTTGCTCCTGCAGCACACAAATGTCCAGCCTGACATCTGAATGCCCAAAGACATCTGTATCATTTGCTCGCTCAGTGACATCTGTATCATTTGCTCGCTCAGTGAACTGTGGGCAGCGTTCTTTAACAGTTACCCTAATAAATGGTTTGAGGAAAACGCCCTCATACTTTCCATTCATATACAAAATGTTTCCTTAGAGGAAATAAATAAAACAAGCATGAATAAGTTTAGGCTCTTAAATTGTGACATTCTTTACAAATGAAAATCTGAGCCGTCAGCTAAATGTAATAAATATATCTCCTGAAAAAAAAACAACCTCAAACAACCAAGCAACCAAAACCTAACAACTCTGAAACAAAAGATATGATACAAAAAAAAGTAGTCTAAATTATTACTATTATTATTATTATTGTTATTATTGTTATTATTGTTATTATTGTTATTATTGTTATTATTATTTCATTGTATAACTGGCTCCGGAAGGGACCCATCAACATGACATCTGAACACCTTCACTATATCAATTGGTTACTTGCTTCTCAAAACATCTTTCCAGGTCAGTGTTGCTGAATCTGCTCAACAAATGAAGTTTAAGGTTATAAGGCAGCGTAAGAAGATCCATTTCACTTTTGTCTTGCTTATCTGCATCAACAATCCTTTTAAAGTTTGAGTAAGGAGAGAAAAAAGAAACAGAAAGAGCAGACTACAACTAAAACCTCTAAACCCTGCTGAAGGTGAGAAACAGGTCAGGAGGCAACAGTGTCCAGGGTAAAAGGAAAGCCTTGCTGTGATTACTTTCTTCACTGAGATAAAAAGGACCAGTCTGGGGCACTTAAGTCTTTTCGTTGCTCTGGGCAAGTAACTTGCTCTGTAATTGTGCTGGGTTGCAGGGTTAAGCCAGGCTTCGGTCCTCCTGGCCTGGACTTCCTGCCCATGGCGAAGCTGCAAGCAGGCTTGTATTTATCCACTTTGAACTTGGTAGCCTACACATGTAGTTTCACTGTAACTGAAGGCTATCTTCAGTTACTGCTGATGTGGTCCTTCCCTCCTTCCTTCTGTGGCCCTTATTTTGTGGTAGGATTTTGGCAGAACACCCCTAGCTTGGCATTAGCTGCTGCAGGAACCCACCCTGTGCACTGGACCCACCTTCTGGGATAATGAAAGGGCCGTATTTGCAGAACAGTAACGTTTCCTGCTGTGGCATCTGCTGCAATTTGCTAAGCCCTTGCTGGGGTGTTGGGAGCCCTTCTGTGGGGTATGGGGGACTCGTGGAGTTTGGGGTCTGTGATTCCTCAAGGACCAAGTATCTACTACAGAGCAGCCAGTGTGGAGGATTGGACTCAATGATGCCAGCGTACTCCTTCGCAATAACCTTGAAGAAATGTGGAAAATCATATCCTTTACATATCAAGAATCAATCTTACTGTTATCAAGGTTAATGGCAAAACTGCAATTTATTTAAGTGGAAACAAGATCAGGTCCCAGGTGGCTGGAATTAGAGCTTGGAGCAGGGAAAGACATTGAAAATTAGGAAGGTGGCTGTAGGTGGTTACATGGACATTTTTCCACTGTCGTGCTGGCTAAACCAGCCCTGCAGCCGCTTGTTCTTGCCCTCTCTGTTACACTGACCCCAGAGCATGTACATAGAGCTAAATTACTTTTCTGAATGGAGAACAAGCAGTTTTGGTGGGCGTTAATTTTCAGGTGGATGAGATCCCTCATGTAGTCCATTCTGTGCTCCCACATATGTTTTGCAGACACAACAGGGAGGGTGACAGGGAGCAGGGACAAGTGGCCAGCGACGTTGGGAGTTGCTTGAACTACTTTTAACACAGTCTCACTTTTCTTTACTTTCCTTCTACCCTTTTTCCTGTTCCCATTTCCAGTCATCAAGATTAAGAAGCAAATGATGTTTTGCCTCTTCTTGTCATTTCTGGCTTTGCTGGCCCTGTCATCTTCTGTCTTTCAGAGCTGGTGGCTGTCTGGTAGTGCTAAGGGCAAGTTCATGTAGGTGAGGTGGCAAAACTCTTACCCCAGCTGGAAGTCAGAAAGTTGGCTAATGCCCTCACAAGTATTCAGACTTTGTGTGCACAGGATACTAGTGAGAATTACTGTCACTTAACAACCCACGGCTTATCACTTGAAGTACAATAGCTGCCCACGTGCGTGTCCTCAGGCGAGTATAAAATAAGCTGGCTTACTTAAGTCTCTCTTATAGAAAGCTGAACTAGGGCAAATTGCCTCAAATTTCCCGGGGCAGATCAAGGTGCTGATGTATGGTGACCTCACTCTATATCTGAGCCCTTAGTCCAATAGGAAGTGCGTGAATATTTTAAAGGATCTACTCCTAAATATTAAGGCATTACTCTATAAGTCATCAAACCACTATAGTATGATATTCCCTTCTGGGAAATGATACACTGTAACTTACCCTGCCTTAGAGTTTATTTGCCTTCCCGTTTTTCTCCTTTTGCCCAAAACATTATTGTTTCTTAACCTTCTTTTAAAAGTGTCATTAATTTTACGGATCCATTGCCAGTTGTCATTGCTGCTGTTGGTCCCTCCGCCCAGCTCCTCTGACTCAGCGTTTTGTGAAACCGCACTTGGCAGGAAACACACTTTTAGAGGGACCAACTGTAATTTAGACAAAAAAGACCATTAGCTGCACTCAGCAGCGATGGCAAGACTGCTTTTGTGCTGCTGTGTTAAAGCAGACCAAGGCCAGGAAGAAATGCATTATTTATGTTTACTAAGTTTTGGATAGACAGCTTTTTGAAACTTACCCTGCTTCTTTTGCAGTATTTTGGTCAAATAGATTACAGGCTCTGATGAGAGATCCTGCTCCGTGGCACTAAGCACTTAACATTTAGCAGGGTCCAACCCACAAACCCACAGATGTTTCTGTGGGCACTTCAAAGGAATGTGGCATTTTCTAAACTGGGAAGAACCACAGCATGTGGCAACCAACATCAGCATGGTCTTTGATTCTGGTTCCTGCTCCCTGGAGACTGGATTCCCTCCAGAATTGCCTGTTTTCCTCATTAGGACAGAATTACTGTTTTCTCTGTGGCCACCAGCCACATACTCTCTGTCTTCTCTTTTGGATGTCAAAGAGAAGCGAAGAGCAGAGGCAGTTATGGGCGATATATTTACTCCTTGTCAAGGAGGGATATTTCTATTAAAAGAGCAGAACTCTTTCCTGATACAGTCAAGGTCTCTTGGACCTTGTCAAGGTAGATGCTCTTTTAAAAAATATGGCTTCTGACAAAACAAACAGAAGTTTTCCGTGGGAACAGAACAGTTGAAAAGATTATTCAGCCTTTATTTTAGGCAGACTGTACAGTGTTAAGGACAGGTCAAGGATAACGAGCTGTGATTGTAAGAGTCATCATGTACGAGAGAAAGTTGTAGCGATGTGTCATTTCAATCAAGGGAGAGCAAGTCGGAAGTGTATTTGTCTTCTGCCTTGTCAGGGAGAGATCTGTCTCCTCCTGCAGCACAGCAGATATCCGTTTGAACTGGCAGGTTCGCTCTCCTTTCTGGGCCTCCTGAGTAGCCCACTGTAGCTTTTGATCTGCTGCAAAGCCTGGCTGCAAAACAACAGACCGGGCATTGCAATGCGGTGAAATAAAAGCCATCAGCAATTAAACAGAATATTCATGCCGGTGATTGAAAATGACTTTATTTGCTGCTGCCTTTGTTTAAAGAATGTCCTTTCCATATACTCATAATGTACATGACAAATGACTACATAGCTGTGGGGGAAATACATAATGCTCTCCAATCGAAGGTTGATCACCAAGTGATTAAAGAATAGTTGTTTGGGGTTATTCCCAACACGGGCCTGCTAACTTATTTGTTATTGATGTTATTCAGGCAATTATGCCAAAGTATGTCATGTACACAAAGAGAAGAATAACTTTTTAATATAATATCTGAAGTCACGCATGTATGCATATATAAATAAATCTATGTATAAGCAATGTTTTAAATGTCTGTCTGACAAAGAAATGAGTATGGAAATTAACATGATCAGGTCTAAATGAATACATGTTTTTTGCATGAACAGCACATTCTCTCATTGGAAAATTTGAACCTAGTGGCTAAATAAATTCTGAGAAAGGTTTAGGGTATTTTTTTCATCTTTTTCTCTGGAGAGGAATGAAGCACCACCAAGTGTGATCTGGCAGCACAAATAAAAAAAAACCTACCAAACCCTCAAAAACCAATGCAACAAGTTGGAACACCTTGATCTCAGTGGAAAAGAAATGCTCACTGGTTGAAATCTTCTCCTAGGACTGTTCCTCTTTCACAGATCCTACGGACTCTGTAATTGATTAATTTGAATGGGAATTTATAAGGAATTCTCGAGCTGGTCAATCTGAGAATTCAGCTTTTTAAAACAACTCTTCAGGGCTGCTAAGCTGTTTGTGATATATACTCTGTTCTCAAGTAAAACCCCAGTTACTTTAAAACAGAGCAAAACTTAAAGCACTGTGGACAATCAACAGATCTGATTACAAATTTAATGGCCTGATTCACCCCTGCTCTGCTTCAATTTTGGAGCAGTGTGAATCCAGTGCTCTTTATCTCCTCACCCCAGACACAATCTGGACTAGCACAGCAAGGAGCAAGTTTCTGGGAGCTTAAGCTTGTTCTGCTTTATTCGTTTTTCTCTTTTTGAGAGCAGCTGTCTTTGAGATTTGTGATCTGTTTTAAAAGCATGACCATTGTGATCATAAGGGCTCGGTGAATTTATTAACCCTACTTGATTAAATCCTACTTTGACTCCATTTTGAAAGAATTAGTTCAGGAATACAGATTTGGATCTCCTCTACCATGTATTCGCCAGATGTAGGGTGAACTTTGTAAGCATTTTGTTCCTGCTTTAGACTCAAACAAGAAATACCAAAATATATAATGTAGACCACTAAAACCAGCAGCTAAATCCTAATTGAGATTTCTTATTCCAGGTCGTGAACTTTAAAATGGATCATCTAATGGTGCCCAGCTTCCCTTGCAGTCCCAGGAGTAAATGTGTGGCCCTGTCTTAGCAGTTAAGTGATATTTTGAGGTAGCCGAAAGTCGTTATGTGTTATCTGTGAATAGCATTTTCCTAACCAAAAATCCTATGATGAAGGAGATTATATTTTAGTCATAGCATCAGATATTTCAGAAAAGAGATGAAGCTTATGAGTTCTCCAATGCAAAGACATCTAAAGGCTGAGCATTTGGCTCAGAATACACTCAACCTGAACTGAACCTGTAAGCTGTGGAAATTATCCTTTCATCGCATCTGTTTAGCTATTAGTAATGATTTCTTTTGCTTAAATATGACCGAAACTCTCCTTGCCTTCTCTGTTTCCTTTTTTTGAGGGTTTTGTTTTCGACAGAAATCATTAAGTTAATCCTTGATAATCCAAGACAAAAATAAAGGCAATAGTTCAAGCCCTTTTGAGTGTGTTTAGAAAAACGAGATAAAACTTCACTATTAAAACTCTTAATTTTTTATCCAAATTCTAATAAATAATATATGATGTATAACTCATAAATGTTCACAGCAGATGAGTGGGCTAGCCCTGGAAATTGCATGGCTTGAGCACAGCATAAACTGGCAATAGTAACATGATTATATGAAAAGGAAAGGGGAGAATTCCTTATGACATTTCAAAGCTTCTTATAGCACAGTACCTTCGCCTATAACTGCCAGCCAAGATGTTACCACAGGGCCATAGAGTATTATTTAAAAGGCTTATAAAGGTTTTTCTTTCCTAAAAATAATGATGAAATTTAACATTGTCATTTAAAAGCTTTTAAAAACAGGCTCCTTATCTTCTCCCATTCAGCAGCGGTGCCTGGCTTAGGGAAGTGAAGAGGATGTGCATGATTAGCTAATGTTGGATGATATCCTAAATGACACTGTGTAGAGATTAAGACACTTGGATTTTTCTAAACGTGTACTTCAGTGCTATATAAAGGTGTTAAAATGACAGCTCTGGAGACTGAAGTCTCCTCTTTACCCAGCGGTGGACAGAAGACAGGATCATTCATTCTTTGCTTCATTCAGGCTATTCTTCATCTGTCTCCTGCAGCTGCCATTCAGTTGCCAATCAGCCAAAGTTTGCAGTAAGGATTTCTCGGGACACTTTAAAAGTTAGATTAAAGGTGGAAGACCACTGATATCTTTTACCTCGGATGTCCACTGTCAGCAGCTTTTCTTACTTGAATCCACGGTCTAGTAATCAAGAGGTAGAGACTCGTTTTCTGATAATCAACTACATCTATAAAATTAACTTAATTGTTTACCTGCTTTAGAGATGAAAATGTACCTTATAACATTCAAAGCTTTCGAGACAGATTTTGGTGTGAAAGTGTATTTAAGAAGAGACTGGAAACAATTTCCAGAAGTTAAGAAGCTGATTTACATTTAAACAGACTCTTTCTTCAGAAAGGAAGTTTACCTGGGGTAAACTGCTGGGTGGGAATGTCCTTTGAGACGATGTTAATTGTACCTTGGTTCAAAGAACTCTTTGAAATTCCTGTAATGCAATTATGCTAAGTTAGAGGAAGTTAAAGGACTGTGTATTGGCAAAAATGCAGTTAGAATCCCAGTTGAAGTCATGTGTCAGAAGTGCTATTGATGATAACATTGACACTTGCCTCTGATAACTTCAAAGTCTCTGCTCTCTGTATGAATGTAAGTTCACTGAGCTCAGCCAGCAAAAGGACAAACCAAGACAGAGACACCGGTCCAGACCTTCAAGAAGTGTAAATGGAGCTATGCCACTTAACAACAGCACATCAAAACCGAGCTCACCGCCTTTTAACACAGAGGATAATGGCTGCGCTCTACCAAATGAAGCCCAACATCTGTAGGCCTACAGCTGTTAGTCATAGAGAGAAAAGGATCTCCGTGACTATCTGCTTTCTCCATGCTGGTGGAAAAAATAAAATCTCTCTGTGTGAGTTTCTGAGGGAAGATTGAGTGTAAAAGACAGCTTCCACGTTGGTTTCTGAAGGCACTGAGGTTCTAAGCGTTTCTGATGTCTTCTGGGCGTGAGTTCCACCCTTGCAGGGGGCCATGTTCAGACAGAGTGACGGCAGGTTTTTCGTCTGTCCCACAAAGTGCTTTGGGAATAATGAATGAAGTCTGAACTGATGAATGCACCCAGAACTTAACCTTTGGGAATAAAACTCATTATTCTGTGTATCACCCAGGATTTTGTAAGTGCTTTTTAACAAAAATGTTTGTGTATTTTGAGTCTGCTTTGATAATTTCTCTCTTCTTAAACATAAATCTTATATTTTATTTGATTGCTGCTCTGTTTTGTCCAGTTCTGTGAAATGACAAGCTGGAGCTGAAAAAGCCCAAGCATCTCCTAGGATCACATCCCCTGTTTGGATTTCACTGTGTATGTGGAATAAGAGTGACTTAGCAGAAGTTCAAAGAATGGGAATATTAATAAAGGTGCTATTAACCTTTGTGGGGGATGCCAGATTTTAAAAATAAGGTGGGAAAGGGCTAGTTTTTTCTGCCCAAAGCACTTCTAATTATTTGGTTCAAAGCCTGCCCTGTCACAGAGGCTCTGCCTTTGCGTTCTGGTCCCTTTTTTTCTCTCTCTGTGCACCAACCAGAACATGCAATGGCTCCCACCACAGTCACAAAGATGTTTCCTTTTTTTGAGACAATCAGGGAATAGGAAAGGTGCAGAGCAGTCTGTGTCTTCCCTAGTTTGGAGCTCCCATGCAGGTGAAGCACACAACAAGATGTAGGAACTACAGAGCTCTTCTGGCTTCCTTAGCAGAGATGCAGCCAGCCAGAAACCTCAAATGTTATGGGAGCCAGGTCCTCACTCTCCAGTCTCAGTCTGTTATTGCGAATCTCCTCAGTATTGAATTCTGTCCAGTGCATAACTTAAGAGTAAGAGCTGTGGACTTTCCATCAGGAAATAATGGTGGATTTCAGAATTTAGAATTATGCAAGGGAAAATGCCCACGCTGGTCACACAGTCTTGCTGTATACATACTCAAGAGGTGCTTTTGATCTGTTGTTCAAATGAATTCTTAGTGAAAAATCATATATAAGTGTGGTGAAGAGGAGAAAAAACACCCCAAATGCTGTTGTAGTTGAACTGAAAAATATGGAGTCATAGAATCCAGATGACAAAAATAGATTAATTTTTCATGTAGTGCACTGCAGTTAATCCTTGTGCTCACAGTATACTTTATTTAGAATCACTGCAGAATTCCTCCTCTGATTTTTCTCCCTGAAATTAGCCTGTAGTGCTATGCCTCAGACTTCACAGGAGCCTAAAGGTATTTGATTTAATTTATCTATGAGTTTTGTTCTTTGTTCATTTATTTTAGTCACTGTTGGTTTTCTCTCCCTTTGACTGTTCTAAGATTTTCATTCTGATACATCATCGGTTATTATTATCTAAACTGTTCTCCACTGAATTCAGGTTCCCTAAAATTTCAAGTACAGCAATTTCATTTGAGAATGAGTATCATTAAATGAAACTGCTGGATTAAACTATCTCAGAAACAGAACGTGCAGTTATAATTTTTATATAATGTTTATAATGGCAATTCCAATCATCATCATCATGCTAACACTTGAGTATTTTCTGAGAATTTTCAATTCAGCATTTTTAGATGTAATTATTATTTTAAAGATTATGTAAGTGTTCTAAAATTGTAAAATATTATAATAATGTGTTAAGTTGGGTTTTTTGGTAAACATTAGAAATGCACTGTTTCATAATGTGTTCAAAGTTAAACCAAAATATTTCACTGCAGTATGTAAAAATATTTGGATATCGAATCTTTAAAAATTAACATGATCAGTGCCTATTGCAAGAGAAAATAGAATAGCATATTCCACAAGCTGAAGCTGACTTATCCATTTGTATTTACTTACATAGTTAACACTTTTCTGCTTGCAATTACATTAATATTTTTAGATATCGCATGGTCTGACATTTTGGTTCCAACTGTAGACAGGCAACTATGACTTCAGATGAGTCTCTGCCAGCTAAAAATATGGTCCTAGATAAGTACGTACAACCTCCACATTAGTATTAGTGACACCCAGAAATAGATTGCCCTGTT
The DNA here is from genome assembly GCA_013398815.1 of Ibidorhyncha struthersii. Lineage (NCBI taxonomy): Eukaryota > Metazoa > Chordata > Aves > Charadriiformes > Charadriidae > Ibidorhyncha > Ibidorhyncha struthersii. The sequence goes on from VZSZ01007764.1 coordinate 61,874, forward strand.
GAAATAATTGAACTCCAAAGAGTTCTGGTTGCTTTTCCATTATTAAGCTAGATTCTAGCTTGCATATATGTAATAGTATAAACCTGAACAGCCTACATATCCGAAGGGTTCATGGCTGCTGCTATTAGAGAACTGTGGTCTGGTACAATGCTGCAGCTCCTAGCAATTTAGGAGCATAGAATGAAAATGGAGTCTCTGGGTCATGGAACCAGGTCCTCACACTGTGATGCTTTTCATGGACAATGACATTGTGCAATACCCTTTATAAACTGCCTAATTTCCAACTTAAAATTGATTATTTGCTTGATGCTTACACTATCAGAAGGCTCCCTGTCACTCCTCCAAAGTTAGAAAACTTGTCATTTAGAATTTAAACTATCATCAGTGAGTCACAGCTTTGTCTTAAAGTCTATGCTGGCGTGTCTAGCATTGTAATGGAAGTTGGTTCACCTCTTCCCAAAGAAACAGAGTGGAGGCTCCCTGAGCAGACAGATGAAAACCACCTCAGTCTTGCTAGAACAGAGCGAACACAAAAACTTCTGGTCGCTGCCAGATAATCTCTCTAATCCAACTGTTGGATCTCACTCTGCATGAGATGAATCAGATCTTTGATGGCAAAAAAAAGCCTTGTCTGCATTGGTGTGATTGATGATCTCTTTTTCAAAAACCAGAGGGATGTTTTATTCTTTTGCATACTGAGCTCTGAATATGAGATGGCATTCTAGGTACCTTACTGTTTCAGAGTTCAAAGACTGTAGAGAATGTGGCTGCCTTGTGGAAAGGAGATTTAGAAAAGGAAAGGTTAAGATTTTAGGTATTTTTCTCACTACTTTTCTCCATACTTTACATTTGCAAGTTCTGCTCAGTTAAGTCATAAAATTTAGGAACACATTTTATCCACGAAGGATTACTTGTTGCAGCCTTTTTCATCTCCCGCTGCCTCATCTTAAACTATTAGTCTTGAAATAGGTGAACCCGTATTTGTTGTGTCAATATTGGTGAACCAGCATTGCCAATATTTTTGTACTCTGCACACAGAGAGTAATGTCTTGCGAGCAGAAGATGCACTTGAGAATACTTCAGCCCTGGCAGTCAAAGGTTTCACCAACATCGCTTCACTGAGGACAGAAAATTCAGCAGTAGCTGACTTGTGGGGTTCCCAAAAGACCATTTTATTCTGAATATAAAGGTATGAGAACTTTTGCTATTAAACCACTGTGCCAGGCAGTTGGAGTAAAAGATGTTATAAAAGCAGCATTTACTTATCTGGATTCCTTGGATTTCTCTGCTGTTGTTTATAATGGGATAATCTGGTGCTCAAAAAAAGTGAAAAAGCCTTTTGCAGAAAGCAGTAGAAAGACATTTTATGTTCCTTTTTACTGATTACTTTTGCTTGATGCAAGGATACAATTATTTTAAGTGGATTACTTCCAAAGAATAACTTAATTTGATAATAAAACAAATACTACTTTCCCATTTATTGATGAATCAAGCAAGGTAATTGGATTTATTACTTCTGAATCTATGAGTAATCCTGTTTCCAAATCACATATGTGTTTCCTCCTCTGCTTTTGTGTTCATCAGGAGATGACACTTATTTATTCCTTTTCTTTTTGGCAGAAAGTAACTTTTTTGAATCAGGATAGCAACGGTCTGAACTCAAAATAGAGCTAATTTATACTTAGGCAATATACGTCCTTGCTGGAGAAAAATGAGCTTCAGTCATTCTGAGTAGCTAAAAACACAAGTTAATTAAAAACATATCTCGCATTAATATCTATAATATGCACAGTAACAGTGAAATAGATATAATGATGTTATGATGCTGCTTCATAGCAGGGGCCTGGAAGCTGAGAGGCCCCTGGAACATATATCCCAGCCTGTTATGTAGAAGATGCCTTTGATGGGGACATACGGCTAATCTGGGGAGTGGCTGTGCCAAGCGTTATTGACGCTTCTCCTCCCTCTGCTTTATAGCTTGATACTGCAAATCCACCATGCTGAATCTTTAGAAGATTATAGATGATTCAAGACATAATAAAATCACAGAAGATTTCTCAGCTAACTGAATTAGTAAAATACTCGGGTTTGGCAGTAATTAATCTTGTAGCAGTTTAAACTCCTAGAGCATCTTTCACCTGGAGATCTCACATCGGTTTGCAAACATGGGGTAAAGTTCTTAGATTCTGTACTTAAATATTTCTTTTGTTTTACAGGGCAGGTCTGCACCTACAAAGGTCTGCCAGTATAGCTGTACCCACTCATACCAACAAATTTCTGAAGTGGAAATGCTGCTTACATTAGAAATATAGTTCCTTTTTTGGTACAGAGTAAAATCTATTCCTTGAGGAACTATGTCTGCATATTCTGATTTCAAGTGTGATTTCTTTTCATACCTCTGTTCAGCTCAGTAATGTTAGCAAAACTTTTAAGAGCAGATCAAATCATAAAGTGAAAGTGCTAAAGGAGCTTATTCAAACTCAGATTATTTTCTTACGAAAAGAGCAAATGACCCTTGTACTCAAATTACATTATTTTATTGATGGTATTCATTGATCAGCATACGACCTTGATCCCAAAGATGCAAATCTTTTACATTCCCCAGCTTCACCACCTTCACTTTCTGGATCAGTGTTGTCCTCTTGCCTGACAAAGCATTGCTCAAAAACAGACTTCCAGAGCTGAAAGAACACATCTGTAGAGTTTGAATTGAATAGGCAGCTTCTGTTGTTTGGAACTGTAACAAAATTGCATCAGCTGAAAATCACAGAGTTGTTCTGGCTATCATGGTTTTACTGTGGATCTGAAAATATTTTGACATTTTTCCTGGTCTGTCAATGTCAGCCATGTGCTTTAACGGTGGTCAGCAGTGAATGACAGTGATTCACTTGGGAGTTTCCAGGGTTTCCAGGCTACCAAGCCCCATTGTGGTTTACGGTTTAAAAATTTCAATACAACTTTTCCATTTGTAGATGCCGTTTGAAGCCACTGCTGCACTTTCACTTTGGTTTTTTTTTTTTTTTTTTTCAGACAGGAACAGAATGTGGTGTTTGAACTGAAATTACAGTCTGGGGTAGAATAGAAGGGGGGAGAAGAAGAGACATGTTATTTATTAGGAAAAGCACGCTGTAGGCTTTGCGGTACTGTGGGAAAGTTTGCTCCTGCTGGGTCTACCCAGAGTCCCAAATCCCACGTCCACATCGCCCTGATTCCCACCGTGTTTTCCTCTGTGCCTCCTTCCACATAGTGAGGGAAAAAGCCAGATCTTTTGGACTTATATACTCTTTCCTACTCAGTCTCTTCTGTCTCTCCCCATTGCTCCCAGAAAGGGAGGGACTATTTCTGGTCATTCCAGGGCTTCTGAGGGCTTTCTCACATCACTTCTAATGCATTCCTCACCTCTGTTCACCCAGGAAGAATCTGCTGCGTTTGATTTCTGTCTCAGGTCACTCATCTCACAGCTCTGTGCCAGGTCAGTACCAGTGAGTTGTGTTGCATGGCAGAGCTTTGTTATACAGGCTGGTGGGTCAAGTTTCACGTGTTCAAAAGGAGTCAGTGTAAAGACAAAGAGAGACAGCATATGTTTCAGTGCCGGTAACACATAAACTACCACATCAACTACACGGCATGAATATCTTTATCCAGCTGTGTTTATATATTATTTTCATTAATTATGGGTGTTCCTAGCACTTTACACAAACAAGGCTTTTTTTTTTTGCTTTTTTTTTTTTTTCTGTTAGGTTGCCTTTTTATTAATCTATTGTTCTTCCAAAGAATAATTCCCTCCCTCCCCCCTCCCCCCATTAACTGGCTAGTGATACATCACTTTTTTTTAAAAATAAATCTCAGAATGCAGTGCTGTAAACTACTGCTCTTTGGATCATCATTTATGAAATAACATACCTTCTTATTCTGTCCACCATGAATTAAAATAAAATTGTTTATAATACATCCTTTAAAGCCCCGTGGTCAAATTTATTCCTGACATCACAGTGCAGGAAAGAGCATAATTGCACCATGGATGAACTTAGTCTCATGAGTTTAGCTGTGCTTTGAAAGCTTTTTGATGTATGTGTTGTATTTTATTTATAATTTTTTCTTTTGTTTTGCTTTTTTAATACCAAGGCTTTTTGGGGGCTGCATTAGTAACATGAACTGTGTAACACTGACTGCAGCAGAGCCCTAATAAAGCTAATGGCATTTTAGCCTTTGCCAAATCTTACGCACAGTGTATAACCAGCAAAAAACAGTTATTTTTCAGATATATGCATTTTGAGAGATCGGAAGTACTCGTGCATTTATTGACTACAGGGAAGCTGTTTGAATTCAGACAAATGCATTTCACACAATTCATTTCAGGGCTGATTCATTTTATCTGCGTGTCTCCTGTGCCAAGTGGGAACATTAGGCCTCTTTAAAAAATGATGGGGGATAATAAATGCTCCAGGCATTTGTTTTGCTGAAATGAAGTAATGGCAGAGAAGCATATGGTGAAATATATTTTTAATTACTTTTCAACAATGTTAAATGTTTTTTCCTTATTTTCATATTTAATGTTCTTGATCAAGCTTGCTAAATAGGCAGCTCTTATGGAACACACACTTTGTGCAATAACACATGACTAATTTTATGGGCAATATTATATAACCCTGTGTATCAGCAACATATTAACTGTAGAACTTTGTTTATGAAGCTTGGTGCCATTCAAGGAAGATGGGGTTGGGGAGGGCTGTTTTGTTCCTGGATTATTTTTTCCTCTGAGCCCACAGCTCTCCACATCTTTGGTTTAGTTTTCTTATATTTTTGTTTGTGCATGTAAAGCAGGAAATACGCTGCTCTTCTGGTAGACTAAACAAAAGGAAATCCACCTGGGACTGAGAGGAGACTCCAGCCTCCCTTTTAATGACTTCACTTCTCAATCACCCTTCCATCCCCTGCCTTCATCTTCCTCCCTGTAGCACAGACTCCACACTAAAGCAAAGCGAACACAAACAAAGTACACCTGTTCCCAGCCCTACTAAAGAGAGAAAAGCCACTGGTGCCTAAAGGCTAAAGCTGAGCTGAACGTATTAGGGCTACGGGAGTTGGCTAGGCTGCAGATATACCTGCGCGAGGGAAATGTGAGCCTACCGCACAATGCCAGCAAATAACAACTGAAAAGTAACTTACATCACTGGAGAATGGCAGGGGGAAATCGAGGTACAATTGTCACCACTCGTTGGCGCATACATATATCATCTTGTTGGAATGTAAGCAAGTGTTCCTTCAATACAAATTATAAAAAAAAAAAAAAGTAAAAAAACCCTGGTAAGTTGCTGTCAACACTTACAGCAGGCAACCACGCTCCTCCCTCACTTGTTACAGAGCTCGCACAAATTCTTCTTTTTCTGCAGACGTCACGGTAATCACCAGTGTGAGCAGAAGGATGCTTCTTGTAGCATGCCCTGGAGATCAACAGATCCAGGCTATTTCAGACCAGTGAGTCCTTTCCAGAGCTGAGAGCTCCTCACAGAGACTGCTCTGCAACCGTCACCTTCTTTTTCAGCTTGAGTGGCTTTTCTTCTTGCAGCCATGGCAGTATGGCAGAAAGGAGATGGGATAGCTCTCTCGCGTGTCCAGCGCTTCCTTTCTCACTGCTAGTGATTCAGAGGATTAAAGCAGCAGGATATAAAGCAACAGATGGGGATTTCGTTCATTCCCTGTGCTTTGAAAACAGCCTCTATGAAATATATCCATTGTTATTATTGTGACTTCCAGATTTCAGTTTGAGATGGGGGGGACACATATCTGGGTTCAGGGAAGTGGGCACTACAGTGGAGAGAAACACTCCAGTGATATCTTATCCAAATTATTCAAGAAAAAAAACAACCAGTTTGTAGCAATGATCAGTGCATTGAAGATGTACAAGACACCCCTGTTTTTCTCCATCTCTTCCCCTTCTCCTGGGGAGCCAGCACAGAGGAGCAGAAGCCAGAGAGCTTGGCAGTGGGAGAAATGAACCCCAAGTATGGCTCTTGTGGTGATGCTCTGGCCTCTCAGGCCTGTCCCTGGTTCTGCGAAAAAACCCAACAAGCAAACGGAAAAGAGAAGCAAGAAGTTGCTTGTGGGAGAAGGAAGGCCATGACAATCAGTGGCCTGGCTCCCAAACTGCCTGAAGCTGTGGAGGGGGAACTGCCCAGTCCTGAGGCTGCTCGTATGATTTTTGGGACCTATTTTTATGGCAGAAGAGGGAACTGTAGCCTTTCCACCCCTGACCAGTGGGGCAGCCTTGCTCCACTGTGGTGGTTGGTCTGCAGAAATGGAGCAGAGGATTTCCCTAAATTTTCTCTCTCCCCAGGATGCGCGTTGGAGGGCTCCTAGGGTAGACGCAGGGCTTCAGTCTCAGGGCAAGAGATGAAGGAAAGAGCCTCCAGAAGTGGCCTCGTTCTTGTTTTAACAGATACCAAAGGGAAATATTAGTCCCAGGAAAGAGGCTTTTGCTTCTGCAGTTCATAACCTGGGAGTGTTGTGGAGCTTCCAGAACCCAGATGTGACAGATGACATTAACTTTTCCAGAGGCTTCACTTTTAATCTCCAAACATGAAGAATCAGGTCAATTTTGCATGGTCAGAGACAGCAGTTCCCCTTGCACTGTAGCTTTACGTACTGGAGATAACACTTTCTATAAATCAAGACAGGCTGTAAAAAGTGACAAAAACTGTGAAGTTCAGCTTGCCAGGAAACTGTTCTCGTGTATGTGTATTTTTTTTTAAGAAAAAAAAAAAATTAATATCCACATCCTGTTTTGTCAGTCTTTCAAAACCCCTGACAGGGATGTGAACGTTGCTCAAGAGCTATTACATGTCATGATTATAATTTGTTTTTTTTGAAGAGGGTGATGTCTAACTCGTTTTTGATGATTACATATTTTTGGTCTATATTTATTTGAAAGGCACTTTTCAAACCTGAGAATTGTTTCCAAACAGTATGCATAAATGATTAGTACTGCTTTCAGTCGTGCAGTTTGATCCCTACTCCCTTTAGATGTTAGTCTAGATGTGAAGACAACGCCCCACCTGGTGCAGAAAGAATAGATCTTAACCACTGCAACAGCTGAAGAGTTGGAATGTTTTAAAGATAAAACCAACCACTTCCTATAGAATCAGTCAGAGCTCTGGATTATAAAATCCACCATATATTTTGCATGTGCTGAGGACGTGGTGTTTACTAGCAGAATGCTGTGCAAGCGACTAGTAAATACCATGGCTTCAAACACACAGATTTTCTGTTTTGAGTTTCATCCTATTGCCTACAAGCAACTTAGTCTTACTTTGAGGCTGCTATGCCACAAACCCCAAATTATCTTCTAATTTTTCAAATTCAAAAGAAACTCCGTCTATTTAATTGTTTAATGCCTCCTAAAGAATCAGGGCATTTTACACAAGGCTCACCAGAATGAATACTTATCCCAGACATCTGCCTTTGAAAAGAAAGTTCTTCATCCTGCCAGTAAGGAAAATATTTTGTGAGTGCTGCAATTTCTTTTCCAGCTAAGCGACAAGGAACACTTGAGTTTGGATAAAAGAGGTGTATATATTTTCTTTCTTGTCATTTTTTGTTTTAGTACTCCATTATTAGTGTCCTTCACCATTTGAAAATAGGGAAGGAACAACTTTTCTTGAGAAAAGAATAGGTAACCACCTAGTGAAAAGTCAAAACCAAAGAATTGTTGTCTTTGGACAGCACATGTTATGTACTGAAGTCTGTATGTCTCTCCATACATTCTGATACATTTTAGACTTATATTTATTTGGAAAAAAAAAATAGGGAACTGTTGCAAAAATTAGCACATGTTCCAGAAGAGGTATATGAGTAGCGGGACTGATTTTTAAAGGTACAACCATAAGATGCATAAGAAATGAGCAAAAAACTATTTTTACCTTTGTCAACACTAACAGCAGTGTGGTCTAATAGCTTTTATATTCTTTGCTGTTTTTTGACCAGAGTCTTCCCCTCTGCAGATCCTTTTCCTGGAGCCGCTTTTTCTTCTCCGTCATCTGATCTGACACCTGTTTCCAAATTTAATGTGCTTTCTATCCTTTGGTTCTTGAATGACATCTTTTTTCTTTTAACCTCTTCTGTTATTTAAGGCTCCAACGTGTATTAAAACTCACAAAACAGACTTAATGCAAACCAACCCCCAAAGTGTCTCTGTGTAATGCGGGCATGCGTGATTGGGAGCAACAGGACAGAATTTCTTCAGTTACTGACGGGACATTCATGTAAAAGGCAAACATCATTTAAACAGATGTTCTTCTGAAATGCAGAAAAGGAGCTGGCTTGTGTCCCCTCCCATTAGGTGACAATGTGTTGTGAAGTTTACCTGAAGCCTCAGTCCTTTTGCATGCCAACTTGCGGCTACAAAGCTGGAGGGAGGAAACGCATCCTGCAATTTGACCACAGGGGAGAAAATAATGAATGTCTCAAACCAGAGAAGTACTGAGCAGCAATGCAGCACCGTTATGCATGGAGATGGGGGGGTGGCACAGCTGGAATCATGCACACAGTATCAGGTGGCACTAAAGTGTTTATCTGGGGTTGCTGTGAGGGTGGAGAAAGGCATTGACATGACCTCTTCAGTCCCCTGGTAAGTCCATTCCTAGTCCTTCAGCCTTCTCTTTCCTTTAAAGAAACTGAAAATGTCCTCCAGAGGTCCACTGTACATCTATTTAAAAATATTTGTAAATCCTTTGCTGAATTTGGGCTTGCATCAGAAGTGGGCTGAAAGAAGCAACGAGCCAGAGCTGTGAGACAGACCATACAGAGCCTCTATAACATGTACCCCCTTAAAAATAGTTACTGTCTTCTTCTAAAAGCAGTAACAGAATATGAGTTCTAATCTTGATGTTCTTAGATTGTCAGTTTGGCTCTAGCTAAGCTACCATTTAAGGCCAGTTTTTACATGGGGTAGGAGTGTTAAAAAAATAATCGACGCTAGCTGCTTTCATCTATCACTTTCCAGTGAACGATTTTCTATTTAATTCTTGCTAATGTTTTTCAACAATTTTCTCATGGATCCTTTTGTATTTCTTTTTTTTTTTTTTTAAATATCTTGCTTTGTTCTGGCAAATTTGCCTGCTAAAGAAACTGTTTAATTTCATGGGCCATGCTGGAAGAATGCCTGTGACTGCCCAGGTGAGGACTCGCTCCGAGTCAGAAATGCTTTTATAGTCAGCTAAAAAGGAACAAATGCACACCCCCAGAACTGTGAATTTCAACACCTCTTCTGGCAGCGCATGCAAGGCAGCATCATTTTTGAAAGCATAATAGTATTTCTAAAATCCAATTAAAGATCTTGCTTTCAAGATATCTTATTTTCTGTTCCAAATAATCTGCAGTCTACAGTATAACTTTGTCATCCAGAAGAAAGCCTGAAATTAAGAGAAACATTATATGATCCTAGCATCTATTATGTATCTTTTTATTTGTTGAAGGCTTGCTGTAGAATCCGCTTGTTTCCAAGGAATGAAAATTGCTTATTACCCCAGATAATGAAAGAGAATGTCGTCATCTATAATTGTTAGTTTAGGATACTTACTGTACCGTATTATAAATGGGTTTGCATAAAAAAAGGTTCAGTAAAGGAAGCAGCTTTTAAAGATTTTCTTAAAAAAGAGGGATTTGTTTGCAAGTGAAATTTATGCGTTTTTGACTGCAAAATGTATTGGAACAAGTTTCTTAATTGACAGATTGTAACTTGAATATGAATGCTATTTACTGAATGCAATCCATGAATATTACAGTCTTTTTTTCAATAATCATAGAAGTGTGCTTCTGTATATACCTAAGTATATAAATATACCCACCTGTCTATGTATGTCTGCGTTGGTAGGTGTATTGTATATGCGCTTATTACTTTTTTTAACACAAAGTTTTGCAATTTCTAGGCATTTTTTCAAGTCTATTCCTTGTTTTATTTCCCCTGATTAATCTCTTGCAAGATAATCTTTACAGGGTAAGAAGGTTTGCATTAACACCCTCTGCCTGAATATGACAGCTCTGTAAACAGCAGCTGTACAGGGTCAGTCGTGAGATCTAGAAATCAAAACTATATAGGCCTTAGTCACAGCTCATGAGACAAACACTATGTGCTGGAAATTGACTGCCAGACAGCCTATATTTGATAAGTTGCACTAGACTATATGTCACACTTTCTACAGCAGTAGTATTTGACACACACACGAAAGTGCCTATACGATAAAAAAAAAGAAGAAAAAAAGAAAGATAAATCTACTCCAAGCTCTAGGAGGATATTAAAATCATTCAACTAGAAGGACATTCTCAGAGGAACAAATGTTTGTGCCTAAAGGGTTAGAAAACCAGTTTAGACCTAACCCCCTGTGAACATCAGGTATTCAGAGCTGTTAGCTCTTTCTGCAGTTGCAGAAGTGAGCTTCAAAGCTGTGACTGCAGTCAGCCAGTCGCAGTTCATGCCTGCATGGAAGAAAAAACCTCGGCACTGGAACAGCGAACCCAAAGAACTACAAGATGATGAAAAAGGGAACTTTTTTAATAAGGAAAACAATAGTAAAAAACAGTGTTAGAACTGGTATCTGCAATCAGTATAAGAGTTCATATAAAACTCTCCTGCTATCAGTCATGGATTTTTCATCCAAGCCCAGATAACCTTCATCCATCTCACTGACACGTCCTGCCAGGCTCAGGGTAACTCAGCCTCTGTTTTGGGTATCGTTGCAGGGATGTCAGACTCGAGAAAGCAAGCTGCAAAATGGTTGCAGTTCATTTCTAAGCACACACACGTGCAACTCCCCCACGCTTAGCAGGTATAACATGTCCCTGAGAACACGCAGGCACAGTTGGGAGCCAGCTTTTGACTTCTGTCAGTGCCTAATTAAAATTATGCTAATTCTAACAATAAAACTATGACTTTGTAAAACAAAACAAATAAATGCGTTTACCACAGAGCTAAGTATTTTATTTGTCTATCTTTTCCCTTCGCCTTCTGACAATTACGGGAAATGTCTACAGCAAAACTGTCCATGGCAGTTCTTCAAACATTTACGTGGGGCTTTCAATTTAAAACGGTTGAAAAAAGAGCTGGGCTTTTCTGGGCTATCCGCATCTCATTTTTTTTCCAAATTCCAGACTACTGAAGTTGAAGCTTCCAAAACCTCTAACCACTCTGTGGCTCCTGCTGTACTCAAATATCTTTGCATGCAATGCTGAGCTTTTCAAACCATTTCAGCCATTCTTCCCATAATTTATGGAGATCCTAATTCACCGCTCTCATGGTGTGCAGAAAAGATGTTAGTTTGTGAAGAGCTGGAAAGAAATTCCCTTGGTATGTGAGCTGACAAGAATCTCTCCTTACACTTCAGAACTTTTGGGTCTCCATCTAATTAGGTTGTACATTGCTAGGAAGTAAGCACCATGCTGTGCTTGCTCTCTTGTATCGTCAGACACACTCCAGCACGGCTCAGGTGCTTTATAAAATACAGATATAAACATTATTTTTCTTTCTGAGGTGGTGGGGGGTGGTGGGGGAATGAGAGGAACATTTCTGATCCCATAATTCACCAGTCTTAGAGAAAAACAGAAAGATTCATATTCCAGCATTTAAATTGTCACAAGCTGAAAAGCTTGGATACCTTTTATTTATAGTGCCTCTATTATTTTATTAGGGAATCAGACAGGAGGGATCTTCTTCGTAGTATGGCAATGGCTATGAAATTGATCTTCAGGGGGAGGTAATCTTGACAGAATTTGCAACAACAGAATGCACATTCCCTTTCTGAAGCCATTTGATATTATGAAAACTGGATGTTGTACCTGTGATGATAGAAAAGGCCATAATTTCAGGATAGTCCCAGCTCAGCAGTTGTGTCTTCCACTATTTCAGCCTGCTGGCTGTGCTTAGAACTGGAATCCACAAGCGAGTGGAAGGTGGTCTGTAAAACAACTGAAAATTCTGGAATAAAAACTTGACTTCACCCTTTTCCATATATTTGGCAGTTTTGTGTCACTACTTGCCTACAGCTGCTGTCAACTCTTTTACTGGATATGTACAGACGAGAGGGCCCTTCTTCTTTTACTTTTTTGCCAAAATGATAACATGGTGCTGGGGATTGAGGAAGGTCAAGAAATACAACCCTTTTGTAGCTTGCACATACACACAAAATTTGCACACACCCACACAGACTGCAAGCACAATGTGTCTGTGTGTGAATCCGAACCTGAATTCTTGGATCCAAAAGCTATCACTGGGCCTGTTGGCTCCCCTCCATGGCCTCCAGCACCGTATGGTCGGCGATTCTCACAGGTGGCACACGTTTGGCAGGAGCCCTTCACAAGCACTGCTGTGGCTCCAACACTGCAGGGAGCACCTGGAAAACCCCAGTTCTGCTGAGAGCTGGAAAGCAGCAGATGCTCTGGCTTTGTTTCTCACGGGGGCTGACCGAGTTCCTCCTGCTGTCTGGGTGCTGACATCTCAGAAATACCCACAGAGCTGGTCTTTAGGGTTCACAGAAGCTGTAAATCCCACCTCACATCACTCCCACATCCAAGGGAGTTTCACCAAGCTCTGGGTTAGAGGAGGTTTTATTCTGATTAGGGATGCTCTGCTACAGTTTATGACATTTAGTTGCCTTCAAGCAAGCACAGAAGGGAGGGGAAGTTGGCTGAGTCCTAACACTGTGACCTGGAGGTATTATTTCAGAAGGAGAGGGTGGAAGTCTGGTTAAATTATCATTTATGAGACTGACAAGGAAATCGTCCTAGTAGAATTGTCTGTCCCAACCTACTCGATCTAAGCTGTTGGGGTCCAGGTCAGTAGGTCATCATTGACTACAAAAGAGGATCATTTCTACCTAAATGAGGTAAAGATAGCTTATTTCCATCTAACAGATGGCAGTAGATATGAGTCATACATCTGTCTGGGATCTATTTTTCTGAACAAAGTAATTTGGCCAGAAGTTTCCAGTAGCTCCATGCTCTTCCCTATGGTTCTAAAGTTTGAGTGTACTTTATGGACTCTGACCATATACTGTTATATCACATTTGGGAGGAAGGAAAAGAATCATATAGTGCTAAAAACATTTTTGCTTAAATTTGGTAGGACCGCACTGTTTCAAATTACAAAAGCACAAACGTGGCACTTGCTTGAAGTCCTTAGGATGCCTCTTTGCTCTTCATCTTTTTTCTGGCAATACTCCAAACTGCAAAGGGAAAGGAAGCAGAGGATCCTCAGACTATTTGTATATTTATGAAGCTAATATGACTTTTAACAAGTTATTCTGAGAGAGCTGGACCTTTTGCTAATGGGTTTGCATCTTCTAGTTATTCATGAGCTCTGACTGGGATCTTTGCTGCAGCGATCCTGCAGTGTGGATTTCTTGGTGTCTGATAAAGTGAGCTTTCATGATGCAAGTGGTCCCTCAGAGCATGCAGAGAGTTTCTCTCTGCTGCCTGTTTATGTGAAACTTACAGAAAATTATCTTTGAGTTTTCTGTCCTTCTTCGCAGTTGAGGTGAGCCACAGGATTCAGACGTGTGTATACACGCTTGTACACAGTGGAACCGCTCAAGCCTTGCTTGCAGAGGGAATCAGGCTAGAATGAGACAATGATTCTAGGGCTGCAAGGAATTTCAGTTCAGAGATACTGCAAGCCGACAGATTCAGAAGCAGGGTCTGTCTCCGATTTAATTTTAGAAGCTGATTTTCCTTTTTATATTAAGAGCTGCTTTCTGAAGGAAGTAGCGGATTTTTAAGAGAAAAAATAACTTGCTGAAAGTATTAAGTATTTTTTTTATTTTTTTTTTTTTATTTTTTTAGCAAAATATCAGCCTCTGGACATCACCGAACAGGGTTTTTTCCTGAGAATGCAGGATTAGTCTGGGATATGGCATTAGCTATTTCTTCCCTAAGCAAGTTTGAGCACTATCAAGGATAGTGAAACACCTGCTGGTTTTCAGCCTCTGTCATAAGGGTACTTGAGCTTAGTTAGGTTAAGTTAAATTGAAACTAGAGTGAGGAACAAACAGCAACTTTTACCATACCTGAGATTATTTAGATACAGATCTAACTGAGGAAAGAAGATGAATCAAGACTCTATGTACATCCTTGAGAAGGTAATTTCAAGATACTTGTATCCAGATTTCTAAGGAAATATAAGTTAGTTACATGGCCACACTGTGTACTAGTGTTCTCTCCTATAACTTTCAATCCTGCTGGCTATTTCAGCCAGATTTGATGGTAAAGTAAAAATCTGAAGGATAATAACGCAAGTAGCGGCAATTATTCAATTTCACACAGGTAAGTATACGCTTGTAGGTAAAACTTTCCCTCCACCTCCCTTTCCAGTCTTGGACTGGCATGGTTGATGAGTGAAGTGCTTTTAAATAGCACCTCCCCTTCCATTTTCCCCATGTTCCTGGCGCTGTGGGCTGTGCCAGACCACTTCTCACAGACTAAGCACTTGAGTATACAGCAATTTTACACCAGTTGGAATAATGTTGCAGATGTAACAAAAAAAAGGGGGGGGGGGAAGTGAAAAAGCTTTTTTTTTAATGTGCTTTTGATGCCTTTTGCCTTTAAAAGATCACCAGCAGATTTATCACTGGAAACCAGATTTCTTGCGGAGAAAATGCTATGGAAGAAGGGAAATGGACTGTTGTCCATGGGTTCACCTGTTTTCTGGAAAGACTTTGACACACAGTGAAGCATGGTCCGGAGGCAGTTCTGTTACACTTGATGCTGCACAAAGGCAAAGTGCAAGCTCCGTTGTCTAAAGACACATAACCCATGTGTCATAGATCCGTCTAAGCTCCCTGGCTAGACATTGACCAGACACTAGGATATGTGTGCCTTAAGCCTTGAAGTCTGAATAAAATCTGTATAGTCCTAGGATTAGCTTCAGTCCTTGAGATTTTTCCTTGTTTCAGATTACCCTTTCCCAAATTTTAGCTAGCATGAGCATGCTGAGCTGCAACTCATTTCTCAGGTGCATGTGGTGCTGTAAACAAATTATCTTTATTCTCTGCTAAATAGAGCAAGAAAATCTTCAAACCTATCTAAAATAACAGCTTCTCTTTATATTCCCAGTGTGAATTTCTTTTTATTCTGTGACAACCTAAGCTGCTTCTGCAGCTCATGAGTTAACTCCTGTTAGGCTTGGCCCAGGTAAATCAAATATTCTCTTTTCAAATACACCCATCTCTTCTTACTTCACTATCTCTCTTCCTCTCACTTTTTTTTTTTTTTTTT
>VZSZ01007764.1:77152-101427 GCA_013398815.1 Ibidorhyncha struthersii
TCCCTGTCTTCCATATCTTTGTTTCGCCTCTGGTAACTCTTCCTGGCTCCAAACTCCCTCTCTATGGAGAGGTGAGTCTCTTAAACTTCAGTTTCTCATTGTCCCAGGTGTTTTCATCTCAGCAGATAACCATTAAGATTTAATTACTAACTACTGCCTCGGTTCTGGAAAGGCTGTAATGCAAACCTTGGTCAGCAGTACATGTGCATGGGGATGTCCCAAAGTACAGCTGACTTCTCAGTAACAGCTTCATAATATCAGCCAGAGCTAATAGATTGTGCACAGACTTTCCTCTGCTTAAAATGTAAAACACCACTTCCTTAATGCCCTATGATGCAGCTATACAAACACACAGATTTTCTTCTTCCTCTAGCTCATTTGCTCAGCACTCTAGCACCAATTTAGGATGACTGATCTGGTTTTAATCCAGATGGCTTGATGTAGTGGTTTCTCTCCCTCTCACTAACTCCCTCCTTCCTCTCCTTCCCCTGCAATTTGTCTGCGTTGTTTGGTTCTGTTTTACAACCTTTGGGTAGGACAGGTATTTTGCTCTCTACTAGATACCTGACATTTGTGTTGCCATTGTCTGCCGAGTCTTTCAAGTCACTCCTAGAGACACGGTGTTTAAAGGCAGCTCCTCTGGGAATAGCATTAGAGCGGCACTGATTGTCTCATGATGTGGCATCACTCCTACAGGTAGCAGGTATTTTCCTGGCAGCTTGTCTTAAGCTTAGAGTGGAATAGCATAACTGATAAGGGGTAAAGATGTCTGCAATACATTAGTGGAGCTCTGTGAAGAAACCTACGCAGCATCTGCCTCGCTCCAGCTCTGCCCAGTATTGTAATCATGATATTGGTAATCTACTGGGCACTTCTGAGAATTAAGAAAAAAAGATACAGCAAAGCCACTCATACTCGCAAGGTGTACGTGTGAAGATAATGAATATTATTATCCTCTCTTTAAAGACTGAGAGGCTGTGCATAAATGATTTACCTAGAGCCCCAAAGGAGCCTGTGTTTGACGAGGGAGCTGAACTTTAATTGTACCTGACTTCAATCCTATGTTCTGACTGTACCTCCCTCATTACCTACCTGTCCGTTTTCATTAGCACTCATATCCATCAAACTCATTAATAAATCTGAGAGGGTGTTTTGTCATGGCTACTAAACAAGAAACTTAATCGAGACCTCGCCTTGAAATGTTTACTCGCCTCAAACACCCATTGCCTAAAATTGCTGTCATTTACACTGAATGCCAGCTACGTTATGACATTAACCATGACACAGTTAATGTCAGCCATTAACCTCAGGTTAATGTCACAGAATCACAAGTGACTGAACTACTGTTTTTTAACAGACTACTGCCTACAGCTGGAAATTACTGTCCCCAGAGGAGACAGTCCTGTGACAACTTCAGTCAGTATAAGTAAGCAAGTCCATGGTTCTGCCTCTATTGGCAACTCCTGAAAGAAATTTCCATTCCTTTTCTTTTGCTGGCACCAGCACCTGTACAGCCTTCAGGATGACACAGTTCTGAGAGATTAAATCATCCCAAACCTTTTTTTTTTTAAGGGTTAGTTTGATTCTTTGAACTGGCTTACTATCCAGTCAGTCAAGAAATGGTGCTAGCATATCAGAGGGTGCAGGATCACTGCTCGCTGTGGTTTATACTACTTTAAACCACCTCAGCACAGAGGCTGGTGATTGCTCACAAGGGCTAGGAAGGTCCCAAGTCCTTACTGTGCAAAACAAAATGCACTAACTTGAGCATCACTGAAAAGTAGCTAGGAATAGACAAATAACCAGTGTCTCAAATGAAGATCATTAACTTCTTGTAACCAGCTAACTTGATGATTTGAGATTGTCCTACCCTGCCTATAGACTTGTGTTGGACTTGTGCTGGGGACAGTGGCTGGAAATGTTGTGACCCAGTTACTGGCTCCTGTTGAAGTTACTACCTGGCTTGATCAAGTGGTACATTTGCTTGGTTGTTGAAGTTCAAACCAGAAATACGTCACAGGTTAAGCTACTGCCTTTGGTTATGGTTATGTCAGGAGTAGACCTACCACTTACTCTGCCGCCTCTGTAATATAGACAATCTTTTTCAGGAGAGGCAGGGAAAAGAGGCTGGGGGAATAACTTCCTCAGCTTACTTTGGAAGGAATCATGTACCAGAATCCTTGCCAATGGTTTAACACAGCTGCCACCTGCAGCAACTGCTGGTGAAGAAGGCCTCACTTAAGAGGGATGTATACATGAAGGATTATTTTAGCAGCACTGAAATTTGAAAATACAGAGAGAAAAATGAATGAATTTGTATTTGCTGCAGAATATCATTTCAAGTTTTACTGGAATAGTTTATGAGTTTGGATCAAGCTTAGTTAAAGAATTTTGGCAGAAAAAAATGAGAAAATAGTGTTTACTTTTAATTTAAAAGAGTTTGCCCTCTCTCTTCAGAATAATTTTTAATCCATCTCTCTTTCCTTATGTATTACTGCCCTAACCTTCTACCTAAGGGTATTACAGGGTTAGTTTAGGATCTCATTACACCTGTTCTATTTTGAATAACTAATTAAATATTAGTTTGTAGAGAAGTTCCTTAACTTTCAGACAATACATTCAGTCTCCTTTCCTCCGGCTTATTTTTGTGACAAAGGGCTGAGCTGGATTAGGGACCAAATAATACCTTTCATACCTGCATAGGAGCTTTCATTCAGCCCCAAATGTAGATTCTCACAGCAGCTAAGGGGATCTGAGAAGTGACCAGCTGACCTTTAATGCTCCTTTCACTCATTTTGTCCCTTAGACCAAAATCAAGATGTATCTGCTCCCAAGCAGACTGTTCATGAAGTTGAACAACTAATTCTACCAAATTAAACACTAACTAAAACAAAACCAACCCCATAAAAAACAGTGATTTCTTGGAGTTGCCTTAGTTCTGGGAAGAGGGGCCATATCAAGTTAGATAAGTACCGTAGCTTGTGTGTGTGGAGGAGAGACGACTACATGGAGAAAACCGTGACTTCAGCAGCCATAACTTAGATTTGTTGAAAGTGTTGTGACACTAGATGTCAGGGGGCAGCAGGGCTGGCTGTGCCACAGGGGGTAGAGAGCTGGGAATAGGGGTGGCAGCACGGCCAGCACGTCAGTGCACTCACCCACACAGGACGCAACTCCATGGTACCCCAGCAAGAGCAGAGCAGGTTTGGTGATGATATCCAGGGTCAGCCACAGCCAGGATCACCATGTGGGTCCATAGGGATGGGACAGGTCTTGGAAATAAAGTCAAGGTCAGGATCAGGCAGTGTGTAACCAGCAGAGACATACCAACAGGTAGTTCAGGCAAGGACTTGAATGCAAATGCAGCTCTGGAGCAAGAGGGGAGGGACGGGAAGCAGTGAGGCTTCTCCCAGCTCTTCTTGCACAGCCCTTGCACAGCAACTTGGTCCCAGGTCCCCGGGTGGCTGTGCCATGCCAGTGCTGGCTCTGAGGGCAGGCAGGCAGCTGCTGAGTGGGGGAAGCTTGCAGACCCTGATGGCACCTTCAGAGCCAAGCATTGGATGCTGAAAATGGGGCCATAAACTCCTGGTGTAACTACATGTTTATGCTATTCAGCTGAGCTCTCTCCTTCCCCTGACCATTCCTGTTCATTCCCACCTCTCTGTTCAACTTCTGCCACACTCAGCCTCGTTACTGCAAGTTAGGATGCCAGACTCTCAACCAGGTCCCTGAAGTCTGGCAGGTTAAAAAAAACCAAACAACAAAACAACAATAAATAATCTCCTCAAACCTTTTAAATCTCCTCAAACAGTTATACCTGTAGCAGAAATAACTGGTGAGAGGACTGTTTGGGAACGCAGGAACTTCTTAAGTTGCCTTCACTGCCAAATAAAACATACAATTAGGACAAATCCTCAGGCACAAGAAAGGCCCGTTGTGGATTTTAGCCTTTTAATACGGATAGTTCTCTTCCTGTTACACTCACTAAATGTGTGTTTAATTTAATAATATGTAACGTGTTCATGTTCTCCATCAACAGTATTGCCAAAGAGCCTTCATCAGCTTAGAAGAAAACTATGTTAAAAACAAAACAAAGCAAAACAAAATACAATACAATAAAGTAAAGCATAGGTGGGCGTTTGCGAGAGATTGCTTCATTCCTCTGCCTCCGATGGTGTTTTCAAGCTCATGAAATGTATTGCAGTACTTCAGGTCACTTTGCTTAAGTCACCTTCCACCATGTTACACAGTTAATGCAGAAGACTAATAATAACATAGACTGATGATTCACAGAGGGATGTACCTTAGAGGGTACATAGAAACAAAGGTGTTTTCCTAGGATTGTGCTGAGGAAAAGATTAATTTGACATATAAATCTATTACATAACTTAAATGTGCTGCATTATCACCACTAACAGCAAAAACAGCAACAACAACTTCTACTGCCTGAAGTTTTCTCTGGCACTGCACAGTAATTATCTGACCTGTCTCTAAG
This sequence comes from Ibidorhyncha struthersii, assembly GCA_013398815.1. NCBI lineage: Eukaryota > Metazoa > Chordata > Aves > Charadriiformes > Charadriidae > Ibidorhyncha > Ibidorhyncha struthersii. Next base: position 81,648 of record VZSZ01007764.1, read on the forward strand.
GTCACTGTATACTGTGGTTGTATTTCAACTTGTTTAAGACTACTGTAATTATTAAATGTGTTATGGCTACACAGACTTTTTTAGTAGGAACTCCCCCCCCCAAAAAAAAACCCGAGTGCATTTATGACCTCAATATCTACAAAACTAACAAAATACCTTGGAGTTATGCTATTTTAATCCCAAATATCTTCCAATGGATAGAGAGAAAGCTCTCGTTTTAACTGTGTCTTGTAGTCCTGAAAAGTTTTCTTCTTCCTCTTATCAAGGCTGCAGAATGCACACAGCAGTAGATATGCTTGACGTTATCTGTAGGAGGATAAAAGCCCACACAGCAGCTACTCTGTGCTGGACAATTTTGAAGCTGTTGGGAACTGTTTCTGTCCTTTCAAAGTATTACCACATGCACATCAGGGGCTGTGGTACTTTCTGGCCTAATTTGATCACTGTAATGTGGAAGATAATCTTCCAGACTGTCACACAGAGTGGTATTTAGGTCTGGCACCCTTCAGTTTTGACTTTCAGTGCTCCAAGATGCTATCACTTACAAAACCAGAACCCAAATATATATAAAGAAAGAGAACTGATGATTATCATAGATTAAAAAACTAAAAATGTGCAAGGAAAAAAGCGAGAATGACATTGCTTACTATTAAGCTGAATGTTCAAGATTTTGCCAGTGGAACAGATATTTTTTTCTTTTCTAAGGCACATATAACAGGGAAAGTATTGTTAAATAGTTTCATCAGGTAGCATTAAGGTATCTTACGATTTGCCATTATTTCCTCATTTTCCCCAAGTTACAGAGAGTAAGACATTCACTGAAGAAAAAATCAAGCTATATTAGCTAACAAGTGCTGAATAATATATGTTGAAACCCAGTGTAGAAATATGTGTTGTGTTTTAATGTGCCTAAAGCTTTTAACCTGTGGAGTGGCATTCAAAAAAACATATTAATACACAAGGTTCCTGTCATGGAATGAGTATAATCACAGCCTTTAATATTTTTATGTAGCCGGCTGAACTGTGGCTAGCATTCAGTTGTCCATGTGATGGATGACTTAGAAATGATGTAGACATTTCTTCTAGGCAATAAGCTGCGCTCAGGGTCTTTTTAAGTTTCCTTGTTCAAGGAAACACAGAGGTGGTTGTTGACTTACTGCCACAGTAGCTAATTAGCTGCCATCCATTCAAAATGCTGAAGTTGTCAATACAATGCTTAATTTGGATGAAAACAACCTAAAGAAGGTTTATGTTCACCAAAGCTTTCCCGCGATGTCAGTTAGCCTAATAAAAGCTGCAAAGCTTCTCTGTTTCATACCATTTGACCATCACGACTGCAGCAAAACTACTACAGTGGGTAAGGACAAGTAACTACATGAACTCACCAAATGATTAGGAAATATACATATTATTAACATTGGCACACAGAAGATTTAATATATGTAGATGTGAAGCAGAAAATTAAAAGTAGCTTTTAGCATTTCAAACATTTGGAACAATGGTGTCTGAGTTTAACGTTAACATTTATTTATGCTGCCACTCACATGTTTCAGGGTGGGACAACTCCCACGTGTTGTGGAAAAAAGGTGACTGTGGGTGTTAAAAACAGAGACGTGCCTTCTAATTAGAGGTATTCAGGTATATGTCTTGCTGTGAATAGGCTAAGTCTTCTCGAGGAAAAAATAGAGCCATTATACACATATTGGGGGGTGATATAGAATAATAAATGTTTAAGAACAAGGTTGTGGATTACTTCACTGAAAACCATATTTAATCAAGATGTTTCAACAGCTGAATTTGTCACAAAAAGACCACTTCTGCTCCAACATTATCTTTTCATGTACCATTTCTTATCAGGCTAATTTATGATGTTTTTGTCAGGAAATGCATTTTCCTTTAGGCTACATCTCCAGCAGCAGTCAGCACCAGTGACGAGTGGTGTACCTCAGGGGTCCGTATTGGGACCGACGTTGTTTAACAATTTTGTCGGCGACAAGGACAGTGGGATTGAGTGCACCCACAGCAAGTTTGCTGATGACACCAAGCTGTAGAGAGCGGTTGACATGCTGGCAGAAAGGAGTGCCATCCAGAGGGACCTGGACCTGGACAGGCTTGAGAGGTGGGCCCATGCCAAAATCACGAAGTTCAACAAGGCCAAGTGCAAGGTCCTGCACCTGGGTCGGGCAATCCCAAGCACAAATACAGGCTGGGCAGAGAATGGATTGAGAGCAGCCCTGAAGAGAAGGACCTGGAGGTGCTGGCTGATGAGAAGCTCAATACGAGTTGGCAATGTGAGCTCACAGCCCAGAAGGCCAAGCGTGTCCTGGGCTGCATCAAAAGAAGCGTGGCCAGCAGGTCAAGGGAGGTGATTCTGCCCCTCTACTCTGCTCTCGTGAGACCACACCTGGAGTACCACGTCCAGCTGTGGGGCCCCCAACATAAGAAGGACATTGACCTGTTGAAGCAAGTCCAGAGGAGAGTCACAACTCTGATCAGAGGGCTGGAGCACCTCTCCTAGGAAGACAGGCTGAGAGAGTTGGGGTTGTTCAGCCTGGAGAGGAGAAGGCTCCAGGGAGACTATTGTGGCCTTCCAGTATCTAAAGGGCGCCTCGAGGAAAGATGGGGAGGGACTCTTTATCGGGGAGTGTAGTGATAGGATGAGGGGTAACAGTTTTAAACTGAAAGAGGGTAGATCTAGTTTAGATGTTAGGAAGAAATTCTTTACTGTGAGGGTGATGAGGCACTGGGACAAGTTGCCCAGGGAAGTTGTGGATGCTTCATCCCTGGAAGTGTTCAAGGCCAGGTTGGATGGAGTTTTAAGCAACCTGGTCTAGTGGGAGGTGTTCCTGCCAAGGGAAGGGGGTTTGGAACTAGATGATCTTCAAGGTCCCTTCCAACTCAAACCATTCAATGATTCTATATCAAATCAGAGCTGTAAAGTACAGACAGTTTGTGTAAAACTGGAGCTGTAGTGTATTAGTTTTTTTGTGTTTATTATACCAGGGCTAGGATTGTAACAGACACTATATTAAAATGTGTGATTATTTTATTGCTAAATCTCCATTCTAAGTTGAAAAGGGGAAGATAAAATTAATTTAATTTATTCTAAATATTCAGTATTTTTTTCAGTTGATAAACTATGCCCATAAGATTAATGGATATTCATCTTACTCTTAAAATTCTCCTTTTAACTCTGGAATTATATATACTGTCACAAACCTTAAGCCAAATTAAGAAACTCAGGGTGTTTTGATTCAGAAAAGAAGTTGTAATCAGAAATATGTAAAAGATTAATCAATAAACTGTTAATAAAATGTTTAAATATATTACACAATAATATATTATTCTTATTTCACCTTGACAAAATATTATCTCCAGTATGTATTGTAATTGCCGTGTTACAAAATAATGTGAAAACAATTAAGAAATTACATAGATTAAAATTAAAATGTTCAAAGCCCAAATTAATATTTCCCCAAAAGAGTTTGGATTTGTTTTGACAACAGGACATTCTGACTTCTTTTAATCAACAGTATCTTTTTGGGGTATTTGCAATGAGAACTCCCTTATCCAGGATATGTTTATTGATGCAACACATATGTTTGGGAGAGACAGCAAAGGAGAAATTAAATTCATCATTCACCCTGTCCCCGGAATTTCAGCTGATGATTGGCAGAGCTAGCTAGCATACACTGGAAGAGGTTTAACCTGTGACACCACTGCTATTTCAGACCTCAGCCTTCCACACAAAAGTTTAACAAGTAAATGTATGTCAATTTTACTGTCAAAAAGAAGACTTGGATTTTTTAACATATGCTAACAGTAGCATATTATTAAATATACATATAGTTATTAATAGCTGAGTTCTCAAAATAGCAAGGATATCTTGAATACAGCTCATGGAATCATAGCTGGCACAATTTTTTCCCCTATGCAGTATAATGTTCCAACTGAGCTAGGCTTGCTCTTGTACACACTGTGTGTATCTATCTTTCTATCTATCTATCTATCTGTCTGTCTGTCTGTCTGTCTCTCTTTCTCTCTTTCTCTCTCCAAATTCTAAAAATGTATTTGAATTCCAGTAATATTACTTGAGCTATAAGGTATTATTCAAGGTGAAGAAGAATATCTTATAGGCCATATTGAAATACATAGCTAATTGTAGAACGCATCCCTCTCTCCTTATCTTTCTGAACTTTACATTCACAGTGGGACAAAAACACGCACATGGGCACTTACTGTAGATGTGCTGTAAATCAAGACCATGATTTACTGTATCTGTGGGAAGGAACTGTTTCCAGTTTTATGTTTGAATAAATGAAGGGGTCCTGGTGCAACTCATGAATGCTACTTTTATATTAATAAATGTCCTTTTGTTCTAGCTCTGCCTCATGAGAGTTTTAGAAATGGATCGGAGTCCAGACCCAAACCCTGTCACCTCACAGTACTGAACACTAAACAGATATTTATGGCCAACACAGAGTACCTGTCACTGGTGTCTGGTGTGGCTGGTACATAGCACTAAAAGTCATTTATATCAGGACTTGCTGGTTACCCAGAAATTTGTTTGCTGTGTGTTGATAACTGAAATTCACACATTCCCAACAGTCTGCTTTGAGTATATCTTTTTATTTGACTTCCCTTGGTGGATTCCCATCTTCTTCACAGGGAGCTATCACTCCTTTGGTAGAGAAGACCTATCAGAGGCATAGCCAGGAGAAGAAACATGAATAAAAGGAAGCTTTTTGTGTTGATTTCAGCTGTTTGGGTCAGTGGTAGATGACCCAAGAAAAGGGTCCTCCAAACTATCACATCAGCTGAGGGAGTTGTAAATATTTTCACACCAATATCTCTTTCAGCTGCAAAGAAAGAGCTGGTTGGGCTTAAAAAAGAATAAAAATTGAAGTATGCTTGAGGAAGTTCAGCAAATCTTAGTCGAAGAAAAACTGCAAAAATAGGACAGAAAGCTGTAGAAGTATTATCAAAAAGTAACACTATAATGGTTGCACACTAATTTTTTTTGACGAAGTAAAAACTTGGTTGATTCTGATGTCTGCAAAATAGTCAAGTTCTCAGATTTGGTGTAAAAGCAAATGGAAATATTATTGTATTCAATAGAAGCAACTACACCAGTTCTGATTTGAAGCTGAATACATACAGACATTTTCATACACTGTACATGCTGGCTGCTGTTAGCAGTTGTGGTGACTCACGTACAGACCCCCTTGGGAAGGCCATTGCATAGTTTTGTTAGGGGAGAAAACACAGGCCATATCTATGTTTGTGACAATTCCCAGCTGTCTTCCCTGCTAGTGACAGAAATAATTAGCATAAGTAGATTTTTAGCTCTTTAATGCCTCCAACAGTATATTGCAATGAGAATACATTTGCAGAAAAACATACGATTTGTTATAACATTTTTATGTTTTATATGTGATTTATTGCTACTTATTATTTATTATGCCTTCTTCTATTGTGAATATATTTGCACTGAAATACTCTTTAGGGAAGGGTTGCCTCAAAGTGGAAAATGAAGTAACTGTGAAGTGACTGTTCCCAGCACAAAATATACCTATTATGTAGTCAGACTACATCTATTGCATTTCAATGTATAGCTCTGTGATTTGGCTTACTTCCTAACCAGTTTCTAACTACGGAATTGACATGTTCAATGGCAGGGCTGTCTGCCAGCTGTGATGTACAATAAGGTAAAAATCTGTTCAGATTAAAAGTTTTCACCTGAAATCTTTGTGTGTGCAGCGAATGTACTTGTCAAATCAGACTTCCCTGCATGAGCAGAGTAAATAAGTATAGCTAAATGGTTGCAAGTAACTGATGGAGAGATGGTCAAGCACGTGCAAAATGGTGGACTGTTTCTCAGAATGTGGCCTCATAGCTACAGCCCATATAAGTGTGTATAAACACCCTTCATCATAGGAAGGATGGTAAGTCAGGCTTACTAAACCTTTAGTTGTGTGACAGACCTGGTCTATCATCTCCATCACGGAACGCTTTGTGATACCTTCACTTACACAGCCACCTTTTTTGGTGCTGGAAAAAATACAGTGTTAGCGTTTACATGCTCTCTGACTGGTGGTAATGAAAGTGTATATTTTGCTATCTATTCATAACAAGCACTTAAAGGTGAAATCATGTATACATTGGCACTGCTTTGCAACCAGAAGTTCAAGATGGGTAGCTCTTTAAATGAAGGGAACAGAAATTCTTCCTAGAAAAGCTAAGAGTTCAGCAGTGGAAAGGCCAAGAAAACAGAGAAACCTGCTCTTTAACTGTCCTTGTCCATCGCACAACAGACATTAAAAGGTATGGATTTATTTCTCTGAAAAATCTGACAGTTAAAAAGGACAATGTTGAGGCATTTGACATATATGGACAGGTTCACTAATGTTCTCTGGTTGCTTTCTGCTGCTCTAGTAATGCAAAACAGCCATAAACCCAGCCAGATTTATGGCTGCTTTGTTTGCTAGAGCAATGAAAAAGCGGCCAGGGTGTCCCAGTGAAAATGGCCCATATGCTGTGGCCTAGATTCTCAACAATAGGAACCTAAATCCACATTGAGGTGATTAAATAAGTGGCCTGCTTTTCTGAAGTGCTGAGCCTACTTATGTCCCACTGAGCCATTAAAGAAATAACTTTGAGTTTCTTCTTTTCTGGTTTGTGAGACTCTACCTGCAGCAGCTGTGGTGCCAGGCTGCATCTGAGGAGTGAGCCACACAGGGCAACTGTTTTGAAGATGGGACTTGTGGGTGGCATCTGGTATGTGATGTGAAGAACAAGGGATGTCCTGTAGCGTTTGGCAAAGAGCTGGATGAGGTGTACCCCTACACCCAGGGGTGTGTGGAGAAGAGCCGATTGGGTGACACGCACTAGGCACCCGAGATGCGATAGTCCCAATTCAGTGCTCAGCAGCCTGGAAAATAAGAATGTGCCTGTGTGAGCCTAAAAATGGATTTACAAGAGTAATTACACCTAATGGAAAATACACATGCTGTTAACAGCAAATTGTCACTCCTTGAAAGTTGGACAAGAAAATGAAACACTACATCGACATGTCTTTGCTTCTACTGTGCGTGTTTTCCAGCTATGCTCCTCATTGTTTTGATTTCTGCAAGGCTGACAAGGATTTATCTTGATTCTAGAGAAAGCATGAAAGCTACACCTTACTTAACAGACAAAGAAAGAAATGGACATTGCAAATGCAGAGGAAAACAAAGATATGTTGTACTTTGGACGTTTTCCAATCTGAAAGCCAACCTTTACGCAGAGGATGTAAAGGGGATAATAAGAAAGTAAAAACAAAAAAACAAACAAAAAAGCAAAAATCATGGCTGTGGTGCTCCTTTAAAGTGAATAACTATTGTTAAACCCTTTACTTTGGGATTGCAATGCACCGTGGTATTAGCTTTTGGGGCCAAAACAGGCAGAGCTGGTTCTGAAGTAGACTTCTTACAGCCAAATCAGAAAGGTTTGTTGGAATATGAACTGCTTGCACTATTGAACTTTTCCTCCTACGCATTGAAGGACCAGATTTGTAACTTGTTCAGGTCAGTACAGAACAACAGACTTCAGATGAGTGCAGTTTATTTATGTCAGCTGAAGATATGATTTTCTCTGCTAATTTTTCAGGTTTGTATCAGTGACAATTGACTGATGATCCAAGCATTCTAGAATTTAAGAAATACAGCCTACATAGGGAGCTTAATTTTGCAGCCAGTCTTCTGCTATAAGCAGAAGGCAGAGGATGTTAATTTAAATACCTTGATTTTCTATGAATTTCTGAGAGAAAGCAGATTTTTTTTGTTCCTTTCCATTTAAAGCTCCTTTCTAATTTTCAACATCAGAATAATTTTTAATTGAAAAGCAAATGTGACCTCTTGATTTGCCAAAATGCACAGTAAGTAGGGAGGAAAACATAAGCACAAAATCTATAGCTGTAAGTTCTAGATTTTAAGTATGTCCTTTAGCTGTGATTGTTCAAATAAGTCAAATGGTAATGTTTCATCCTACTACTATAATCTGATAGACTGTAACTTAAAAACTGAGCTTATCAAAGTATAGCCTGTCACTGAAGCAAAATCTAGTATATTTGTTCTAATTCAGGATGTTACAATAAGGGCCACGGTGATTGTGGAAACAAATGCATTACAAAATTGAAATGATTCTCCACTGAAAATTTCCTGGAGCAATTTTTATGCTTAGCTGAGAAATCTCAAAAAAGAATGAGCAGAGTCTTCAACTTATAAATGGAGAGGAGCACAGTCAATCTTAAATTGAACAGATCTTAAAAAAACCCCAACCAAAAAACGCCTAAACTGATGTCCCCACCCGAAACAAACCCCTCACCCAGTCTCTTCTGTCACATGCTTTGAAATGTAGTGTTCATTAGCAGCTAAATCTCTAATGCTTCCCTTTAAAATATCTGGTCTGGGCAGCATGGATCTAAAATATTTTATCAGCTTCTGTCAGAGCCAAGAATCCCATTAGTACTTTTGCTTCGAAGACGGAATGATATCAGAGTGAGGGGCAAGGGAGGCAAACATGCTGGTGTTCCACATGTACTCAGGCCCCTTACAAGAGCATCCTCCAGGGGATTTTTCCATACGGTTCCTAACCTTAAGCCACCCTTTCCAAAGGCTTTCATCTGTAGCAGAATGGGGTATCATAAAATGTGTGTTCACCCTCAGGAGACATGGCAAAGGTTACTAGGCATTATTGACCTGCGGTGTAATAATGTCCCTTTAGACTAACCTTTAAAGCTTTCAGTTCTGAGCAAGTAAGACTAGCTGGATCTTTTCTATGTCTCTGGGAATATTATAACTTTTCATAAAGCTATGTATAAAGAATACTGAAAAAGGGCAAGAGGAAATTGCCACCTTCTCTGAGACAGGCCTGCAAGGCACACATGTACTTGGCTTACATAAATATCTCCTCTTTGTTAAGTTGGTTGGTCAGACTGGTATTACCAACATCAATATAATTTTGACAATGTTAGGAAGGAACAATCTGGCTAGGTAGTATCTTCATCCTTTCACTTCAATAAATAGAATGACGATTAACATACAGCTTTACTGGATCTATAGTTAGCATACGTTGGCTAGCTACTTTGAAATTGATGGAGCTAAAAAGCTTTACGTTAGTTGAGAATCTGGCCTCTAGTTTAGATTACAGGAACAATTTCCTGCATTGCTAAAGGCTTTTTAAAAATAGGTATGTCTATTATTTTGCATAATTAGGGAAACATAAAATTTTCATAAGATGCAGCAGATTACAAGACCTATCTTGTTTTCTATGGAGGTAGAATGCCAGAGATGCCTAGTAAGTGGTCTAATGGCCTTCATCTCAGTTTAAAACACAGACAAGCTGGTTTTAATTTCAAAATCAGATGAAGCTTGTAGCCGAATTTTGCAAGAACACCTAAGCCATTTAGAATCACAACTGATGGAAATTTTCCGTTTTGAATAGCCTGGTCTTGTGGCTTCACAGAAATGGATCAGGGTATCTATGACAAAGTAGGGCTACTGGGAAGGGCAATTTTATTCCAGTACTTACTTTCTACAATGTCAGAGGATTTTATTTATTTATAAGGCAGAAACTGGATGCCCCTTCATACTCAGACATTTACAACAACATGTACTGGAGTTGCTTCTCACATCAACCACCAACTGCTTTACCAGTTAGCACACCAACTCAGAATGTTAATCATAAAACCAAAATCCTTTAGGTATTTTATACTAAGAATATTTTACAGTATATGCTTTAGGTGTCCGTGTCATATCTGGAAATTATATCTGCAGCAGCTTAAGAAAGACCTGCCTATTTTTTGTTTTTCCATGTCAACATTTCAAAAATACAGGGAAAAATGATCCGCAGAAAACCAGAATAAGATTCAAACAAGGGACTAATATTCATAATAAGCCCAGTAGTGCCCGTCAATCTCTTTTCCAAATTTGATCAGAAATACTTGACTTGCAGAGAATTCAAAGTTAACCCTAGCTACACAGAACAATAAGAGAAGGATATTTCACAGAGAACACTTGAGTACAGTTCTATCTCATTAAAACTTCACCTTATGATTTAACACATTGTAACTATCAGAAATGCCAAGAAATAAATCTGTGCCTTGAACTATGCGATATATGTGAAAAAGCTTGGTAATTTACATCAGGTACCTAATAGAAAAATAACTGTATCATGAAACTGCTATCTGTCAGAAAATCCAAGGAATGAAAATCCAATGGGAGCTGATTTGCTTAAAATTTTCCCCCCAAAAAGTGGCTATAGTAAAGAGCTTCTGTAAGGATACTTTCTGTAAGACCTGGTGGAGACCAGCAATGTATTCATACCGATGGCTCAGTAGCACACAGTACTTGAAAATCATAGTTTAGGAATCACATTTTCACACTCAGATATTACTTTAGTAAACTATATTTTTCTGCTTTTCCATTTTTTTCTAAATATTTTGTATTTTTTTTAGCCCATGCATTATTTAATTAAATAGCATAAAGGAATCTTTTTTATGGTCAATAACTGTTCAAATCTGTATTGCTAACATATTTCTTCTAATTCTATAAATTCCAGTCATGTGTCATAATGCATACTTCTTCATTCAAAGCTAAAACTCTTTCTTACGATGTGATTTAGGCGAGTTGTTTCGGAGGGTTTTTTTTTTTTGAAAAAAACAACCCTTCCAGTTGCAAATCTGTAGCACTAATAATCTATCTGCTCTCATTTAGACAGTCAGCTTCTAGGTGAAGTCTTTTCATTTTACACCATGAGAAAGGTAGAAGCATTATGATGTGACGAGATGTGGTCATAATTCCTTTTAACCTGAGACTCTCCGGTCTGGTGAGTCTCAAGTTTTGAAATAAAAAATAGCAAAAGAACCCAACAAACAAAACTATCACCACTACCAAGAGCAAATAGGAAAGGTATTGAAACTAACAAGTGAGATAAATGTTTGCATTGGAAATCAGTTGCCACTGAGTACCACTAAACAGGTCATTTTTAGCAGGCTAGCAGCTAGATTACCTACCTAACTGAAGGTAAGTTGTAAAGCCAGAGAGCCTTGTTACGTCAATTTTCTTGCTGGCAATGCAATCATCTTGTATACCTTTCTCCCCTAAGACCGTTAACACTGATAGGGACAAAGCCATTTTCTTATTACCAAACCCTAGCATCCAAGGCTATTGTTTCAATAACATTAAAACCCCTCCTTACTTTCTGTACATGCTGATGTTTCTGTCATTGCAAGTGTAATGATTTTGTCAGCTGCATTAGAGATGGTCCAACATTCTCTTGTGAACGAATTTTCTTATTATGGTTGAGCAAACTCCAGGTCAATTCAGAAATCAGCCTGTTAGGTGCAAAGTTGTGGAAGGGAAGAATTTGCAATAGGAACTGAGAGCTGCCTTTTAAGATAGAAATTGTGGAACACTCCTGAATGTAATTGGTAAGGAAACACCAGTCTGCAGTCTCAGTTCCTTGAGAACTGTTCAGCAGCAGAGCAAGACTTGTAGAACGCTTTTGCATGCCTTTTGGTGACTAGAAACGTGGCCTAGCCACTGCACATGTGGCTACACCTGCAGTTAGCTTGCCATCAGTGCACAAGCGTATCCTGCTTGTTATTTTATTTGGAGGACTTGGCAGTGTTAGGTTTATGGTTGGACTCGATGATCTTGAAGGTCTTTTCCAACATAAATGATTCTTTGTGTTCTATGTTCTATCCTGCTTTAACTTTGAGAATGATGCCAGGATGCTCTCCAGGCCAGCTCCCAAACCTATATAGTGGCGCTCTCTGCAAAGCTAAAAGCATGGCCTCTGCCACTTCTCCAGTTAGGTCTATTGATTAGGAGGTGACTGCTAAAGCACCAAGATATTCCTCTGACTCACATTACTCCCTGTGGGTGAGTTATTTCCAATGATTTCCAGATCTTAGACAGCGTACTGAAAAATCTCTGACCTTGCAGGTCCAATGTAAGCCTCAAGCACTATTCTGTGGAAACCATCTTGTGCCTGGTTCCCTGTTTGGCTAAGGCAGTTAAGCAACTACCCTATCACATGTCATGGAGAAGTCAAATTATTGTCCACATGAAAACTGGTTGGCCCAAACCAGACTCCTCACATCCCACCCCACAAACTCACACTCAAAAGAAGTGTTAAGAGGTGAGGAATGCAAGTTTGAATCCTTTTGTGTTATGGACAGTCCTGGCTTACAGGCATCAACATAAAAGGAAACCAGGAGTTAACCCCTTTAGATTTGTATGTTTGACTGGCCAACTCCTTCCTGAGGTAAGGGTATGAGCTTTTGAATCATACTTCTAAGGCACTTGCTTCTGTCATGTTACATAGGGAGCACAGCTCTGGATTTTGGATGATACTTATGGGGATAGGTTCTTTAAAACAGGCGTTTTGCTCTCTGATGTAGATATATCAACGTTTTTTGGTAAAGCCCTTGGGGAACCAAAGGCTTAGGCATCTTTGACTTCAGTTGTCAATCAAAGTCAGCAGGACGCACATTTAAGTGTGGAACAAATACCACTGTGGCACTTTGGTGCTAAACCCACACACAGGTTCTGCTTCTATCATAACTGAAGCAAAACGTAGTACTCTATCTATTAAAGAGTTTTCCCAAAAAAGCTCAGAAGCTGGAGTACTTTTTTCCTTCTCATAGCTGCAACTGGTTCAGTGTAAAATCTGTGAGTGAGAGGCACACTTACGGGAGATGCATTCTGCAGGATGACATCTCTTTTCAGTTTACTATTATGTTAATATACACAGCAAATGCATTTCGCTTCTATAGCATACTATTTTTAGAGTTTAACTTTTTGCCTGTTTCATCATATCCCTGCGAAGAAAGGACAGGAAAAATGAGTGCTCTCCAAAGAAGGGTGTGGTGATGCCTTTGAGCTATGATTTCCAGGGACCATAGTTTGAGAAACCCTGGAATATGGAATATTCATACATAGTTACTGCGGTGTCCCTAGGTAAAGCTTCTCTTTAATGTTTGATGATGCAATTTCCAAATAGTCATTTAGTGGAAGACAGTTGGCGTTTGGATCTAATTTCGTTTAAAGAATAGGGGGTCAGTGTGTTTGTACTGGAGTTTGTTCCATATCCACCCAAAGAAAATCAACCCATTTTTTCCTGCTAAATTTCTCTGTAGAGTCTCTGCATCTTATCATGAGTGTATATTGTAGATGATCTAGTGTCTTCCTTGGTGAAAGATAATATGTAAATGCTGTATTTTTATTACAATCATAGCATATATTTTTAAAAAGCATGGTACTAAGATACATAAGTGCAAAAGTGTTATTACAACAGAAACATGTATTTTTAACGAGCCCTGAAGCCAATATAACAGCAATTACTGATGTAATTCACTACCATAATAAAATAATTTATTTATCATAATAAATTATCTCAGAATTAGAAAATAAAATATTACTTTAGCTACAGTCTGTCAGAGAGGGCAGATTTAAGCATTCTGCTTTATATGAGACATTTGAACAGACAAATCGGGCAATTTTATATTAGCTAATTAAAGGCCTTTTGCAAACCAGCCACACTTGGAAGAAAGAAAAGAAAATGTAATTCCCAATGGAGCTGAGAATCCGACTTCCTCTGTAGAAAAAAAGAAGTCATCTAAATCAGAAAGAAATGTTTCTTTTTTCTTTTAGGTGAAGAAAAAAACAAGTGTAGATCCCAGATTCTAAGGATTAAGTTATAAAAAGCCCCTCAGGCTGACCTCCGGTATTTTGGAAGAAAGCCCAGCGTGTAATGAGGGAGTTAGAGAAAGACAAAGAAGGAAAAAGCAACATTTTAATTTTTTTTTTTCTACGCTTATGGTGCCTTCAGGGACTTTTTCTGGGTACGCTGGGTAAACAACACAATGGAATTATACCAGTAGTCTCTCCCTCACCACATGTTTAAATTATGCAACAAATGTTTGATTGGTGTCTTCTTTGTGCTGAAAAGTGCCTGATCACTTCATCCCCCTGGTAAAAGAGAACATTATTTAAAGGGAAGTGAGTTAGAAAATAAAACAACAGCACACAAAAATTTGGCAGTGAAATCACTGTGAGAGATTGAAGCATCCTCTCTAATACAAGCAGGCAACCCTGAGAATCGGAAGCAAAAGATTTCAGATAGCTTGGGAATTTGGCTGCCTCTGTGGCAGATACAGTAAGCAGCTTCAGAAATGATTGTGTATTTCTGCTAATCACTTAGGCCATAAGATAACAGCTAAGTTGACATTTTGTGTGCAAGAAGTGAAACTGCTTACTCCTGTTCCCTATTTTCTGTCATTTTTGCAGAACAGTGAGTGTCAGCAGTGCACCCTGAGTGCAATAACGTTACAGCACATTGGCAAAAAGACAACCTTGAGACTAATGTGCCCCCAAATGCAAGCCCTGTCTGAAATTCTTTCATGTTTTAAAATGATAAATGTGACTATCTTCTCTGTGCATCATCTAGTAAGAATGCAAAGAGTGCAAAAAAACCCTGGTAGTCGAAGGTTACTTGGGCCTTCCTTTTTTAGAAATATGTCCAGCACTTGCTCTTTAGCTGGCTTTCTTATCACGCTTCAATAAGTAGTTCCACCACTGCTGTTTAGTGGTAATTCCATGACTTGGTGTTAGAATTGGTTTTGGTATTAGAACTGATTTAAAACATTTCTCCCTCCTCTTCATGCACAGATGTACATTTCTGTTTGCACCCAGAGACTGTTGCACTCCAACTCTGCTGGTAAAATTATTAATGAGACCACACTGTAATTTTCATTGATGATATAATGAGCTCACTTTTGGGGGGGATAGAAGTAGTGTCATAACTAAATATGTGGTGAACCAGTAATCTTGAGGTCAGATAAAAGTTTGTTCTTCACCAGGTAATGTGAAAACTAACTCCCGTGGATACAGTATAATATTATTCCAGACCTTGGTCTTAGACAATTAAGAAAAGGAGTTATTGCTTCCCATGACCCCAGAAATTAAATGATCTGCTCATGGCTTGAAGATAGTATCACTCATAGTCTGTAATGTTTCCTTCTAAAATTATGTTTTTTCTAAAGTTACAATTAGATTTAATTCACTGAATCTATCACAAGTATCACTTTGCTCTAGAAAAAGAAGCAAAATGTTGAAAATTTCCTGCCCAACCTGTATTTCGCATTTCTTCCTGCACATAAATAGATGCTTACAGTTATTACCTTGATTAATTTCACAGGCAAATGTGTAATTTTAATGCTGAAGAGAAGCTGCATATGATCTTCAGCCACCCAGTCCTTGTCTCAGGGGTGAACATCCATAGCTGCTTTGGAAGAAGCACATCTAAAATTGGAATAAGTTTGTGAGGAAATCCTGACAGCCCACCCTTTTCCCCAGTGAAGTTATGGAGATTCTGCCAATGGGTGAGGGAAAGAGTCTCTTGAAATCTTGCTGAATGCTTCCATCACTGACATGGAAAGTGTCAAATCACATAAGGAGTAAATATGGAAAGTATATTCAATTCAAGCATTCTTGGAAGCAGAGAAAGAAAATAGCTAGAGACATGAGAAATAAGCTATATGGTGATAAAGGAAAGTAGAGGTGGATGTTTCCATAGGAACCAAAAGAAGAGAGATTTGTCTATGTTCAGAATCACTTACCTGACATTTAGAAAGGGGTCAGCAAGTTTCTTGGTACAATTCTTCCTTTTCCTTGTGCTCAGGAAAACTCTTTAGCTATTTGGAAAGTAAAAAGAGTTTGCAAGGTGGACAGGACTCAAGACTAGCATAACTTCAAAATTAATGCTGCCCAATTTACATGAGCATCTTTAAGTGTTAATAAATGCATGTGTGTATAAGGAGCTGATGAGTACTAACTAGGTTACGTGTCTCTTCTTTGGATGGTAGTGTCTGTGTGATATGGAACCTAACACTTTTCTCCTTCTGCAGGATAATAAGAAAGCAAATAAATCTCACCAAACCAGAACTGGCCAGAGGAAATATTACTATTTTTATGTCCCTAGATGTGAATATTACTATTTTTATGTCCCTAGAGGTGCTGGCTAAAAGTTCTTTTCCTATAAGGGGATACTCTGACACATGTCCAGGCAGAAAAATGCAATTTCTCTAGAGAACAGAACCAAAATGCTTTGAAAACCCAGGTGTTCCAGGAGAAGGAAGGCAGCAGTGAGATGCCTCATCTTGAAAGAGATCTGGGGTTGAAAGCAGGCTAATAGCTAGGCAGGGGTTAGCAATTCATTGCAGTGGCAATAAAAAAACAATGTCATTTTGTTCAGTAAACCATGGAACAATCATTCTGCACAGCAGCTTTGTCACTGTACTTCTTTGGTCAGATCACACCTGGACTATCGCTTTCAGTTCTATCACCTACAGCAAGGAACTAATAAATACAGGAGAACAAAGTCAAAGGGACGGGTTACAACAGTGGAAGGAGGGAGTTAAAGAAGAGGAACAATTAAAAAGTCCCAACTTTCTTACTTAGCTAAACAGCAAATATGGAAATGGATGAGATGATATATGACAAATATAATTATGAAACAGGGTGAGGAAATGCTGAGAATGATCCAAACTTAGAATGGCATTATGGTTAAATAAATATAGGCTGCATATAAAAACATTTTATTTCTTTAATGGAAGTATTTTCCCCATGGGAATGCTATCATTTTTACAGCAAGCTTGGGGAAACATTGGAAAGCATACGTCAGAGAGCAATCATGCACTAGTAGTTACAAGAATGCATTTAGCATGTCTTTCTCATTATCATTATTTTTATTCTAGGAATCATATTCAGTTAAAAATAAGAGGGAAGGAATAGTGAGTTGCAGGAAAGGGGGGAAAGTATAGTAGTTATATGCTTCTCATCAGGTTTGTCCATGATCTGGAGAGTTAATGTCTTTGTAATCAGGAATAAAAGGAAAAATATGGAATGCAAAGCGTGAGGTAAAATTCAGTGAGAAGTAGGCCTGAGTACTCAGAGTTCTGCCATGAAATCATAGGAGCTTTATCAGGAGACATTGGATGGGACATCTCTTCAAGGAAATGCAGTTTCCAGAAGTCTGGACTTATTTTCCCTACAGCTTGAATATCTGCAGACCCCAGAGACAAGGTTTCTGGTAATGCTGCTTTATTAAGGCCACATATCAAAGAAAAGCTTTGCCTTGAGTTAACATTGAAAGTTAGCGAGAAGAAATAACATGAGACAACCAGACTGTCCGGTTTGGAGTCCCTCCAGACCAGCGGTGGTATGACCATGACCAGGAAGAAGCCAGCTGAGAGCCTGGATTAACTGGAGGAGTTTGTTAAGTTTTTCACTTCCGTATAAAACAGCAGCTGCTAGCATTGTTAAAATGGGTTTCAGACTGATTCTTGACAAACTCAAATATAGTCTCAGGGCCCTTATTCTTTCGCCATCATGGAGATTATTGTTGTTCTGGCAACCCATAATAGGATTTTGAAAATGACACACTACAGTGTGTTGGAAAGTCAGTCACATAAAAAGTCAAGAAACAGGCTAGTAAAGAAAATTCACGTTATCCTTACTGGCTTTGCCAGCTGGTTTAAATAAGAATGATAGAGTTATACTTCCTTCACTGGCACTGTAGTTCTTTCTTTAGTTTTCTATAAGCCTGTTGTGGAAGATGGAATTTAAATGTCATGGATCATTGCCAACAGAAAAAAGAAACTTTTCTCGGGTGGGGGCAGAGAATGTCAATAGCTTGTTTGAGCCTCGGATTCATTTTGCAGACACCCAACTCAATTCAAGGAGATTTGGTAGAACGAGATAAACAAGTGTTGACAAAACGTAGAAAAGAAACAGACTTTCACATACTTATGGTAGGTAGGTAAGCTGCTTCTCTGAAAGGGAACACTTTAGAGGCTGATCTCATGCCAGGCTTAAGCTGCAGATTGCTATGTAGCTTGTCTGTGTTTCATTCCTTTCCTTGGGTTAAACATGGTTTCTCATCCTTCCCAAATGAAAGGCAGGGGAGCAGAAAAAGGAAGGGAGGAAATGATGTCTTTTTCCCCAGTTTTGATGGTATCAGAAAGAGATGATCCAAGTGCAGCACCATCACTGATTTATGTGAAAGCTACCCATACACAAATCAAGACAGTCTGAAAATATAACTAAAGGAAAGCCCTTTATTTGAATGCTGCTCATTAAATGGAAAATTCAGCTTTCAAACATTTTTTAGAGTACAGTTCTCTTTACTTTTCTGCCAAGACCTCCATGAAAAGTTCTGTGCCTCTAGGATAAAGTGAGTGCTTTACTAAAAGAGACTGAAGGATGCAGCTCTGAGCTATTTTATTCCCTCATTTGGTAAATAGATTTTAATGGGATAATTTATATTATTTAAACTAATCACACCATTAAAGTATTTGTCCAAAATAGGGTCCTATGCATTACTGAGATCATCTTTTCCTGAACAGGAAATAAGATTAGGACTTTGCAGACAGAATTATCAGTTCTGATTGGGTGGATTTGATGTAATATTTCTTTATCATTTTGAATTTGCTTAGTTTAAAGTTATATTCTCTTCTTGGATTTGTCATCTTTCACAAATTTTTCTGCATATTTACTACCTATGAAATCTGTACACAGGTACTAGTGCAGGCTATTAGTTAACCTTCATTTTGAAATAACTTTTCCTATGTAGATTAAGTCAGTTTTGACCAGTGTGACTGCAGAATAACTCAGTTCAGCACAGTGGTACTAGCCTAGTGGGTTTGTATTAATGTGAATGACAAGGGGATTTGTCTTCCCAGGTGGAATAACAACTGCGGAAAGGTTGCTCCATCTATTTAGGTTTTCTGCTAAAAAGACCATTATGATACCGGTAATGCACAGGTTGAATGAAAGGCAACCTGTCAGGGAACAGAAGAAAGGATAGAACTTTTAATACATACATCCTGTGCACAGTTTCTCATTGTATAGATTTTTGTATTTTAGTTAAGCTCCAATATTTAAAAAACTAAGGACAAGGTCTCTCCGTAGACTAATATGAAAAACTACCTAAATTGTGAAGTATCTATGGCAAGTAAACATGAAAACTGGTGTCATAGGCAGGACTTTGGGTTCTTTGATCACAGGCTGCTTTTCAAGACACCAAGCCTGCTGGCAACAGATGGCAAAAGCCTGTCTTGCAGGGGGTAAAGGGTTTTAGGGCAGGAGCTGGCGGGGTTCATTGACAGGACTTTAAACTAGATTCGAAAGGGGGTGGGGACAGACCCGGGCTTGCTAGCAGAAAGCCTGAAAGCAGTGTGCTGGCACTAGATTTGAAAAGTGAAGGAGGCGTAACCGGGCTCCTTAGGAGTAAGTTTGGGGGTGGTGCAGTTATGGCTTCCTCCTGTAAAAAGGAGAAGGGACCAATAGCTCAGCTGAAGTGTTTATACACTAATGCATGTAGCACGGGCAACAAACAGGAGGAACTGGAAGCCATTGTGCAGCAGGATAACTATGATGTAGTCGTCATCACAGAAACGTGGTGGGATGACTCACATGGCTGGAGTGCTGCCATGGATGGCTATAGGCTCTTCAGGGAGGACAGGCAAGCAAGGAGAGGTGGTGGGGTGGCCCTGTTTGTCAGGGAGTGTTATGAATGTCTCAAACTAAATGATGGTGACAATAGGGTTGAGTGTTTATGGGTAAGAATCGGTGTGGGGGGACAACAAGGCAGATGTCGTAGTAGGAGTCTGTTATAGACCAACCAACCAGGATGAGGAGGCAGATGAAATATTCTGCAAATGGCTGGGAGAAGT
>VZSZ01007766.1:0-36821 GCA_013398815.1 Ibidorhyncha struthersii
AGGAGCGCTTTCTGCGTCACTGGTTGGGATGAAGAGGGGGGAGCAGGGTGGGCGAGTCCGGCAGCTGCCATGGATGCAAAACCCCATTCAGAATGCAATTTTGAATCTCCTCTTCCTCTGCAACACTCGTCATCAGAAAATGTTTTTATCTGACAACAGCAACAGCAAAAAAAAGCCAGGTTGGACGGGGCTTGGAGCAACCTGGGCTGGGGGGAGGTGTCCCTGCCCAGGGCAGGGGGTGGAACGTGATGAGCTTTAAGGTCCCTTCCAACTTTAACCATTCTACGGTTCTATGAAAAAATAGCAACATGCCTTTGGGGCTTCTCCCTGCTCTCCGGGACAGGAAGACTGATGGCAGAGGAGCGAAGGGGGGGAGCTCCGTGACCCCCTTTCTGGGGGCTCTCCTCCCACAGCCACCCAGCACAAACCAGTGAACAGTGAGGGTGAAGACATGGATGGAGAAAGATGAAACCTGCACTTGCTGGTGCGAATGAGCTTTGTCACTGATCGCAGTAGAGGCCAACTGGGTCCAGCCTCCTGTTCCCTGTGGAGAAGTTTCTCCTGAGCGCCGTCTCAAATATTTCCGCCAGCGTGGCTACTGCTTAGACCCCCACACATATAACTTGGGGTTAGTATGATTTGCTTTCTCTGCACGCTGAAGACAGGGCTGACTGTCAGTGTTACAGAGAAAGAAAATGAATATGAAAAAAAACCCACCCAAGCAGAAAGCAAGCAAAAATCATACAAAAACGTTGATGCGACTCAAGAGCCCAAAGCAGCTGCTCACGGGCCGATGTGCGGCCGAGCGGGGCTCCGGGACGGTCGTGTCCTGGGGTCGCTCCTCCGCACTCCTGCCCTGCCAACGCCGCTGAGGGATTTGCGCCTTTTGATGTCAGCGTTATTCCCCTTTGGTCCCTGAGCTGCCAACGCGTACCCTGCCTCGGTCGGCAAATCAGCGCGGTGGGTTAGCATTTCTGGGTTTGGAAGAACATGAGTACTCCCTTGCTCTTTTAAATGAAGCAAATATGCTAAAACTTACCAAAATAAAATTCCAAATGAAAATATTCTGGCATTCTGCAATGTATTTTGGCATTTCTGCAAACACCACATTTCCTCGCAGCGATTTCTCAGCAGCCCGGCAGCGTGCTGTGCGCGCCCAGCCACCGCTGCTCTTGTCATCACGGTGAAAATCGGGCAAAAGGCAGAGCAGGAGAAGCCTCCCATTTCTCTGAAGTTTCCGACATTAGCTCAGACCCAGGTTTAGCTGCTCCTGCAAACGCAGAATGATCTATGACTGGGAGCTTTGCTCTTCGTCAGGCAGAGCAGAGATGACACGGAGGTGAACCGGGCTTCAGGTCAGCGTGTAACACATTTAGGGAAGTGCAGCTGGCAGGCAAGGCCACTTCAACAGTTCCATTTTTGTGAAAATATTTCAGAAGTTATCTTCATCCCTCCGCAGAGTGAAAATAAAATTAAAAAATCTCAAAGGCTTTCGTGACATAGAATTTTCCACCCAAACTAACAACTAAATAACTCAATTCGTGTGAGTTCTACCAGGGCTGATACATGATTTGGTCTGTGCTTATCTCCTAGAACATTTAGTTTGCTGATATACTCCTGTTTGGAATATTAGTAATAAATAAATAAATAAATAAAGGTAAATTCAATTGTGCTGCAGTCCTTCACTATAATGAATCTTTCAGGAGAAACAAGAATGGCCTCTTTATTTAAAAGAGGAAGAAAATGTTACAGCTGGAGCTGTGCGGCTGATGTAGAAACACGCCTTTGGCACACAGATGTCTCTGGTTCCAGCTGCCAGCGATAGCCAGATTTGTGGATGAACCTTACAGCCGCCTGCTCCGCGGTACCACTACTAATACATTATTGATAATATTATTAATCATCTCCCTGGGGGATGATCTCGGTGTGGTGCAGCTGCTCCGGGCCACCCCCTCAGGGCAGCGAGACCCCAGCTGGGAGAGGGATGCTGGCACTGTCCCTCCCTGCCATGTCTCCTCACCCCGCTCGTGCGGGGCCGGTGTAGCAAGAAAACGAGCTATACCTCGGGAAAAGGACCCACAGCTCAGGAATCCTTTCTGCTGGGTGATGTTTATGGCTTGAACGGACCATAAAATCCACCCACTTCCCAGCAGAGCTTTCCAGGATCAAAGTCTGCACATCTCCAGTGAAACGCAGAGGGATTGCTCCGTGGTGGCCCTCAGCTGTACTACACACTGCCATGAGGTGGAAACCTTCGCGTCTTATGCCATGCACTGATGTCTCAAGTATTTTGTAATAGCATCTAATGGAATGAATAATGGCAGGACACCCCAAGGCATCCTGTGTTTGACAGATCCCTCTTGGTGGTCCTGGTCTCTCTGCTTACGCACTAGTACCGCTGGTGAAGCGAGGAAAAGGCAGGCAAAGGACGTATGTCACTACAGTGGCATTCCGAGGAATTTCATGAATTCAGATCTCATTTAATATGTCCTGAATTTCCATCATTTGAAGGATATATCCTGGATCCAACCCCTTCCGTATTAATCACATCTAAGATTTAAATAAGTCTCACCGTGCAAGATAATGGAAAAGATTCAAAGTGTTTGCTTTTAGAATGGCAAATTAAAACCAAAAGACTTCGAAATCACTGGCAGATAATAAACCTGACTCAGTTCTTGGTTCATGTGGTGCTTAGTTTCCCAGTTTTGATAGAAGAAAACCACGTATAATTTGAAACAGCGGCTTCCTATCCTTAATTTAGTGGTGCAAAATCATAGAATCACAGAATGGTTTGGGTTGGAAGGGACCTTGAAGACCATCCAGTGCCACCCCCTGCCCCGGGCAGGGACACCTCCCCCCAGCCCAGGGTGCTCCCAGCCCCGTCCAACCTGGCCTTGAACACCTCCAGGGATGGGGCAGCCACAGCTTCTCGGGGCAACCTGCCCCAGGGGCTCACCGCCCGCACAGGGAAAAACGTAAGGACAACATTGGGTGCTTTAATTGTCTCAGCAATATCAGCATTTTCTGTACCTTTGGGCCAAGACTGAGATAGATATGTTGCCATATGTACATGCAGGATGCCATATCTGACCAACGTAGACAGCAAAGCAAGGCAGACAGCAGTGTGAAGTTCTCCACCATCACAAATAAAGTGAGACAGTAAGAACTGGCCTACGGGTGTCTTTTAAACCAGACTGAGTATAAGACGCGAAGGCATTATTATAAATCTGAGAGGATGCCTTAAATATATTATACATCTTCAAATGTTATGCCCAGACTTGTTATTTTCTGTCGCTGGACTGCTAATAGGATGAACATTTTTTTGAGCACCTGAGAAGCCTGTTCTCATTTCTCATGCTGCATTTCCACTCGACTCACTCATTGTGAAAAGAAATTTTACCGGAGGAATTCAGCTTTTTACAGAAGGCAGCCAAGGAAGTCGATTACTTAGCAAAACCGCCATCTCCACTCAACTGGTGCTCTTTATCTTCTCGCAGCAGACACTCACATGCTTGCCTCCGTAATCCAGTCTGAAGAACATGGCCCACGACCATTAAGCGCAGTTACTGCGGGATAATCACAGCTATTGATCCTGACATGCTGATTTTTCTGCTAAAATCTCCCACTATCTTCCACTATCTTGCGGAGCCAGTCCTAGAGCACGTCCACCCAACCAGCACGTCGCCGGGGTTTTGCCTGCTCCTAATTGTTGCTGTGGATTCTTATTTATAATATAAAAAGAATCACGTGGAAACTACTTTGCACTCGACTAGCTTTGAGGAAAGCGGCACAAAGCGCGACTTGTCTGCGTGTGCGGGCTCCAGAGGCCGGCGCTCTCAGATACGGGTAGCCGTGATACGCAGTGAATAACTGCATCGCACTGACCGTATTCAAATCCCGTCTTTGAAACGGCGATGCAATTTATAGCAAACGATTTTGGCAGATGTGAATGACGTTTACTTTTAAAGATACACTTGTTCACCTGGACTGCTCTAAACCAAAACCCCGACAAAGACCAGAGTGGTTCCTGCACGGGGGAAAACCAGGCTCACCCTACTCTTCTGCTGGAAGGGAAATAAGAAAAAGATGCAAGCTCTCCTCCTGCCTTCCTAGGCTCCAGCTGACTTCAGCAAGGACAGGCTTCCACCCCAGATCTACAACAACCTTGCCTGCGGGGAGAGCCGCACGCATCACCCGAACACCGCCCTGCGTGGGGAATCGGGTCCTTGGATCGACGCCTCTCTCACACCACAGCCCCCAACCAGTTTAAACGGTGACGTTGTAAGTCGTTTCAGAGAGCCACGGAACAGCCCAGGCTGGAAGGGACCTCGGAAGACCAACTGGCCCAGCCTTTCGTGGCAAAGGGAGCCTAGATGAGAAATTTCGGTTTTCCTTTAATTTCAGGGAAATTCAATGCGCCCTTTATTGGGTGCAGAAAAATGGCATTTCTCAGCACAGGTTGTTTGCTGAAGAAGTAAGTGATAGTGCGCACAGAGGAAGGACAAACAACCTACCCACACATTCACTGACTACCTAAACGCAACTATTCTTATAACTACTGGGAAATCCATTTGTGCCATTTGAATCTCGTCAGAGATGGCTTTAGCTCGCACGACTGCTCTACGGCAAGGTTTGATACGGCCTGACAACATCTGCATAACCTGTGCGTAACAGGGAACTGTTCTTGAGTAGTTTCCTGTAGCACATCGCCTACAAACAAGCTTTTTAATAGTAACAACTAGTGGGAATTCCTTTTTTCTTTTCCCTTTATGTTTTCCCTTTGAAAAAAAAATAATCCAGTCTTCTTATTCATGTCCAGACTACGTTGCCTGTTCATTCTACTTGTAAAAGAGGTGGAAAGATAGAATCGCATCTTTTGAAAGTTAACAGTTTCACATCTCCAGTGTCACACAACAAATAGGCTCTTATAAAATGGATCAATTATTGACAGCCTCTGTATGAGGTATGTTAAGATGCTGAGGGTGTTAACAGGTGAGCTAATCACACTGGGAAAAATACAATGCACATTAAAATTCATTTTCAGATAGAATAGCTGCGAACTTTTCTCCGTATGTTTTTAGATTAAACGATGTCTTCTTATACAGTTTTAACAAGTAAAATAATTGTTGGCCAGAGAATGGCCGAGTACACATTTGTTTCATAAACAATAACTGAAGGAACGGTATTGAAAGTACCTACAGTCACATTGGGCATCTATCCCCCGCTGCAGGTTCAGCCCGTTTCCCCCTGAGGGGCATTTGGGACTGATGAAGAAGATGCTGGACGTCCTGGAGAGACGAGGAGGGCTGAGGGGTGGCGGTCAGCTCCGTCCCGCCGGGGCCACCCTCTGCGCCCCCCGTCCCTCCTGCAGAGGGGACACATCTGGGCCCCACAGGTGATGGGGGCATTCGCATTCACCAGCGTCGGGAGGTGCTCGGCTTGCACAGAAGAAAAATCCACAATACATAACTGGGTTGGTTAGCTGAATAATTGCGCCTGCTGTTTCCCACCCTTCTCCACTCCAATCAGTATGGTGTTATGCAAAACCAAACCAAACCATCCGCGCTATACAGTCCCTGTATGACTCTCCATGTCATAGATATGTATATGTACGTATGTATATAGGCATGTATGCATTTTGTATGTATACATAAAATGATAACTAACTTGGTAACTATGTTCTATATATCCATCACCATATAATCATTATATAGAAACATGTATGATTCATATGGTGTTTAAACTAAGGCTCAAGTCAATTACAGTCAAAGCACAAACATTTAAAGGTAATATAAGTGTGACTGGTGGAAAGGCATCTGCCAGTATCATTCCGGAGGAAGGCTACTGGAGCAGCCTTCCAGTATCTGAAGGGAGCCCAGAAGAAAGCTGGGGAGGGACTTTTACAAGGGCATGTAGGGATAGGACGAGGGGGAATGGCTTCAGACTGGAAGAGGGGAGATTTAGATGAGATACTGTGAAGAAATTGTTGGCTGTGCGGGCGGTGAGCCCCTGGCGCAGGTTGCCCCAAGAAGCTGTGGCTGCCCCATCCCTGGAGGTGTTCAAGGCCAGGTTGGACGGGGCTTGGAGCAACCTGGGCTGGGGGGAGGTGTCCCTGCCCAGGGCGGGGGGTGGCACTGGGTGGTCTTCAAGGTCCCTTCCAACCCAAACCATTCTGTGATTCGGTGATTCTATGAAGAGCACCACAAGAAGTTCCCGGTGGGGCGCGCAGCCGCCCGTCCCTCCCTGGCACCAGCAGGACTCACGGCCTTCCCCCGCCGGCTCCAAGCGGAGCTTAATGCCACGTCTCCTCCGGAACACCGCCCTGGGGGGCTCCGCAGCACGCGGCGTGCGCTCGGCTTCGACAGCCCGCCGGGGAGCAGCCAGGGCAGGGCGGAAGGGAAGGCAGGGCAGCTCGCCATCAGCGCGTCGCGTCTGCAACGCCTGCTGTCCTCTGACCCCCCCGCCGGGTCTGTTCTTGGCGGGTTTGGACATCTCGGATGAGAAAAGGGCATTCTGCTCTGAAAAGAACCACGCAGCAACATTATCCTGAGTAGCAATTCATCCCACACATACAAACACGTCTATATATCAGTGTTTATTTAAATTAATGGCAAAAATATGTTTCCTTCTCCAATTCCCTGAGCCAGGCGGGAGTCGGTCAGCACGCACGGCTCCGCTACACCCTCAGCATCAACAGAAGCGTTTGCTGAACGCCAGCGGGTTACAGCCCCGCAGAGCATAAAAACAGCTACCTTTTTTGTTTATTAGATGTAGCTGGAAAGAATTCAGCTCGACTTTCAGAGGTACGCTGAATTCAGAGTGCTGGGAAAGAGAAGAAATCAAACAAACCCCAAACCTGACCATGTTTTGGGCAGAAATAATTGAAACTACAGGTGGAACCTCACCATGACATTTGCAGAGCGCGACTTCATTAAAAACAACTACGTTTCCTGTGACCGCTAATCCACCTTTCCCACTCCCTCCCAGGCAAATACTTTAAATGCCGCTTGCCGGAGAGCTCAGAGAGGTTTCAGCTGCTCGCCCACTTTGAGCCATTTTTAGATCTCTGGGTTTCCTTTTTTCCGTTGGTGTGGTTAGCGCAGCGGCGGCAGCGCAGCGCAGCAGCACCGCGGCACAGAGGGGCTGCGCAACGGTTGTCCTCAGGAGCACACGGAGGTGGGAGAAGCACCGGCGTTATTCCCACATCACAGCGGGTCCTCCAGGAGACTGGCGTCACTAAGGGCTTTGCTTTGACATGTACTGAATAGGAACAAAGACTTCACCCTGTTATAAGCAATATCTTATAAGCAAACATATTTTTACATAAGAGCGAGGGTCAAAGAGCTTGCTCCAGCAATGGCGTTAAAAAAGCAAGGAAAAAAGGCAGATCCCACAGGCAATAACACATCTACCTATGCGCTCCTGGTGCTGCTCGTGCTCTTGCTGAGTGCGCTAGAAATCAATACATGTTTTCAAGCAACTATTCCAAGAACAGGTGGAATACAGCCAGCCTAGGAGCAGAGCTGGCAGGGTTGGACGGCATTTGCTTACAGCTTTTCAGCGTTTAAAGAAGCCCAAACACTTGTGCTGCACCATAAATAGCACGAATCAGAATGAGGTTATTAATCCTGGAGAGCCACGTACAACTGCGATTAATCAGCTTGTCTCTCACAAGCAATATCTGCGACTCCAGAATAAAAAACATTTCCGTAAAGAACACGCACAGGCATTAACCTCCTTTCCATACCTTAAAGTCCCGTCTTCATCACAAAATTTTAAAATCCAGTCTCTTTTTTAAGACAATTGGGTAACCATCATTAATTTAGTCTGATAACGGGAGAGATAATTAGCCAAAATTTACTGGCTTGTTAAAAAAGAGCGTATGACCAGAAAAGGAGAGGTCCAACGTTGCCGTCCCAGCACCGGGGCACCCAAAGGAGCCCCAAACGGGGACGGGGGCTGTGCTGGACACGGCGCTGCGCAACCCCCCGGGGAAAACCGCCCTTTTTCCCAAACTGGCTAGAAGTGCCTGTTCCGAGCTCCAGGCTCCCCCAGCGAACCCGCCACCGCTCTCTCTGCTGGCTCCTTAAAAGCTGCCATAGTTATCCCCAAACTCCTACGGGACTGAAGCTACGGGTAGTCAGATCCTGAATACTGTGCCTTTTTTTTTTTTTTTTGCCTAAAAGAATAAGAAAGCATCAAGAAAATGGACCAAACCCACCTGTTATTATCATATACAAAATTTGTTTTCATTTAACTACACACATTTTGAGGACGGCGCTCTGCTGGACAATTGGTGTTTCTCAGGTATCGAAATCTTAATTTCACTGTGATGATACAGAGGTACCTGCAATAAGGTTGGGGATTTGCATTCACTAAACGAAGTAATAAGTATTATATAAAATCTGATGAATCAAAAGATGCCGCTGTCCTGCAAATTGCAGAGCCTGCTTGACTTCTCCAGGCAAAACCAGAAGTCAGTCCCGTTTCCCCAAAGTTCAGTTACAGGGAGGAGCCCGTAGGAAAACTCATGAATCGGAGGAAGAGACGCAAAAGACGAAAGGCAGAGTGGCAGGACTGTGTTTCAGGGAAGCTTCGCTATTATTTTGACAGGATAATCAGATTTCGGGAGCGGCGGCGCTCCCGGGCCAGGGCGCAGGGAGGGGAGGGGAGGCTGGCGGCGGCACTGGTCCCCCCGGCTGGGACGCTGCCTTCCCGTCCCCCCGCGCTCGCCAGCCGAGCGCTCCCCATCGCCACACATGCCGGGTGGGAGGGAAGCGTAAAAGTGCTGATGGGACGCCGACGCATGCTGGCAACAAATTTACACCGGTTGTGGGAATAAAATCGATGGGCCCCATGACGGAGAGCTGCACTATCAGTCTAAAGGGATGGCATCACTTGCAGGAAGAGGGGAGAATGGGATCCCCATCGTTTTTCACAGTGAGCATGTTTAGCCTTTGCTGGTTTTGTTAGTAGAAGACAGAATTTTATGTACATAATTGCATATAAATTACATATTTGCAGACCACTGTAAAAAATAATGACCTAGCTATTAACTGTTACGCATACTCAGCTCAAATTAACTCCAGTGGAAGTGTTTATAAGCAGGGAAGAACTTGACTTAATTATTTCCAATATTTTTAATACAAATTCTGTTTGTGGGTATAGAAGTGCGTTTACGGCTATCCGTGTATGGGCGGATAATGGAGGGCTGACTTCGTGCACCACCGCAGATGCCTGATTGCATATTTGTCTGTAATGGACATTTCAGTGAAATAACCCAATAATTTTGCTGCCCAGACTTATTGCAGTATCGCATGTTAATTGCTAGAGCGAGCTGAAAATAGATCTCAACATAGGCTGTAGGTGGTTAGCCCCAGGGGAAAAGAGGAAGGAAAGATTCAGTCTGCGATGCTGGCTGCGTTCAGAACAGAGAAGCAGCAGATAAGCTAGAGAGACGAGTAGGAGCAGACGGAGGAGAGGAGAGCTGCGGTTACATGGGGCGCTACATTTCCACATCCGGCTGATACGTGCCGGCCACCGCCTAAAAGGCTGAGCAGCATCACCCATGTGCGTGCACCGGGGAATAGAAATTTGGGGAATGCCTGGCAAGGCTGCAGAGGCGGCTAATGCAGAAAAGAATGGGAAGACATTGCTCTGCTGAGAGGGCACCAGGAGGAGCAGAGAGAGAAACTACTGCAGCTGGAGGACGCTCTATCCCGCAGGTATCTGCCTCGGCTCTGGGTCGCCCCTGCGCACGCGCGGCGCAGCGGCCAGACGCCTGCCGCAGCAATATTCATAATATTTTTGACCGAAAAGTGTTCTTTCTTGTTGAGAGCAGCAAATAAATAAAAAAAAAAGAAATCCAGCCCTTCTGCAACCTATTCATAGCACTTGTCACTCGGTCTCCCGTCCCAGTTGACGCCAGTTCCATTATCACCGGTATCGGCACTGGGGCCGCTCCCCGGGACCCTGCTCTGCTGCAGCAGCCGCTGAACCAGCGCGACAAAGACGCCGCCAAACTGGCACAAAAACCAGCTGAAGAGCGTACAGTCCAAGTATTTCTTCACTAACATTCCCTACGTTCTCTGAAGTAGCCTTGTCTTAATTGTATTCATATTTGTTGTCCAGAAAGTTAATTTCTTACAGTTCTTTAGTCATCTGTCAACATATCTAAAATTCCTGTAATATTTATTCTCCTTCTCTGGATAACCTTGTCAATCTTAATTATAGCTCAGGGTAAGCAAACAAAATTGAATGCGTCACTCCAGATGAGATGTACCATTGTTCAATATGCTGCTGTAATATATTCCGTACTTTTAATGCACCAAAGCATTTTAACTGCTGTTGCACACTGTGCAACACTGTGCAGACAGTCATTTGAGCTCTCAACCACATTTATTTATTTAGATTTCAACCTATAAAACATAAAATAATACATTTCAAGACTCCAGGTGCCCTTGACAAATAATTAAAAACGCAATTCAACAAATTCTGAAATAGCACCAAGCACATCAAAAACTTTTCTCTGCATAAAACCGTACGAATGTCAAACTTCTTTACCTCAACTGTCACAAAACTTTATTTCCTCCTGTCACCCATTTCGACTAAAATAGTAGCGTTTACCTGCCTTGCTCACAAATTAAAAGCCCTTCCAAGCCAAAGGGAGTAACGGATTCTCCAGTTCCAGGAGTTTTCTGGATAGAACTCTGCCGGTTCTCAATTTAAATGGATTTTGCAAGCTAGTCCCGTTCAGCTGCCGCCGCCACGCCGGCCCGGCCGACCTGGCAGCTCCTTGGCCGAGACCCCGCACCTCCTCACACCGGCCGCCTGGAATTCCTCTAAAAGGGGGTGAGGCGCTGCCTTTCCCGGCACTCACACCTTACAGGATGGGCGGGGGGCAAAGGCAAAGGGTGGCTGCAGAGAGATCTAAGGGCACTTCTGAAGTGAAGCAGGAGGTGATGAACACTGGCAAGGAGCAAAGGGGGAGCGTGCCGAGCCGTCCAGTTCCCACCGCGGAGCCTGCGGACGCAGAACCAGCGCCTGTGCTGCACAGCGTCAGGCAAGAGGAAGAGTGGGCAACCCCCAGTGCGAGGGAGAAAACAGAATTTTGCCTATATGAGCAACCTCCCGTTGTTGCAGGCATCTGCCTGGAGCAGCCCAACGAATAGAGAGCGAGCTTCCGTTCCACAGAGCCGCAGAAGTCCCAGAGCCAGAGAGGAACTCGGGCTGGAGGGGGCTGGAGCTCCCCAGAGCTCAGAGCAGGGCTTACTTCAACACTGGGCCAACTTGCTCTTGACCTTGCAAATCTTCTTTTTATAAAGTTATCATGGAATTATAGAATGGTTTAGGTTGGAAGGGACCTTGGAGATCATCTCGTTCCACCCCCCCGCCCCGGGCAGGGACACCTCCCCCCAGCCCAGGTTGCTCCAAGCCCCGTCCAACCTGGCCTTAAATATATATATGCCCATCTAATGCCCATCTACTGTGCCCATCTAATGCCCAACCAGGCTGTAGTGACGTATGCCCACAGCCTGCTTGAAAGTATTGCTCTGCATTCGCCAGCCAGTGCTGGATCTCTGTATTTTTACTACCACACTTCTTCCAAGCATGTATTTTCTCAAATAGGAGAGGTGGTGGTAATTTAAATGCTCTTCCACTCTCATATGATGTTACTGGATTCCTACATGATGTGTAAGAAAGATATCAGAAGATATCACGGCCAGTGGCCAAAGGGTCGTGTTAGTGGACACAAAGAGATGACTCTTCCATCACCCCTCTAAGCCTCAAGGAACAACAGAGGATGCAATAAAACAAAGCACAGCGCCTCAGTTCCTTTTGCTGTAGATGACCACGTTATGTCTCACACCTAACCTGAACTTGTCACTGCAACAGGAATTGTAACTCCATGATGATTTCAAAGTGACTACTCCTAGCGAGTACTTAGGGCTATAAAAATTCCAGCAACCCTTCTTCAATATCGAGTGACCAGTGAATGGATATCACTGCAATAATGCATTACAGTTATTAGACAGAAGCTAGCTCCATCGCATACAGCATCGTCATTTATCAGAAAAAATAACAGAGCGGATAGAATAGAATAGAGAAAATACCAACAAATCAGAGAAGCCATTTCCAAAGTTATGGTAGCATTTTTATAGCACTTAACTATTACCTACATTTCACCCGTTCTTTCTTTAATTTAAGGACATTTAGAATTCATAATTATTATTCAAATTATGTGCTCCAGAAGTGCCACAAGAGTCCCCCAAGGATCCTCACCTTAACCTAGAAAAGACAAGCTTTGCATTGGTCTTTCATACATCCAATTAAATAAAAATCTGTGTCCTATGTGGAGACACATCTCTCCATTCTTGTACCCGCCTTGCATTTACCGATGGAGCTGGTAGTTCCCACAGCGCTTCCGAGCTTGCCAGGCTCCACTGTCACCGCTCACTTTTGGAAGCCTAGCTAAGGACGTAACAAATCTTGCTTTTACGTACCAAAGACAGAGCTCCTTGACAGTAATATGCCAGCTACTGAGTGTGTCCCCTAGATAGCGAGCAATTAATCAGACTTTAGACATTCAAGTTGCTTCAGGATTTAAAAATCCCAGTTGTGGAGGCTTCACAGAGAACAGGGTAGCAAATCCTGGTGAATATTTAAGATTTTTTTCAAGTGCTTAGAGTTTGCAGCAAATATTTTACCGTTGCAAACAAATTTTGTAGAGATTAATCAAGGGAATTAGTGAAATATCTCAGAGAGGCTCCTGCCTTAACATGACCCAACCACAAGGTGACGGCGTGGCTAGAAAGGTAAAATGCTAAAAAAGCTTCTATTACTTTAAAGACTTGATTCCTAAGGGAATGGTTCTATATAAATCATATTTTCATAATGCAGACTGGAAAGTGTGGCTAGAGCACTTTCATCTAATTTTCATAAAGTGTCTCGAATGAGAAAGTACCTATCCCTGAATATAGGGACTTCAGGAAAACTGAGAAAAAAATGATGTCTTAGTTCAAGTTTCCCTAAGGCAGCTTCACGTGAAGAAATACAGACTTATTTAGTAAATTATGAAGGCTGAATTTTCTGTACTGCAATACTAGTAATTATTAAGGATGTGCTCAGAGGCCAGGCTCTCCCTCTCCTTTTAAATTCTAGGATATGAATGGGGGGGAAAAAAGCACGTTCCCTCAACAATTAACCTTTTCCCATATGGATGAAAACCAAACGAACCATTGTCCATGTAAATTCCCACCTCCTGTCATAAAGCCTTTTGTTAAAATAAATTGGAAAAATCAACATCACTGATGTTACTAATCAAGCTTCTTCCGACTTCTACTACCGGGACTCTGCTCTCATCCACTGCTGATATCCTCATGAGCGAGAAAACTTGTAAAGCATTTTCACAGAACCAGAGACTGGCTGAGGCTGGCAGAGACCGCCGGGGCTCGTCTGGCCCACTGCCCTGCAGCCGGTGGCCCGGGACCGTGCCCGGTTGGGTTCTGGATATATTTGTATGTATTTAGTTCTGCTAACTCAGCCAAGATGGACTCGAAAAGTAGAAAATTTGAAGATTGGAAGCTGTTTATTTGTGTGGCAGTTTTAAAATCACAGAATCGTTATGGTTGGAAGGGACCTTCAAGACCATCGAGTCCAACCGTCAACCCAGCACGGCCAAGCCCACCACTACCCCACGTCCCTCGGCACCACGGCTGCCCGGCTGTTGAACACCTCCAGGGATGGCGACTCCACCGCTGCCCTGGGCAGCCTGTGCCAGCGCTTGGTCACCCTCACAGTGAAAAGTGCTTCCTGATGTTCAGAGGGACCCTCCTGTGTTTCCTTAGAATTGACTTCCTAAGTCTTATTAAATGATATTTAGAAAAAAAGCCTAAACTCGTTTCCTCGCTAAATAACAAGAAAGCTACTAGAGAAAATAGAAAAATAGATAATTATTAATAATACAGAAGGGGAAGAAATACATTCCTTTTATTGTTTTGACCAAACCTAAGCTTAAAGATGAAAATACATATTCTACTGAAAACACCAAAAACATCAAAACATTTTTCAAGGAACAGAAATAGTGGATAAAGTTTTCAAATTCCAAAGGAACGGAAGTTATTATAATTACGTTTGTGGGCAGCGAGCTAGCGCTTCGGAAAAGAGAAATTCATGAGATACAATTGACTACAATTTGCCATATAAAACCAGGATGAAGAAGTTTCCAAAGGCTTTTAAGAGCTAAGAGGTTCACAAGGCTGTGAAATTCATGAGGAATTTTCATTAGTATCAATCCACGGGTTTGTTTACTACTGGCTCTTTTCCTCTGGCACGCAAAAAGAACCGTCTTGAAAACGGAGTCCTGAAGTCAGAAAATTGCTTAAGAAATGCTGCTTAGAGGCAAAAGAAGTCCCCCCAAAGATTAATTTTTAAGATAGTTAATATTTCAAAATTATGTGAAATCATCTCAGTCTCAATATTACATTTCATTAAGGTACTTAATTACACGTAGTTTGGTTTAGAGACTGTTCAGCTGCATGGGGCCAAGCGAGTGCTTAAATTCCTCTCCGAGCCGGGTAATAACACTTGCAAAAAGGATTTCTCCCTTCCCGTCCCCGCTGAAAAGGCAGCTTGCGTGCAGCCAGACGCATCTGCTTTATCTGGTGTGAACGGCACGGCAGCCAGTGCCGTCTCCTGCTCCTCCCCCGGGTACCCCAAGGTGCAAAGGGTGACCGTCGCGACTGCCGACGGCAGCAGCCCGAGAAAGGGTTTGGCGCTGCCCGAGGGACCGACCAGCAGCTCCCAGTCCTCGTCTTGTTCCCTTTGGCAAGAAAACCACTTTGAATGATTTTTGCCAGTGGTTTCCAAGCTGTGAGTATTCTCCTGCTGATAATGCTAATAATCCTTTGGACTGCTGATGGTCCGAGGTCCAGATGGGCTCTGTAAGAGCCCACGGCTCCTGCTTGCAAAATAGTCAAAGTAAAAAAATTTATTCTCTGTGGCAAAGAAGTAGCTACTACCAGCTTTTTCTATGAGCTAATTAATTTACTAATTTAATATACTGGGCTTTGAGCAGCCTGGTCCAGTGGGAGGTGTCCCTGCCCATGGCAGGGGGTTGGAACGAGACGGTCTTTAAGGTCCCTTCCAACCCAGCCCAAACCGTTCCGTGATTCTGTGATTTTTCTCCTGTGTGAATTACCAGACAGTTAATATCCACAATTTCAAGAGAATATATACTGAGGAAGTTCGAACCGAAGGTGGCGTACACCAGTGCTCCCGCATTAGCCAAAAGCGATGCTTGCAGAATGGTGGGGTGTTTTTTTTTCATAATAAACACGTCTCTCTGCAAGCAAGACAAGAAATCGCATCACGCTACCGCGGTGCTTCCAGACCAAACTCATAAACATAGATTTGCTCACTCTTCTCCTGATTTCTTAAAACCCTATCAGTTTTTGAGGCTGACAGGGCCGGCTTTACAACGCAGCAGCTGTTCTGCTCTGCCTAGTGCAATATTGATTTTTACAACAAGCTCTGTAAATATCAATATTTTTGTACTTCAAGCAGCCGAGAAGCAGCACAGCGCAATGTACCCTGCCAACCAAACGCGCCGGGTCAGCCTGGAGAGAGCCAAGACAAGTTTAATGAGAAAGTAAACCAGACAGGAAGAAAAAGAGCTTGGAAATAGAAAAGAAGCCGCGGAGGAGGAGACGAGAGCTGGAGTGAAAGAGAGGAAAGGTGGGCAGAGAAACTGCGGAGCCTCTTTGGGGGCATGCCAAGCCTGAACGAGAAATAAGGGAGAGAGGGAAAACAGAGGAGACAGCCGTCGGGGCGGCAGGGACAGCCAGCGGGACCGCGGAAGCAGCCTCTCCGGTTTCCTCCTTTTCTGGTTCTTTTAACTAAATCCTACTCGCCTGTCTCTGACAAAGTGCGTGTGTCGGTCTCATTAAGTAATGTTTTGTGATTTTTTTAGGATTGAAAAGTCCTACAAAATTGAAGAAAATGAAGCAGTGTGTTGTTTATTTCATGGCTGCCCTTCATTCCAATGGCCATGGAGTCATGGTCTTCCTAAACCGGGTCCAGATGTGGGCGGCAGTGGAAGCCAACGGCTCGCTGTAAAAAGGGAACACTGAAGAGGAGGGTTCGGGATGGAAGCCGCAGCCCCCGGTGGGCTGACCCTGTCCCGCGGTGCAGTGGGTTGGCCGAGCACTTTGCAGGGAGGTTGGAGAGGTCTCACAACGTCCTGGACCTTCCCCAGGCGGGAAGGGGCACCACCATGCCCACCCCGCCCCAGCCTCCAGATGTGCCCCCCCAGACCAGAGGTTTGTCACACCCTGCCTGGACGGCTTCTCCCTGCGCTTGGACATCCTGAAGCTGAAGAGGGGACAGAAGCAGCCCTGCTGGCCCGTTTGCTGACGGGAAGCCAAGTGGCGGAGGCAAACTGCAAGATCTGTGACTATTTTTAGCATTTTTTCTCATGTTACTGCTTATCCGCAGTTTCAGTAATTCCTTTACATAGCGGATATAACAGAAAGCTGTAGACAAAACTACATTTTATTATTATTATTTTCTGATGCCAAACATTAGCAAAATTAGCAAATATTGTACAGCTGAACGGAGGGAGGTATGAAGCACAACATGCTCCCCGCGTGCTTTTAATTTGGTTTATGTTTTCAGGTAGGTTGCTCATTAAAACTTTCGTGAACTAGTAATTCAGATGGAAAAAAGCTGTGGAATGCCAAATTCTGAAGGTTTTCTGTAATTTTTTATTAAGCCACAGAACTAAGCAGATCTTCTGCTCCTTCTGTAGAGAAACCAAGTCAAAGAAGAGAACAAAACCTGCCTGCTGCCAGCCCTGCCGACTCTCTGAGCCTCAGCTCTTACAGCTGCTAGGAAGCAAACTGCCAGAAATGGAATTAAGTTGGCTTTGTTGGGCTTTTTTCCCCCACAGCCTAAAACTGGTATCCTTTTACCTGTACTATGACACAGAGTTTATTTAAATGACGAACTAATATTTTTCCAGTTAAGCACAAAACTATTCTTAACGCATTCTTGGCAAAATAGTCCGTGTCAAACTCAGGACCACTCTTTGGCTGACTCTGTATCTTTCCATTTTCTTTTAAAATATTTTTTTAATGTGACTTAAATAAAAATACAACAGTCCTCCGATGTGAACTGAGAAAAACTCTTTTTTTTTTGTTTTAAGATGAAAACATACATCCACCAGGTATGCCATTATGACATCTGCCATTAATTATGTCATTTATTAATTTAAACCTTTTTCCACCTACCTCACGCATATTTGAAATAAAATATTCAAACACATTCCGTGTCTATAAAAGGGTAAATTCAGCTGTGAAACAGAACAGATTTCCATTTTCCTAACGCTTTTTGGCACTCGCTGCTGTCCAGTTACATTAGTCTGTAAAAATGTTTCCAGCTATATCAGCCCCTAAGTATGTGCCAAACCAAATGTGAATTTATAATTCTGAGCAAATAAGTTCTACACATGAAGTCCCTCAGGAACTAAGAATATGTAATGGAAACAGTTTATACAATTTAAATGCCTATAATCATAACACTGTACCCAAAAATGTGATATATGTTCCATCAGGAAAAAATTAGCTTTTTAGGTAAATTCTTGACAAGACATAACCTTAATAGCTCGCATTTTTTCTGTGCTACATACGATTTTGACAGAGAAAAATAGAGGACATTTCAGACACATTATGCATTTTGACATTAAGTAACTAGCAATTAGCTAAAGTACATAATTGCATCTTAATGCAGCAAAGGAGAAAATAACAAAAAAGACGGGGAAAAGTGTTATAAAACTGGGGGGTTGACGATAGGTAAAACAAAAAACAAAACAAAACAAANAACTCCCGTGACGTACTTACAGATGGGCTCACTACAGATACGTACGCGCAGCTCCACCACCATCAGTGCCACACAGAAATTTACTCAGCTAAGGAAAATAACATTATTTCTAGCTGCTCTTCTTTGCACTCAGCTCGATCTGAGAATTTTCCCTACGTGCTATGCTATCATAGGTTTCCACAGCAAGGAAAAAATAGCTGTTCTGAAGAAAAAAGAGAGCCACATGATGTGAGACAGCTTTGGAAAATGCGCTGCACTGAGAGCCCGGGGCCCAGAGCTACGGTGGGTTCATGAAAACAAATTAGAGTAAATAGCATCAGTGCGGCTCGCACTGTGTCCCGGGAAGGCTTTACAAATTCAGGTGAAATATATCGAGCCAGAGGAAGAAGTCAAGTTCTGCATCCGATTGCAAGCAAGAGAAAAAAAATGCAAATTTGACCTGCCAGTTTGAAAAGGATTCTCCAGTGTGGCTGCCTCCCGCAGCAAGGTGTTAGACTCCATCATACAAAACGGGTTAGTTCCCACATCTACTGCCCCCCGCAAAGGACAGGGCACCCATCACTGACGAACAACGAGTAACACCTCAGTTGGCTGATACACTCGTCCCCAGGGATGATGCTAAGGATAAATATGGAAATATTCATTTAAGATTAGTCTCTAATTATGGAATTGCATGTAGCTGATGTTTTCCACGTTCAAGTAATCAAGAGACTGCATGGCTTTCTTTGACATCTGGACTTTGCTCAGAGTCATCCATACCCTTGTCACTTTGACAGTCTCCTGCCCCTCCGCTCGCAGACGGCTCACACGGGTCTCTCAGCATGTGCAGAGAAACGAGATCGTTGTACCCACCCTCCAGCAATGAACGCCAATTCGCTTCTGGTCAGAGAGCCTCTGTAAAGCCAAAAGCTCTCCTGTAAGAGGTCTAGGACCTAAGGGAGCTCCCAGACCAGCTTCACACTTCGCAGCTTTCCTACAAAGACGTGTTTGTGAGGTGTGTGTCCTCGGGAAGGGCCTCCTGCAAGGTCCACCGGCACCGGCATTTGCCGTGGTGTGACTTCTGCACAGGAGAAACCTCCCATTTAACTGTTCTCTGACTCCTCTCCCTCGGACGCTTGGAGGAGGAGTCATCTTTAAGGAGGGTGAGGGGATGTGGTAGAGATGGGTTTACTATAACTGCTTCAACTCCACATTCGGGATAGCAATTCTGACAAGTCTTTCCTAAGTACGCTAAAAGCAATGGAAGATGTGTCTCACATCTTGCAAAACAGTGGATTTTACAAGGGAAACAAAGGGGGCAAAGAGATGACATTTTCTACCGCTAAGTTCTGCTGCTCTATCACAAACCCCCTTCAGGTGATCTGGACCAATGCGGCAAACACCGATCTTGGCTCGGCAGGTGCTGATGGGACTTCAGACGCCACAGAGAAGAAGGGGACGAGAACTCGGGCGAGAGCTGAAGGAAACAGCAGCGTGCGCGGAGGGTCTGAGAGGGCTACTGCTGGCCAGCCCCGCGCCAGGCGCCAGCCGGCGAGCGCGCAGCCAGCGGGGGCGAGGATGGCCACGGGGAGCGGGAGGGAGGAGAAGCGCTGAGTTACAGAAGACACCCACGGCCGGTGCTGGGGTCTTCAAAGAGAAGTGTGGCTCAGCAGGAGAACGAGCGGTGACACTCCAGGAGCGGCACTTCTTTAGGGCAAGAATTAGCAGAGGGACAACAGAGATGTGGCAGGGATGCCCCAGACAGGACTCCATGGAAAGCAGGAGTCCAGCGGGGCTGCGTCTCATCTTCCAGATGTGAACTATTAAGCAGTGATGTGGTACTCAAAAAGGGACGTTTTCGTGGATGCTACAGCTTCTCTTTCACGATCAGCTCCTGTGCTGCAGAACAGCGCGCCCGGTCCTGCTCACCCGCTGACCGCAGGTATGCAAAGGGAATACAGGAAGGGGAAGCAGAAGGTTTAAAAAAAAAAACAAACCATGGAAACAAGATTAAAGAGACCGGAATAGTTTCCGTTACGAGGGACAGCAGAGGCAGCTCAAGGTCAGGTTGACAGCAGAGGGAGCAGCACAGGTGCGCTGAAGGTGCACGAGCACCGCTTCTCGCCTCGCTATAGTTACTGTCAACAACAACCTAAAGCGCGGCATTTTCCACGCAGGGAGGCCGGCGGCTTGCCAAGGACATGAGTGTCATCATGTCCACTTTTTGGAGAGAGGAGCTGAGCCACGCTCGGGGCAGCCTGACAGCTGAGCGGAGGAGGTGACTGCCCACCCGGGTCATGGCCACCGGCAACACCACCACCTTCGGAGCAGCTTTCACAGAGGCGACTCTGGACGGTTTGCTTGACCGTTTCAAAACCCTAGGTGTACCCTGGGGTAGTTCAGCCCATTATTTTCTTAAAATAAATAGAATGTGAAAATAAAAATTATGATAAAACTTTATTCTGTACATGGTGGAATTTAGGAAGGGCTATTAGGGTTTAGTGGATGGTATGGGTTTACTGGGAAACATGACACGTACCAACACAACTTCACTTCATGGCTTCTCCTGTCCTCTCACCTCTAGCAAAACAGAGGCACAATGGTTTGCCCGAAGCTGAGGTTACACACGAAATCTGTAGCCATAGTGCAAACACAGACTGGCCGCTCTTCCCATGGCGGTTCATTTAAATATGTACAGCTCAATTCTTATGGCCTGTCTTCAAATCCTCCAAATAAGTGCAAAAGCACTAATTGCAGGGGAAGGGACACAGATACGTGTACACGTGTGTCAAAGGCAGCGGGGTAATCCTGTTCAGGCATGTACATTTCGAAATTAATAGCTAAGCAATGTTTCAATGAACACTCAACACTTCAAGCGCCTGCATACGACAATAAACGACAGCGATCAATTTCATTTTAAATAAAATGTTGAGCAGTTCGTTCAACATGAAATGAAAATGTTGAACAAAAGCGAGTTCTCATCACTAGTGCTCTCATAGTTCTTTACTCAACCTTAGGATCAAATCTGCCTTTTGGCCAGGATACTATGACAAAAATTAACACCTCTCAGCACGATCTGCCATAGAGCTACAAAAACATTTTAAGCTCTAAAATACACACCCAAGGAAAAAGGTGTATATTCACAGGTACATTTTATCAGCAATGCAAGCGAGATATTTTTATACTGAATTTCTAACGAACAGATTTTCAGATAATTTTCCCTAGGTTGCTAGGAATTGCACATAATGATGCAAAACCTGATCTTCTGGAAAGTTTCCAGAGCCGCACAACACTCCATCATGGTGATCGCTATACTCAGCGCGGCATTTATGGTCAGATTAAATGCTTCACCGCTATTAGGAAACATCTGAATGTTGCTAACTTGCTAAATCTGACAATTACAGACCTGTCCCCCATCACTTCTAGCATAAAATCTGACCACATCGACCTCACGGCTTTAAAAGGACTTTGTATCCTGATGTCTTGAAAGGTGAGTCCGGATTTCTGCGCCTATTAGCATATTAGCATAATTAAATTGGCTCTGCCTTTAGGGCAGCCAATCAGACTGTGCGAATGTGGTTTCTCATGGAGTTGTTGAAATAATTTGCCACTTGAGAGTTATAGTAAAACAATTCAGTCCTGATTTGCTCCAAAAAGAATTCAGAATTCAGTCAGAAACATGAAGTCTATCAATCTTCCAGCAAATACTCTACAGGCGGAGAAGACAGCGCCCTCCACGGCCTCCGCTCACCCGAGCAGCGGCAGGGAGCATGTGCCGCACAATCCTCTTCGTGTGGGTTGCCCTTTTTTATCAGAAGTATCCTCGGATCTGTGGAATTAGCCACGTGAATAGCAATTACGCAAGTGAAGCTGAGCCCAAGGGTGCACTCATCATCGCACGTGACTCCTCCACCTCCACACAAGCACAGGCATCACCACTAAGGTGATACCACGCTTTAGTGGACATTTTCTCTGATTAGGTAGATAGGAACAGTTGAACTGCAATCCCATTTTAAATGCAGGGAGAGGTTTTCCTTAGCTGGCCCTAACAATATAGACCTTTTCCAAATTTTCCTTCTGACCGTCTGGCTTGAAGAGCAAGGTGGCGGTGGGCCCCCTTGGACCGGAGCCACACGGCTCTGCTCTGCACCGTAAAATGTAAAACATTTGCAGTGATGCACAGCAATACTCAGCCAACACACAAGGTAAGGCGCGGGGTCAGAGACCCGATGGAGTCGAGGGGCGGCCGGGTGGCAGAGCGAATGAATTTGAGAGAGAATAAAGTTTAAAAAAGGAAGATGATTATTTTGGGTAGTGCGACGGTAGTGCACCGACCCCAAAACAACAGAGACTTAGACGGTGTTTTTAGCAAGCAGAGGCTGAAGGAGGGAGGAGTAGAGCACCAAGGTGGAGAAACATTGCCTGAAGGGTTAAGTCTAAAAAATGTCACCCATCTAGTTATTACCCTCTAACAGAGCAAATCTGCAATAGCATAGGATGCACTGCCTTTCTCCTGGAATCAGGCATTTTACTAAACACCCTTCAGCCTACTTTCATATTCAAATCAGACGAACATTAGGCGCGCTAATAAAGTAATGTTTGCAGAGCTTGAAAGAGCTGCGGTCCTTTAACAAAAGGAAAATTAGCAGGCTGTGAAAAGGTAAACAATATTTTAAAACATCGAGCATGAAAGACAGAGAAATGATTTGCTCAGAAAAAGTAAGGATCATTATTTCCCAGAAGCAGCCGTGACTTTTACCCCAGCTGGGGCAAACCCCAGCACCGCCCAAGAACAACCAGCGTTGGCACGTCTAGCAACGCGGCACGTCAATGAAACGTCCTCCGAAGGGCCGGCACAGCTAGAGCTCTGCGCGATCTGGTACCGCTCTCGTCAGGGTACCTGTGAGGACAGAGCCACATTTTTCCTACATTTGTTCCTGTATTTCACTACATGATTTTATTCATATATTCTATAACGTAATACCAATGAGACAATGGTGTTCATGGCCAGCCAATGAATTGCCATGGGATTATTGCACTTCTCAGAGGCAGACGGAGTCCATCAGATTTGCCCGATACCATCAACTCAAACCAAAGCAAAATAAAAAGTTCTCGCTGTCATAATTATAACTTATTAGTTCCATCAGGAACCACACAATGCTAGCCTTTTTATGCCTCAAAATCCGCTTCCTTTCGCAAATGCTATCGCATGTTCACAGCTATAAACATAAGAAACAAAGACTATGTATTTTGGGCATATGGAATTTTGACATTCAGAATTCTGATGTCTTTATTTTTTGGTTTTACGAATTTCTTTCTGTAGAAAGAGATCCCTTAGCTCTAAGTATCTAGCTGCTAAGAAGAAGGAAGAGGGTTAGCTAACAAAATTAGCCTCAAATTTTACAAAATAATGCTGAAAGGCCAACGTGACTAAGAAATGGACATTTATCAGTTTTGAGGAAAATACAGAACACTAACAGGCACATGGCAGTTGGAGATACACAACAAATAAACCTACTTTGTTGCTACCGCAACCACCTTTTTGTTATCAAACATCTTATTACAGGACAAGCAAACACATTAAGGTATTTAATAGTATTTTCACTACTCTGACATTGAAGTATTTACTAACATTAGCATACATCAAAACTACTTGTTATTCAGTATCGATTGCAATTCTACAATAAAACATTGGAGTGTGTTTGAGATGACTCCTTCACGGTCAGCGGGTGAGTGTGGTCTCTCTTGCAAGGTTTTAGCGTAACTGCGGTCCCTAAACATCCCAGACCTACGGGCCCACGCAGAGGAAGAGCAGAGCGTGCATGGTGCCTGCCACAGCTGCGCCCTACTGCTGCCAAAAACTAAATCTGCTCCTTTTCCTCCGCTCCCACAGGGACGGGAACCCTCAAGAGGGATGCAGAAGTCTTGAAGACCAGCTCAGCCATGTCTGCGTAGTGGTCCTCGGCCTCAACGAGACCCAGATCGGGGCAACGATGAGCACATGCCTGGGAGTGCCAACACTGCACTGGGGTGTACATCCTCCTCTGCAGTTCCATGAATACAGGGGGAAGCACAGA
This sequence comes from Ibidorhyncha struthersii, assembly GCA_013398815.1. Taxonomy (NCBI): domain Eukaryota; kingdom Metazoa; phylum Chordata; class Aves; order Charadriiformes; family Charadriidae; genus Ibidorhyncha; species Ibidorhyncha struthersii. The sequence continues at coordinate 23,934 of VZSZ01007766.1, forward strand.
AACTGTATTCTAAAGTACCATGATGAAAGTTTTACCCAGAAAAATGCCTTATGAGGCTCTTGTGGCTTTTCAGAAATAAAAGATAGTGTGGAAATGTAAGAAAACAGAAAAGAGGTTCTCCGTGGTGTAAATCAGCACAGTGGTCCCACCGCCGATGGAGTGGAGCGGTGCCTCTCGACACCCAGCTGGGATCTGCTGACATTCGCCGCCAGGGTACGCGTGCGTTGATCCCCAAAACTTGTAAGAAACAGAACCATTACAAACTCAACAAGGTAGAATATTAGCATTACAAAAGCTTTGCCCTTTAGGCTGAAAATATGATGCAAATACTTGCCAGCATCTCATCTCTAATTTCTGGCATAATTATTCTACGTTAGGAAAGACGCTAATTTGAACGTCCATTTAGAGCACTGATCAAATTGATGCCACTGTTGGAATTCAATTATCTTCTTAGGCTTTCAGCACTGCAACCTAAGGCAATGTGTGTGTCTAACACGACATCAACATTTGTTTATATGCCGAGATAACCAGAAGTGACAAGAAAGTGAATCTTTTTTTAAAAAAGGACTGCCTTAAAATGGTTCTGTTTGCTGAATGTATTTTCCCGGGGACATTTGAGACTCACGCTCCCCTCAGCCCCAGTTTCCCATCACCGAGACCGGTCTCTGCCTCCCTCGTCAGGATCACGGACAAGGACCCCGTGTCCCTCAGCTCCGCAGCTGAGCGCAGTTTGGTGGGAGCCCCTGAAAGCCACAAAAACGCACAGCAGCGAGACGTGGAGTGGGATCGTGAGGTTTTAAACATCATGAAAGACATCAAGATTAATCCCCACCGGTCAACACAGCGGCTCACCCGAGACCATGAGGAACGAGCTCACTGGTGGGAAAGGCAAGGCTGAGCGAAGGCCCTGCGGTGCGGATGGAGACTGCTGGTGGTGGCAGAGCAGGCAGAGCTGACGTCCCTAGGCAGGGAGCGGGGTCCCTGCTCCAACCGGGATCCTGGAGGGGGTGAGGAACCCAGCGGGGGGAGAGGCTCCTGCAGAGCTGCCAACGCCGGCGGCTGCCCGAGCCCTGGGGAGAGGGGCTGCCAGCGAAGGGGAGCACAGCCCAGCACCGCTCCTCCACAGGCTGGGGGAAATCCAGCTCGCCCGCTTCTCCCCCAAGCACAGGGGTACAAATGTTCCGGTTTTGAGTGTGCTTCTGATGGCAAATCTGAGCAGTGACACCTCAAAGCTCGCGCTTTGCATGCCGGTACTCCACCACTAGTGGGAACCCCCACCGTAACGCCGCACCGCGAGCTGGTCTGTAAGGCGGGAGCTCATACTCCCCACTCCCTCCGCAAAACTGATACACAGAGGCAGTCTCAAATGGGGTCCGGAGGTATTAATTGTGTTCTGGAGTTCATACTTCCTTTATTTTCCAAAGATGCCAACCAGTCTTTCCATCTTGGTGTAACTGATCTCCAGGGAACGTGTACAGAGATTTTATGCAACCCTTCACAAACCAAAATAAGGGTGTTGGTTTCCGTTCTTCTTTGAACCTGAAATTCTGACTGGAAACCAGAATATTTTCATCTAGCCACAGAGCCTTCTGTATTTAGAATTACCTATAAATTCTGCTATTTGTTTCTATACCCAGTATGAGACTTGCACATCCTTTCTTTCTGATATTTGTTTCCATACCCAACGTAAGACTTGCACATCCTTCCTTTCTTCTCTACTTCATTTTCCACCGAAAGAATTCTGGTTGTCTGCACAGATTTGCCTTAGTGGGAGGTCTTTAGCTGGCCATTGGCAATGCTACCAGATGCTGAAATTTTATAACTCTCATTTGAATGGTAATTGTGCTAAATGTTCTCAGCTTGCTCTGGATACATCAGTTGTTAAAAACACATCAATAATGCAGAGTCCTAGTAAGGACCCGACCAAACGTACAGCCACCCCAAACAGCACAGCTTCCCGTGAACGTACCTGGTTTGAAAGTAGTCACTACTGTTTCAGAGAAATAAAAAAAAAAAAAGCAGACTTTTGAAGTAATCCTCTAAATAACTTCTTTGCTTGGAAAAAACATGAGCCTCCCATTGCTGCATGACTACTGACGGCTTTACCAAATGTACTTCGGCTTATGGTAATGGGAAGAATTAGCAAGGTCAGGGATGCTGCCACGAAGAGACTCTCTCGTTGAGTCACTGACATCTACTGGAAGCACGGATTAGGATATGAGGGGTAAAAAGAAACGCGGAGATAAGGTTGGAGGTTTTTCAGTGTCTTTTTAATGTTGCTTGGAGAGGCAGCTACTGCTTATTTTTGAGATACAAACTACAGTAACATTTTTAATTGTAAAATGGATAAAGACAATGAAGTGTAAATGCTTTTAAAGGAATATATTAATGAATGTAGTATATGAAATGAAATTTAATTAAAATTGTAAAGTCGTAAGCCTTTAAAGATAAAGTGAATTAATGAAAAGGCTTTATAATGAATTAATAGAATACATGAACTGGAATTTAAATATATTTTAAAGGTATGTTAGGTAGTTCTCATATGGAAAAACAGCAACACGTGACTATAACTTTTTAATGGGTTTTGATCACTGGGAAAGAATAGTTACTGGCTTCATTTTACTTGAACATAATTTTTTATTTATACATAATTTATTCTATTATTCTAATGCTAATAGAATAATAGAAATTAGGCAGCTATGTAAACAACTTGATTAGATTAGGTAATCAAATTAATCTCCAACAGCGTAAGTACAGCCCCCATAGCGTAAGGCATGCGAGGGTTTCCGTCTCCAACTCTGCTGAAACTTTCTCAGTAACGAGAAGTGACCACTTCACAACCACTAATTCTTAATGAAGACGAATGCAGGCGATCTCACTGCCTGCTCTCTGCCTTTACCTCATCTCCTACAGTTTACAGTCCCTTGCCTTAGAGACCGTGTTCTTTAGGGAGCCCATAACAACTTTGGGAAGAGCTCACACAACACATCCGCAAAAGACCCGCTCGGTTTTCCCGCCCGTGCCCTGCCGACACCGAGAACGGGAGAAGCCTGCAGGAAACCGCCTGGCTTTACCCCCTCCTTCGAGAAGCTCAAATACCTACACACGATCCTAATTTTTCCACTCAGTTATCTCATAGCTATTATTACAAGGATGCCATTTATCATTTCGTATTCGCAGTGTGAAAAAGAAAAAGCGTGCAGTATCCATTCCAGTCTGAATGGATGCTACATCTCAGCAACTTCTCTCTCCTGGTGCCAATGCCAAACGCTCAGAGAGGTCCATGTCTCCCACTCAGGACCGCCAGCACATCAGGATAGAATTATTATTTTTTTATTTTTTTTTTAAGGCTAAAGACTAAGTTCAAGAGCTTTAAATCTTCCAGCTTATTATTAATATTTTTGTTCCATCTTAACTTATCTTCAGTTAATCCATGTTTTTTTCTTTCTTTTCAAGTATACGGATAAGACACACGAAGTTATTTGGTGTATTTGGATGGATATGTGATATCACACTGATAAAAGCAATCCTACGATCTCCTATCTAAAATGGATATGTCAGCTTTTACCCAACCTGTCAGTAGAATGGGGTGATATAACTTGACCTAAAAAGTACTCACTTGAGGGAAAATATTTTTGAAAGGGGATGACTCTTTAAACTACCAAAATATATAGAGATCCAGTGACTGAAATTTCAAGATTTCAAGACAGATTCAGTTTAAATTAACACTGGATGAGTTTGTCTTAGGTTTCCCGTGTCACATGCGAGTCTTCAGGTAAAGATAGATTTCTTTTCTAAAAAATGTGTTTTAGCTGAAAAAGGAATTGTGGACTGGATACAAAAACTACACGGGCAGATTTTGTGGCACATAAGACTACACAGTCATGAATGGTTTCCTCAGTCATTAAAATCTATAAATCAACTCCCTGACAATAGTTCATGGTACACTTTATGTGCGTCCGCGTCAGATGTCTAGTTTGGACCAGGTGTGAACTCAAGAGGATCTCCTGGAGAATGCCTCTTTATCACCATCTCCTGGTTCACACCACAGGGAGGTAATGGAGCACCATGGCTGCTTCCAGAAGCAACGAAGCTGGACAAGATGCTCAAGGATGGCACGAACTGCCCTCCACCAGCTAATGGGCAAGAGCACATGGGACTGCACCACAGCCACCCAAAATACAGCAGTGGAAAGAGGTGTACTGTGGATCCCGGATCCTTTGGGGAAGCTGTTCTGCTCCCCAGCTCCTCTCCTACGTGCCCCAGGACTTGCTAAGGCAGCTATGGCCTTCAACGACGCTGGAGAGCCCCGGGAGCAGGACGGTGGTGGGACGACACACATTCTGAGAAACAGGCATGGGCAGGAGAGCAGCACTGCCCCAGGAACAACAAGGAGAATGCAAGAGAGCATCCTAAAGTGCGCCAGAGAGCTACTGCAACTGATTATTTCAGAAATCCAGCCTTAATGTTTGGCTGACAAGTCAGTGATGAAAAATTCATTAAAAAGTACTACAGTGTCTGACAGCTCTGGCCAGATCTACCATGTTCTCTATTCTAATATATGCTTTAGGAATAGAAAGTTGTCAGATACTGGGATGATCAGTCTTTGTTATACATTTTCATCTTCAGAAAATGCCTACATGTAAATATTTCAGAATCTGTTGTTCTTCTTAAATTATGCTGCACTACAAAGAAATAAACACTTCACGTGGAGAGCCACCAGCCAATAGGAGTTGGGAGTCCTGAAATCTCCAGGGGGATTAGTCCTTAATAGTTTAAAAAAAACAAACTAAAAGCAATTGTAAAAGCCTTCTAAAGAGAAGCAATAATCTAAACGAAGTGATACCCAGCCATAGTAGGACAACGCCCTGGATAAGAAACGGTACTTTAGCTTAGCCAAGTGAAATTCTGTTTTCTAGAGGAAAAGTGAAATGAAAGAAGTAGAGAAAATTGGAGAACGGACACGTAAAACTTTCAAAACTTCCCAGTGTACCAATTGTAAACGTGTGAACTCAGTGGACAATAAGGGGAAAAAAACGCCGCCTCCTGACACTTCATTTGAATGCTGAAGTCTTCCAAACAGAGGCCAACAGCAGTAACTACAGAACCACGACCACAGCTGTTAGCCTACAGGTAATTTGCTATTTCCTTCAACAAGAGGGAAAGAAAATTTTCTGCATTGAGCTGATTTATGGTCAGCCTGAGGAGGGTGGCAGCGGCGCTCCTCACGGGCCGTGAGGGAAGCGTGGCAGCTGGCTGCGGTGGTGGTTACCGGAGAGGACGCCTTTGAGTGCCTTTCTCCCATCATCCTCCCAACCCGAGACCACTGAGCAGCCGCCAGGGCTGCAGCAGCCACACACCGAAATGCCAAGTGCTGGGAGGTGAACGCCCCACGGAGATCCTTCACAGCAGAAAATTGTTGGTTAGTTTTGGTTTTGTGTTCAGGCGTATGTAATTTCTCATTTACACATTTCTCAATAAATGTATCAGTTGAAAAGAATCAGGAATAAGGCATCGTCTGCAGTCTAAAAATTCTGCTACAGTAAGGAAACACACCTAAGCCCCAGAAAAATGCCCGGGTGGATTTCTGTGAAGACCCAAACTCCTCCCTGATCTTAAGCACCCAGCAGAAGTGGCTTAGCAGTTGCAGCGGTCACAAAGATGGTGAGTTCAGCGTTACACGTCCTGAGTCAGCCACCAGCAGCCGCGGGTACCGGGGCACCGCGCGAACACGGGGTCGGCGCCGCCCACAGTCACGCGACCGCCAGATCGCTCCTACATACCCTTTTCTTCCATTTTTGTGTCTCTTGGGCATTTCTTGTTCAACTCCACTTAACTACATCTGTTGATTTTCCAGCTCAAGCTTACATATAGAATATATTGCATTTTTTTTTGGTTGGGTTCATTTTTTTTGCTATTTTAACCAGTATTTCTTTCACTAATTGAAAAATGTATGTATTACAAATGTCCTGTAAACCAGTCATATTTCTTATTATTAGAGCAGGCTTCGACCACAGTAAGCGCACCTGGAAGCTCCGGGATATTAAGGGAAACACCCAAGTTTGAGTTAATGACCTCTCCCCGTCCGTGGGTAGCCACTGCCACAGATTACTCCAACACAAGAAAAAATATATTTTTCCCTGTTAGTAAATTAACATATTAAAACCTAGTCATCAAAACAATACAGACCAAGCGGGCACTTCACCTATCCGACAGAATTGCCTTGCGGAGACGCGCGTGGGCTGACGAAGGTGGGCATCAGGGAGCCTTTGTTTGCAGAGGGGCTCCAGGGCAGAGCGGCCGGGGAGCGTTCACTCGCTGCTGTCTTGGCTGAGCTCTGCAGCTTCCAACCATATTTACTTAGGATTTTGGCAAAGGCGCTATCCTTGTCCTTAACAAGCTTAGCTAAGCTTTTACAAGCCCATGGCAGGTTCTGCTTGTCTCGCGTAATCTGATGGGAGGAAGTACTTTTGCCTGTACTGGAAAATAATTGCTCGCCTATCTTCTACAGTGCTTTTAAACCTCCTCCCGTACGGATGAAATAGCCTCTTCAGTTTGCTGGTCTAAATTCCGCAAGATAAATGTGTTGCCTGTTCTCCCTCCCGCTTCCCAAGCTGATAAACAGGCCATTATGTTATGCTGCATAGACTGTACGCAAACAGCTGAAAACAATATAAAAGACAATTTCACTATGACTTGATCTTAAATGTAGAAGGGAAGAAGTTGCAATGATTTTCTTCTCTGCAAAAGCAAAGCAAAATAAAGTTATTCTGAAATGACCAGAAGTGCTTTTCGGGTTGTAAAAATATGCATTAAATGTGAGAATGGCAATTCCATTAAGCCAGAAGAATAAAAGACGAAGAGCAAAATACAGTCCCTACAAAAGGTACAATGGCACTAATTCCCAGGAGCGCGTCAGCGGCGGAGCAGCCTGGGGCAGGCAGGCACACGTAGCACGAGGCTCTCTGCTCTTCCCGCCGTCGACAGAGAACGTTTCCACGCACTGCCGCATTTACCTTTTTTAAGTCAACGGGACTTTTTGAAAAAGGCATTCTTCGCCTCTGTGTGCTTCTGCTTGCCTTGCAGTCCTGGGTTAAACCCACCTGCTTGGATTGTAAACCACCTTAATCGCCGGAGAGCAGATTATGATACCTTTGCGCTGGCTGACATCTTCCCCGTCTCCCGAGAGAGACCCCAAGCAGAAGAGGGTGCGTGCTCCCGGAGCGGGGCCAGGGCGCGCGCGGCTGGAGCCCAGCGCGCCGACCATCCGCCTGCCAAAGCCACACACTCCTGCCCTCACCTGCATCGCGTACGCGAGACTCCCGTTTCGTGAAAATATTCCCCAAGTTCAGCACATCTCCACACACTGCTAAACTGTCTTGAGAAACGATAGGAAACATCTGAAACCCCCAGGCACAGCAGATACGCTATTTTTGCAGTATCCATCTGAATAATACTTCTCCGCCTTCGTTACGGACCAAACAGTGCTTCAAAAGGACACTGGAAGAATACAAAAAGTCCGTTGGTTTTGTTAATGGATTTACATTGTTCTTACACTAACATAAACAAGATGAGATTTGGGCTTTATCAGAATTTCCTGACAAATATATTTATCCCTACTGAAAAGAAAGCTCCTCTTCTCATGAAAAAGGCACCCAGATGAAACCATGGTTACAGAAGTTGTCTTGTGTGTTAAATAATTTAATACTGAATCATTTTAAGTCTCTAATCTCATTAGGATCAAACTGTAGCAAAGGATTAAAATAGAGATTAGAAGCAGTGCAGAAGGATACGCTGTCCCTCTGCAGGTATAAGGTGAAAAGATTTACCCTATATTCACTAGGTTATGGAATGGGTTTTACTTTACTAATTATTTTTTACTACATGAGCCTTAACAATTTTCAGGTTCAAGGCAAAGAGTTGGAAATGACCGCACATCTGCCACCTTCTCTCTGGGCTGAGAAGAAAGGACGGGAAGCACAAGGTGGTTCCGAGTTGCTTTATTTCATGATACTGGTTTGGTAACGAGATAAAGAGCTCAAGCTTTCACCTAAGGCTGGCTGATGGCATGTGTAGGTAAATCCAAGCATTTCCACTAAAACCAGTTGCCTTTTCCGCAGATCTCGGCAGTCTGCACCCTCCCCAATGGGAGAAGCGTATTGCATTTGGGTGCAAAACACAATTACCCTCTAACTTCGCCTCTAATCTTTATGAGGTAAACCGCTTGCCTGAGAACATGTAGCAAGAGATTTGCACCATTTACAGTCAGTTTTAATAGACTTTTCATTTACAGTTGTCTAGTTAGGAACGGGAGTTAATCCCGTTAACTCTTTGCTTACAGCAGGCCTCCAGGGTAGGAGGAAACAGCTCTAAGAACAAACAAGCTAAAAGACACCCTTGAGTTGAAAGAACGGATTACGCGCTTTCCTAACGTAATCCTGTCCGTCTTGGTGAGTCATTAAACTGGTGAGAATTTTCAACCAAACTCACAATTCTCATTATGCAGAAAGTTCATCAAATTAAATAAGTAATTTCAGAATATATAGAAATGTTGACGTTACTTGAAAAAAATAAAGACAGACTCTGAAGTTCATCGTGCTGCAATATTTTAAGGGGATGCAGAGCCTCGGAGCTCACGCTTTGAGACTTCTGGCTTTCCGCTCCCTCCGTTAACCCCAGAAAATGAACAGGAGACTCTCCAAAGTCCTCTTCATCTAGGCAGGGCAGGAAAGAAGAAAACCCCCAATTACTTCATTATGAATCTCGTTACAGTAATTTCAATATTTATCAGTCGTAAGAGGTAGCTCTTACCTCTTAGCACTTACTGTCTAAGAGCCGCATACTGACCCTGCCCGCGCATTAGGGACAATACACTGCATTTACAGGGTTTTGGCAGAAATCCCATCATTTTAGGTGACCTGATCTTAGTTTCTTTGTCATCTGAAAGGATAAACTTCTGTTGAAGATTTTGCATTACTTGCATTTCTTACAACGGAGCGCTTTTATTTTATCTGTGTGGGTATATATGTGCATGTATATATATGAACACAGAGTTTATTCTGTTCACAAGTAATCGTTCTCATAATCTATTTCCCTGTGACAAAAGGCCAGATTTTCTAAAAAAAACAAAACAAAACAAAACAAAAAAACAACAAAACCAAACCAAACCAAAAAAAAAACAAAGAAATACTTTCACCTGCCAAGGAGCGCCTGCTGAAGAACTGCCTAACTGCAGGACTGCGATCGCACTGAGCGGCGATGGGGCTCGGAGCCGTCCTTCCCTTCTCACTCCCAGGGCCGGCCGTGCTGACAGCGTGGGGCAGCTCTGCACCCCCCGCGCAGCCCCCCGCTGCCCCCCAGCTGTTTGCTTCCCCCCATCCTTCCCTTCCAGCCTTTTCCTCTAAACTGACCCTCATGGGGGCTACCAGGTTTTTCTCTTCCCGCGGGTCCTGTTCCACCAAGGCAGTAAATCAGCTGATAAGCATAGAAGAGTGGATTTGTACTGATAAACGCGCGGGGTTGTATTTATCTAAAAAAACCCGCTTTGTGACATCGCACACGCTCTCACGGCCGACTCTGCTGCTTGGCCTCAGCACACAGCGCACACGACGGGGATCTGTTTCGTTTCAGCCATCGAGCGAAGACCCGCGACAAAGCAGCTCGCCGTGCAGCTGAGACAGCCACGACCGGCCCTCACACAATTTGTCGATAATCCCTGGTGCAGCAGGAGGCAAATCCGAACAGACGCCGTCCCGAGGCAGGAGAAGCAGCACTGTGCGGGAGAGAGGGATGGGGACCCCCCGACGGACCGCTGCCCACCAGCGCCGGGCTCCCCTTCCTCCGCGGCCGCCTCCAGCCATCGCCCCGCATATCACAGTCCCGCTATTTTCCTCCCACACAGGTACTGAAAATACATTTTTCCATTATTGCTTTGAAACCCAACATAGTTTGAAGTATTACAAAATATTACTCATAATTGGGTGTGAAATGCTTAATCTTCTGAGAGCAGGCGATGCAGCCGTGTGAGTGATGCGCACCTGCCGTGTAGGCAGTGCTGAAGCATCTTCGCTACGTCCTCACACCCTGGGTGTATCACAGCAAATCCGTGGAACCCCGGCACGGGGAAGATCGCACACATTTGGACCATACTCCTCCGTGCTTTGCATGTGGCTTATCTCAGGTAACAGGGCCCTCTCTTTAAACACACGTCTAACGTAGTTACACGCCTCAATTCAGACAGCGAGAGTACTTCCACCAGGTACGCTCTCTAATGAAGAGGTCTGATCAGTTCATCTAGTAAGATAACGGAGCAGTGAAGACACAGCAGTATGGAGATCAGGAGGTCCCCCATGCCCTCAGCTGCTGTGGGGACATCACCTGTGACCACTGAGCTCGGCGGGGACAGGACTCCAGGGATGGGGCAGCCACAGCTTCTCGGGGCAACCTGCGCCAGGGGCTCACCGCCCGCACAGCCAACAATTTCTTCACAATATCTCACCTAAATCTCCTCTCTTTCAGTGTAAAACCGTTCCCCTCATCCCATGGCTCCCCTCCCTGATCCAGAGTCCCTCCCCAGCTCTCCTGGAGCCCCTTTAGGCACTGGAAGGGGCTCTGAGGTCTCCCCGGAGCCTTCTCCTCTCCAGGCTGACCCCCCCCAACTCTCCCAGCCTGTCCTCCCAGCAGAGGGGCTCCAGCCCTCCCAGCATCTTTGTGGCCCTCTGTCTCCAGCAGCAAAGCAAGCGCGCTGCCGAAGGATGCCAGACCTGACAGTGACAGACATACATGCTTAACATCAACAAATTATACGTTTTGGAAAAACAATGTAGTGAAAGGCCGTGAACTTCATTGGGTGTATTACAGAAGCACTTAAACCCCAGCTCCTGAAGGACATCAAATACGAAACTGCCGCTCTGTTGCCTGGCACTGGAGCTGGCCTCAGAACTGCGGGAACGGAAGGTGGAGGGTGCAGTACAAATTTTTCGGAAGGCTCCAGCAGCAGTCACACAGACCACTCCGCACGACTGCCACACTGGGCAAACAGGTGGACACTGGTGAAGTACCGAATAAGGAGACATACCAAGAAGTGGGGTTAACGGAGAAGAGCTGGTGTGGCTTTTCCTCAGGGCAGTGGCTTCTCAGAGGGCTGTCTCCCACCTCGGCGGAGCTGACCCCGACACCCTCTCCCAACGAAGAGATGGGAGACAAGGGGTGAGAAATTGGCTGTTCTTCAGGTTGTCTGTGCAGTGAGATCTCCGCTGGGCAGTGCCCAACCTTATCCCAGCCTGAAGAGCGGTACAGAAGGAGATGACAAAGTCCACCGGCGATGCACAACGCTTTGGGGCAATACAAAGGCACGCCAGCCGCCAGAGCTCCAGCCTAGCCTGGTGGCACGGAGCACGGCTGCGAGGACGCGAGGAACCCGCCGCGCTGGATAAAGGCAAGGAAAGGCCACGGTGGGCGAATCTGCCCTAACGACACACTCAACGCCAAAGGTCACCGAAAGAGATGGCGCTGCTCAGAAACCTTCTCCGGACAATGGAGTCTTTACAGGTACTTTTAGCTTAGTGCTCAGGAGAGGAGAAGGAAAGTGAAGGTACGGGCAGGAATTATACAGAACGGCACTGATGACAATGGAAAATGTCATTATGCCAATAAAAATCCACAAGAGCACCACAGTTTGCATATCTCGCATCCTATCTCAAAAAGGATTCAGAAGACCTAGAAAAGGTATGAAGAATGTGACAAGAATGCTTAACTAATTGGAGGAGGTTCTATTCAAAGGAAGATAAAATAAAGCGCTATTCAGCTTGGGAAAGAGAGGAGGGCGTAGCGGACGTACAGAAAACCAAGTATGGCAGCAAAAGCGCGAAATGGCAAACAATTATTTGTTGCTTCTCAAAATGCAAGAACAAAAGGTTGTCAGAAAAGAATTAGACAGTAGGTGCAAAACAAAGAAAAGAAAGTATTTTTTCACATAGCGTATAATTAAACTGCGGAACTCATTACCACAGGATGCTGTGGGAGCCAAACACGTAAATGGATTTGAAAAGCAATTAGACAAATTAATGGAAGAAAAGTCCATCAAAGCCTATTAAACACAAAGACGTGGATACAACTATTGACACAACATTCATCATCAGGCACGCAGCGCTTCCGTCCTACTACGTTTATCTGGAAAACGCCGTTTCCCAGCCCGGCGGCGACGGCAGCGCCTCCGCAGCAGCAGCAGCCCAGCGCCGGCCACGGGGCTCTTCTCCCCTCGCCGAGGTACCGCAGAGAGACCTCCCGCTTCCTAACAGAGCCGGGTTTTACCACAAAAGAAAATAAAACCTTCACTGAAACACCAAAGTACTGATAAATTAATTACACACACTCATCAAAACTACTGGAAATACCAGCAGTGCCAGGCTCGGAAAATACCAATACTTGGAAAAAACCCTGAAAAACCTTGGCTGACTGTTACTAACCTCAGATGAACTTCCAGTAGTTCAGGTTTGCCAATTAGGAAAGAGTCTACCTGTACCTGGAGGCTGGCAACAACATACATCTATCTGTATTATGCTGGGAAACGTAACCCCAGGGCTGCCTATTCATGTTCTTTACGGGGTAACAATAAACGCTGTTTGTATTTTCTTATTAAAGAAAGCAATTTCTCTGTGAAGTCACAGAATCCCAGACTGGTGGGGGTCGGAAGGGCCCTCTGGAGCTCCCCCAGTGCCACCCCCCGCCAGAGCAGGGGCACCTCCAGCAGTGGCACAGGACGGCGTCCAGGCGGGGTTGGAATGGCTCCAGAGTGGGAGACTCCCCCCCCTCTCTGGGCAGCCTCTGCCACTGCTCTGCCACCCGCACAGCAAAGAAGTCCCTCCTCAGGTTTAGATGGAACTTCCC